>OY728163.1:1785447103-1785998908 GCA_963277665.1 Viscum album | reverse complement strand
TGTTGCTGCTGATGATGATGATGCTGGACATGAGGATGAGAGTGATGGCGATGGGGGGGATATTAATCCCCTCCATTTTTGACTTAGCAGAGAGACGTGTGTTGGAGTTTAATGTTTTTTTTTTTGTATTGGTGGACTGCTTGTATGTGAATTTCTTTATGCAATGAAATGCATTTTGGATTATGTTTTCATCAGGGGTGTTATTTGTCAGTTATTTTGGTAATTTTCACATGCCATTCTGTTTACTCCTTGTTTTTTCATGAACTTTCTACAGGGGGAGGTGGGGGGGTGGGCAGGGGGGGAGGGGGAGGGGGGCTGGGCAGTGGGAGGGCTGGGCAGGGGGGGAGGGGAGGGGGAGGGGGAGGGGGGGAGGGGCAGTGGGGGGCTGGGCAGTGGGGGGCTGGGCAGTGGGGGGGAGGGCTGGGCAGGGGGGGAGGGGGTGGGGGAGGGGGGAGGGGGTGGCTGGGCAGGGGGGGAGGGGGGGTGCTGGGCAGTGGGGAGGGGAGGGGGTGGCTGGGCAGGGGGGGAGGGGGGCTGGGCAGGGGAGGAGGGGGGGAGGGGAGGAGGGATGGGCATGGGGGAGGGGGGGCTGGGCAGTGGGAGGGCTGGGCAGGGGGGAGGGGCAGTGGGGGGCTGGCCAGTGGGCGGGCTGGGGAGGTGGAAAAATAGGTTTAAAGATGACGTACATAGATCAACCTGATGTTTGAAGTAGTTCTCTGTGGAATTTGAGTTCAAGATATTTCTTGAGATTTCAACAATGGTTTTTTGTAATAAATATCTCATTATAAGTCATTTAATAACCAATTAAAATAATTTTAATCAATGAATAAAGTCATTCATATTTCTAAGAGAAGGTATGATTTTTAGTAGTATTTTAAATTCAAATTCCAAATGCACTAATTGTTTTGAATATCACACTTTATCTGATGATATTTCTGGATCTGTTTGACCACGATCAAATCACATTCTTATTTATTCTCAACTAGTTTAGTGTGCAAGGATGTATACATACATGTTTTGATCTACTGCTACTAATAACAAAATCTCTTTATGAAATTTCTTCTTTCATTTTTTCTACTTTTTTTCAGCATTTGTTTTAGTTCTATATGACATTTCATTGCTTATGAGTCTTATATATTCATTAATAATAATTCATGGTTTTATTTGTTGCATGTACAGATTGTAGCAAATTAAAGTATGATTAGAATTTAGTGGTTTTCCATTCGATCTTTATCAAGGTGAGATGACAAATCTATGTGCCAATCTAACACGGCATTTGAGCTTATTCATGCATGACTCATCAATGTGAATTCTTCTTTGAGTTACGAGTCTAGCTGAAACGCACTTTAGATATTGGAATCATTGAACACACATGCATTCTGAATGTCCAATTTTTTTTTCCTGCTCGGTCATTGGTTTTAATCTAGCTTCTTTCATTTGGTTGGCATTTCCCATCACTTTTGTGCTGAATATGTTTTCCATCTATTGTTTGAACAGTTGAAACTGTTTGAATGGTTATGTATGTAGTATGTGGGTGTGTCTCGATACGTTCTGTTTGACCAAGTCTATCCTATCCCCTTATCTCCTTAGGATCCGAATTTGGTAAGTGTTTTCTCATAATGGAATTGAAATATTATGGTGTTCCCAGGAATAATCAGTTTTCTTCTTCTTTATATCACTTCATCTTTATTTGAGTAGTGGGGAGGGGTGCTGGGTAGTGGGGAGGGTGGGGGGGTGGGCAGTGGGGAGGGGGGTGCTGGGGAGGGGGGGTGCTGGGCAGTGGGGGGGGGGGGGGGCTGGGCAGTGGGGAGGGGGGGGGCTGGGCAGTGGGGAGGGGGGGGTGCTGGGGAGGGGGGGGTGCTGGGCAGTGGGGAGGGGTGCTGGGCAGTGGGGAGGGGGGGTGCTGGGCAGTGGGGAGGGGGGGTGCTGGTGCTGGTGCTGGGGAGGGGGGGGTGTGCTGGGCAGTGGGGAGGGGTGCTGGGCAGTGGGGAGGGGGGGTGCTGGGGAGGGGGGAGGGGTGCTGGGCAGTGGGGAGGGGTGCTGGGCAGTGGGGAGGGGGGGGGCTGGGCAGTGGGGAGGGGGGGGTAGTGGGGAGGGGGGGGGTGCTGGGCAGTGGACTTCTTGTATGTAAATTTCTTTATGAAATGAAATGCATTTTGGATTATATTTTCATCAGGGTTGTTATTTGAAGTGTGTCGACCTGAGCTCTCATATATATAATATCAGTCTGAAGAGTGCCAACCTGAGCTCTCATATATAATATCGGTCTCTCTAACAGTGTGTTATGCCCCTTCATAATGTTTCCCATGCATGATTTTCAAAAGATTTGGCCAGCCCATATGGCGAAACCATGTCCAATGTATATTTCGGGTAAAATTACAATTTCTTTTAACACCGATTTATGTTTTTCTTCACTGTAAGAGGTGTAAGAGGTGATGGTTGATTGACAATTTCTACACATATTGATTTACAAATTCTGTTTAGACTGTTTGAAAATTTCTTTGTATTTGGGTTGTCTGAATAGAACATAGACATGTATGTTTCCATATGGTTCTTACAAGGGTTCCATATTTGACAGATTATTTTCTAAAACATGCCTGTTATTGGTTATATTCTGATTTGTATTACAGTTAGTTTTCAAATATCGTTCAACCTATTATCATTTTTTTTCATCTGCTTATCTGACCTTTCAACATTCATTGAATCAATCTATGAATATAAAGGCATCGAAGCAGTTCATCTTCACATGTAGTGGCATCGAATATATGCAGGTACAATTTATCAGGTCATCTATAATTTTTTTATTAACAATTTAAATTATTATTTCTATTATGTTAATTTTAACAATTCATGATAGGAGCATCAAAATAATATCTCTTCTCCAGGTATAGCAGGGGGAGGGCTGGGCAGTGGGGGAGGGAGGGGGAGGGGCTGGGCATAGGGGGAGGGGAGGGGGAGGGGGAGGGGGGTTGGGCAGGGGGGGCTGGGCAGGGGGGAGGGCTGGGCAGTGGGGAGGGAGGGGGAGGGGCTGGGAATGGGGGGAGGGGAGGGGGGATGGGCAGGGAAAGGGCTGGGCAGGGGGGGAGGGGGGGGAGGGGGGAGGGGGGCTGGGCAGGGGGAGGGCTAGGCAGGGGGGATTGCTGGGGCAGTGGGGAGGGAGGGGGAGGGGCTGGGCATGGGGGGAGGGGGAGGGGCTGGGCAGGGGGGAGGGTGAGGGCTGACCAAAACTGAGGTTTCCATCTGACAACACTCACTGAAAACTGCTTACAGCACTTATCGCCTATGATAAGTAGTTTGAAAAAATAAATTCTGTTTGTTTTGTTTCTGTAGTAGCAGTTTCACTTTTATTTCAGAAGAAAACCATTTAAGTTGCAGAAAAGCAATTTATCAATAAGCAATCTGGAAACATCATGCCAGATTGTTCTAATCAGCTGTGGTTTTGGTGTAGCCCGAGTTAGTGGATGGTTTCTTGCGGTCACTTGGCCTGGGGAAATGTTTAATCACATTCAAAGTTGTGGAAGTGAGGGTTATTTATTTTAGCTTTTGAATTCAACTCATGTCTACACATTCTTTCTTTTCTGTTTTAATGTTTTCATGTTTTCTAGGTTGACATGGCAGCCCTGTTACACATGGGTGATGGGGATCTTAAGGCTTTGGGAATTCCAATGGTAAATGACTTATTATTCCTTCATGTCTTTGATCATAGGTTTTTAATGTTCATTGTAGGAGGCCAATACTATTTGATAGGGGCATTTGATTTCTGTATTAGATTTTTTAAAATTATTTTCTGTTTGCCTCAATTGGAGGTGACAATTTTTAACTTGACATGATATCTGGACATGACATGAGTTAAACATGTTTGGGTTAGACATAAAGTGGTTCAGGTTGTGAAATACTAGAGAGAGTAAACTGAAAATTGTCCAATCTACCCTACATTTTTTGATGCCCAAGAAGGTGAGCATCTTTTATTTCAACTATACTGGTTTTCTTGAAGACGCTAAATTGGTGTTCCCATAAGGCCCTGTTTGGTTCCACTTCATTTATTGAATGAAATGAAATAGTATGTTTTGAGGTCGGATGACAAGTGGATGAAATGAAGGACTCAACACTTGAAATATTATCAGATCATCGCATACCATATCCTTGAACTGAACTAGACCTATGTTTTTTAGTCAAGATGCTTTGACGAGGTCCTCTAATTTCCATTGTAAGTGTATTTCCCTTTTCATTTTTCTAATCACAACGGGGGAGAATAATAATATTTTATATGTAGAAGGGAGATATGGATAATATTTTTTTCCAGAAAATAGAAGGTTATTGATAAAATATTGTGTTATTGAGACTGACCTGGGGTTTTTATGTGGAATCTGTGGGATGATTTTTAGAACTGTATCTGCATTTCTCTGGATGGATCTTCCTGTTCTGATTGAAAGAGTTTGCTGAATTTTTGTTTAACCAGAGTACCTTGACAATTCTCTATTTATTTGTTCTTGGTTATCTTATTTTGAAGTCTGGAAATGCTATCTACTGCTTCACTGGTTTGTAGACAAGGTTTGCAGGATGGACCTTGTTTGAGAATTATGCAGATGATTTCAGACTGATGTTTTTATGTTTCTGGATTTTCTGAGAAGGCATGCAACCAGGATGCTCTAGATGATGGATTTACTTCTCCAGTTCATGTTTGGGATTCTCTTTGAAGCAAAAAGGAACCTGTTTGATTTCTGATGGTATGTTCTTTAAGGTCTCATTTGTATCATCCTTTTGTTCTGATGGTGTAAGTTCTTTGCAGATTCTGTAGGTGCAGAACTGTAGGTCAAAACAGTAGGGAGGTGGAGATGCAGTTCCTCTACCTGGGGAACAAGTCTGTACCCACGGTTTGGAAAACCGTGGGTACATTTCGGCGGTTTTAATTCAGTATACCCACGGTTTTCAAACCGTGGGTATACATGGGGAGATTTAAATCAGTATACCCACGGTTTCCAAACCGTGGGTATAGATGTCTATACCTACGGTTTTTTAAACCGTGGGTAATGTGAATTTTTCTTCATCTATACCCACGGTTCTATTAAAACCGTGGGTATAGCCCTATTGCGACGGCACTGCAGCCGGCGGTTCTTGAAACCGTGGGTATATCCTATACCCACGGTTTCAAGGGCTATACCCATGGTTTAAAACCGTGGGTATAGGTTCTATTTCCAGTAGTGCAACGAGGATCTTTCTGAGTTTTCTCTCTAAAATATAGAAGGAATGTTGTTTTAACTTATACATGATGTGAAAATTTTTCCAACATAATTACACCATCTTTATTTTTATATTACATTATAATATTAAATAGTAAATTTTAAATAAAAAATTTCATTTATAATTTTCTAGCTTTCAAAAACATTTCAAAATGGTAAGGATATTTTTGTCAGGAATTTTTATTGATATCTAAAAACGGGATTCCATGTAAGATAAAATTAGTTGTTATTAATTATTATTTCTTATCTAAATTATCTAAGTATACCATTATTATCATTTATCTAGTTTGTTTATGTATATTATGTTATACTATTTTTGGAAACATGTTTCTTCTCTACAGGTTATTGTCACGATCCGTCCCCTAGGGCCCATATCGTAACTACCCCAAGCCCGCCTTCCAAAGGCCATGGGTTGGAGACTAGCACCGAAGGCATAAATCTATAAACTGGGAAGGCATTTCCTTTATAACGGTAAACAAAAACCATAGTGTATGCAACGAGAAGTAAAACACAAAGTGAAACTTTATACAAAAGATGGTGCTGAAAGTAAAGGGGTCAAAAATACAAGCCCAAGAGTAAATTACAATACAACTGAAAAGCGAGTACAGTAAAGTAAAGTAAAACATCAACTGCTGAGTTTTCCTCTGAGATTCCCACCTTAAGGGTGGGTACATATGGCTTCGACAGAACCCCAAGTCCGTTCGTCCACTCCATGTACGTCTCTCCATGTGGTCCACCTCCAGGTACCGTCCAGCTCTACAACTCTCAACCTCAATCAACGCAGTCTGTCTTCTGCAACCAACACAACGAGATTCGGACATGGCCCCAGCAGGGGTGAGTATAATGATACGTAGTAGGGACCCTGAGATCATCAAGGTCTCACAATATCCAACCAGGATAAACCATAAAGAAATATAAAATCATAAAGTACCAACCAACCCTACTTAGGTATATGCTCATACATATACCTATGTTATCAATTACAGTCTGGCTCCAAATCTCAAGCCCAAGCACAAACCATTCCACAAATGAAGTAAAGTCAATCACCATAATGAAAATGGATGAAAGACATGACTCAGCTCACACAGGTATACATCTTTTGTAGAGTGATAGAGATAATCAGATGTAGTCACGGATTCAACTAAGCTGTCGGACACACACATGATATAGGACCAGCTAAGCTGTCAGACCCACACTGGATATAGGACCGGATATTCATCAAGGATTCATCAAAGCTGTCAGACTCACACAGGATACAGGACCAGCTATGTTGTCAGACCCACATAGGATTCTTGACCAGCTATTCATCACTGATTCATCTAAGCTATCGGACCCACACATGATACAGGACCAGATAAGATGTTAGACCCACATAGGATACAAGACCAGTTATTCTGTCGGACCCACATAGGATCCTAGAACAGAAGTTAGAACTGTCAGACCCACGGAGGATCCCGGTACAGTAGTAATCACTGTTGAACCCATGGAAGATTCCAGTACAGTAGTCATAGTTATTGGACCAACTGAAGATTCTGGTACAGAAGTCTTCACTGTCGAACCCACGGAGGGTTTTGTTACAGAAGTCATCACCGTCAAAGCCAGCCCTAGGGTTCCCACACACAACATGCTCGATTCTGGGAGGGTTCACTCCGTGAGCCCATTTTTGATACATCAACTATCATGATGCCCTGAGATGATGTATCTCGTAGTTCTGTCTCATCATAAGTAACCCAACAAGATAGACAACACGTCAATCGTACACCCGATCTGAGAGTTATTTTCATTTTCATTCTAGGGGCCCGGTTGGTTTTTATGTTCAAACCAACCCGACTATACCCCAACTGCGTCCAAATTTCAAGCGAGGTATGCCAATAAAATTTTCTCACTCCATGAATTCCATCACCGCAGATGGTTCGTCAATCGGACACTTGAAGCCCAAGATAGGGGGAAAAGGTGAAAATGGCCCGGACCGAAGATAGGGGCAAAAAGGTGTGGCCCGGCCAGAAGGCACGGCCCGGCCATGGTGGCCCAGCCGTGGTAGTCCGGCCCATGGTGGCCTAGCTGGGCACGTGATGGAGGGGGTGGTGTGCAACTCCCCAGTTCGTCAAACAGAACCTGCGCCTTGCGCCGGTTCCGGGGCTACGGAACCCGGTTGGTCCCACATGTCCAGATCCATAGTGGTCGTCCCGGCTAGCCTCCACCACAGCGTGACGGCACCATGGTCCTCCTTCTCTCCATGTGGCGCGACGAAGCCATGCTTCTCCATCCACTACAGCAATCCCGGCTGCGGTTCCTCTCTGGTGCGGTGCGATGGCGCCCCACCCCTTTTCTGCGGCCCGCCCTGGCCGCAGTTCCGCCCCTCCGGCGCGGCGCATCTTTCGTCCGCTTCAGTTATTCTCCAGCACGGAGTGATGGCACCACGCCCTTCTGGCTCAGCCTCCAACGTCAACAAAACAAGAATCAATAGAGTGATTTCGGGTTGTGTTTGTTCGATCTGTACCCTCCGCATTATGTGATAACAATTGGCCACCATCGAACCAAAACAAACGTCGAAAAACGAGGGAAAATTCATATATTAAAAAATCAAATCCTCCTGCCTTGTAATCTGTGTTCACTCAGCGGAGTCATGGGAAGGCAGTGTCGTTCCGTTGAGGTTTGGAGGAGATTATGTTGTCATGGGAGACGTTCTTCGTTGGTGGCGTTTTCCATTTCTTGCCCCAGTTAGAAAGGGAGAAGACGACGTCGTTGTTCCTCAGTGGAGACTGGCGTTCTATATTGAGAGGATATCGTTCTTCGTTGGAGAGGATATCATTATTCATTGGAGAGGATTATCTCTCTCTATTTCTCCAAGGCTCTACCAAAGTATTATGTGCCAACAAAAATAATAGAAGAAGAGTCTATTATTTGTTGGCACCGCAACACACAAGAGTTTTTATTAATTAAATTATACAACTCTCTAAATAAAATGGGTTGGAAGAATTCATAAGTTTTCAAAAGATAATTGAGGAATTAATTATCTCTTAGGTGTGTTGGCACCATGAAGGGGTGAATCAAGAGTTTCCCCCATTAATGGGGAACTCAAAGGATAAATGGGGTTTAAGGGGGTTTGAGCTCGTCTGGGCCCCACCACATAATATCCTCCCAGGGGAGGTTATGCGTGGGTGGACCCCACCTCCAACCTCCCCTTGGAGGATTAAACCACCACTCAAATAAAAATATTCTACACATATTTTTATTTAATTTATTTAGAAACCCCAAAAATTAACTCCCAACCTCGATAAAACACAACTATAGTGAAAGTCTCTTTAAGAGAATACATGCACTGCGATTTCAACGGTGCCCTCATATTGCAATTCTGAGCACCAATTCAAAAGATATAAAATCCCGAACGTACATGTACTGAACGAACCCGAACAAAAGTTCGGAAAATTATTATCAGTCACCCTTTACCCATGTCGGTCGAGGTTAGGCTCTGCCAAGGTGAAATACACCCCAACAAACACAACGGTACTCTTAGACTTTCAATCCGAGTTACCATTTAAAAGTTATAAATTTCATAATAAAATAATTGTCCCTTAATTATTTTATTTGTGGCCAAAAACTAACTTTCACCGGTGGCCCTTGCCTACCCAAGTTAGTATCAGCCTAAAGAAAGATTACTCTCAAGAGTTCGGCGGTGGTCTCAGATTTTTAATCTGAGTTACCATTTGTGATTTATATGCATTTGAAAAATAAAATAACTTTATTTAATTATTTTATTTATGGTTATGCCATTTTTGTGTTTTTTTTTCACAGGAGGCCAACACCGAATAAACTGAAGTCACACATAGGGTCATCCCTCTATCTTGAGCGAAACGGTGGACTCAGATTTCTTATCTGAGTAACTGTTTTAGTGTAATTCCTCTTTTTCTGGAAAATGATATACGCGGGCTAATTTAAGCATAACAAAATTTCGACGCATCATTCTGGGCACTCCGGGCCTCGGAATCGGACGCCGTCAGAAATTGAGGACTCGTAAAATTTCCAAGTATTTATGAAAAAAAATGTTCATGGAATTTCTAGGTCTTTACATTCTCACCACCTCAGGGCTTTACGTCCATGTAAGCTACAACTCGAACTAAGGTAACAAATGGGGGTACAGAGCACGAATCTGAGCCTCCCACCCCCATTTTCTCTCCTGGAGATTCCTATGCTACCTAAGAACACGCACTAGAGGTATCGACCATCCATGTAGGACCCACTACAGTCGATCCTCAATCTCTATAGGAACCTCCATGAAAGTCGGCCAGTCGTCAACGTCCAGCTCGCCATGGATGATGATGTGGGAAGGGTTGTGAACATTTCTCCTCAGCTCAAATGCATGGAAGATGTTGTGCACCCGGTGCAACTGTGATGGAAGAGATAAGCGGAAAGCCACCTTGCGAACTCTATTAGGGACCTGGAAATGTCCGATGAATTGCAGAAATAACTTGCAGCCTTGGCCAAAACTCAGTAGTCCTCATCGTGGTGAGACCCATAGAAAGACATGGTCGTTATCCTCGAACTCCAGAGGTCTCCAACTCCATGATTGACGTGGAAGATCCATCACGATGTCCATGGATATCACATACCTCTTCCACTTTGGGACCTATAAAGGCTGAACCAAGACTACTGGTACCTGATGCTCCACCTTCACATGCTGACAAGGGAGGTATTGAGAGACAAATTCTGCTACATCCTTCTTCATACCTGGCCATCAGTGCAGCCATCGACGGTCCTAGTACATCTTCAGCACTCCTAGATTTACTGCTAATGTAGATGTGTAGAACTCCCTCAAACACTTCTTCCTGAAGTGAAACTTGTACCATAGTACATTTTTCTGAAGAGTATGAGGTGATCCCCACCTTCAAAAAATCCATCAGGTGCCTACCCTGTGGATATCAGAGAACATCACGTCTCACAGTAAAAGTACCCATGATGCCCCTCCCTAACTCGCTGAAGAAGTGGGGGAGTGACTGTAAGAGAATGAAGTAAGGATGTTCCATCTCTGTCCACAAAGGATATCTACAAAGCGGTCAGTTGCTATGTCGCCTATCCTAACAGCTAAATGCCTGATCTCTTATTAAGATCATCTTCTACAATGTTCCCCTTCCCATGAGTAGAGACTATATCAAAGTCATAGTCCTGCTGGAACTCAAGCCAATTTCATTGTCTCAGGTTCAGGTCCTTCTGCGAGAATATCTACCTGAGACTCCGGTGGTTAGAGTAGACTGTAAAATGTTCGCCCATAAGATAGTGATGCCACATCTAAAAAGATAATACCACTACTACAAACTTTTGTTCATGCGTAGCATAGTTCTTCTCATGATGTCTCAACTGTCGAGATCCATACGTGATCACGGCTCGCTCTTGCATCAAGAAACACCCGAGTCCGGTCCTTGATGCATCACAGTATACTACGTACCCTACACCCACCTCCAGTAGCCTCAAGACGGGCGCACTAGTCAACATCTGTCTCAGCTCCTAAAAGTTCTGCTAGCATATCTCTAACCACATGAAGGGTTTCCCCTTCTTCGTCAGTGCTGAATGAGGTGCTTCAACTCTGGAAAATTCTGGCAAAAAGGTAATTCTGGCTGACTCATGAGTGATCGAATGCACTCTCTTATGCATGATTCCATCCTGTGATGCCTGGGTTTTCCTTTTCACTGACCAAGGAAAACCCCATCCCAATGTTGTAGATAAACCACAACTTTTTTCCTAATACATTCAATCTATGTATAAACTGTGGTTACCCAGTCCATACCCAAACTAACGTTGTAAGGCCTCGATGCTGCCACAAAGAGGTTCCAACCGAAACTCTCGCCTCAAGGGTCAGATCACACCATCGGCTTAAGTGTGATTATCGAGTTTCCTCCCAATGGTATCTCCAGATTTCAGGGTCAAGAAAATGGTTTAACTGGAAACTCTAGGTCTGGGACAAGATTCGTGGAAGTAAGGAATGATTGGTACATATTTCTATTGATACGTTGGATAGTAGTGGACACAGACCGTACCTCAAATAATTCCTAGATACCTTGGGTCACAATCCTTGATTACATGAAGCTATTATCATCCCATGCCCTCCAGCTCCCTGAGCCTATTGAGGATTGCATAGGTGGTTGGTTGTAACATGTGAAAATGTTCTCCACCTCATGCTTCTCTCCAAGCTCCACTTCCACGTCGGCTGCCCTTCAGATTCACATATCCTTAACACTTCCTCTCCCTAAAACATCTCACATGCCCATGTCTCTGAGACTGGCGCTAGTTCGCAGCTTCTCCTTGTTAATATACACTGGTTATATCTGCTCAGACAAAGAACATTCAACCACTAAGGATCTCTCTAGCACCCCTACATAAGTACGAGTGCATAGAGGGAAAATTGTTGGCTCAGATGTCCTTAAACACACCTCACTCAGAGGTCTGTGCTCTAAATCGCAATTCACATCATTTTCATCGAGTACCAGGAATGGCCATTATGCCTCGATGAATACTTAATTATCGACATGTTGTCATGTCGAAACTGCATAAGTTATAGAAAACTCTCAGGAACCTCCCCAAGCTAGTCCTCAGCCACCTCTGGGTCTAGCTCACCTCGGAACATGACGGATATCTGGTGCTGAAACACATGTAAGGCAATAAGAAAACAAGTGTACTCTACCGGTACCGCCGGTAGTGTCTACCGACCAACAGGCAGTGATATTGTTGTCACACTGCCTGAAGGTACCATCTCTGAATACGGTCCATGTACCAAAACCTCATCACTATACAGACCATCCTCATGGTCACTCACAGAAAAAGATTAGTACCTAAGATCAAAATCTTCTCTACTAGTATCTCAACGAGGCAGAAAACTATAGTAATCGCCTCTATCCAGTCCTCTGCTGCCTGGGAATCTTTCTCACCTCAAAACCTCAGAGGTCTCTTCCTATGAAACTCATAAAACACGCTCAGTCAGTGTGAATCGTCATCCAGTGTGGCGGGTGGTATCTGCTGCCCAACGGGTGGTGGTGTTGCTGGTACACCTCCCGAAGGAGCCAACATATAAAGAGGGGCCTAAATCAGAGCTCTGTCGCTCAGTGGGCCGTCATCGTTTACTCTCTCAGAACCCTATCTGGCTGTCTACGCAGTGGCATCCTGATTATAGACAACTGCACCACAGTAAAAAGACAATACCTTGTGAGCTGACACAAAGAAAACTTTTGAAAACACACACAATTACTGTTTTCATGCACTAATTTGGAAATGATAATTCAATGTCCTTGTGTATGGATACATCGGCCACCGCACCAACACTGGACTCTCATAATTGAAAAACAAACTCAGTACAATTAACACTATTGATTCATAGTAAGACAGATATAGTCCTAAGTTTTGTGGTAGAACCGACTCCTCTGATACCAATTTGTCAAAACCCATCCCCCTGGGCCCGTATTGTTACTACCCCAAGCTCGCCTTCCATAGTCCAAGTGCTGGCGACTAGCACCAAAGGCGTAAACCCCTAAACTGGGAAGGCATTGCCTTCGTAACAGTAAACAAAAACAATAGAGTACACAAAAAGAAGTAAAACACTAAGTGAAACTATATAAAAAAGAGGGTGTTGAAAGTAAAGGGGCCAGAAATACAAGCCCAAGAGTAAAGTACAATACAACTGAAAATCTAGTACAACTGCAGTAAAGTAAAACAGCAACTACTAAGTCATCCTCTAGGATTACCACCTAAAGGGTGGGTATATATGGCCTCGTCATCACCCCATTCACGTCCGTCTGCTCCATGTACATCTCGCCAAGTGGTCCACCTCCGGGTACCGTCCAGCTCTACAACCCTCTACCTCGATCAGAGTTTTCTGTCATCTGCAACCAACACAATGAGGTACGGGCATGGCCCATTCTGGGTTGAGTATAACGATACTCAGTAGGGACCCCGAGCCCCTAAAGGTCTCACAATATACAACCAGGATAATCCATAAAAATGGTACAATCACGAAGTATCATCCAACCATACATAGGTATATGACCAAACATATAAATATGTTATCCTTCATAGTCCGGCTCCAGCACTCGATCCCAAGAACAAACCATTCCATAAAGGAAGTAAAGTCAATCGCCCCAATGATAATGGTTGAAAGACATGACTCATATCACACAGTTATACATCTTTTGTAGAGAAATAGAGATGATCAGATGTAGTCACTGATTTATCTAAGCTGTCAGACCCACATAGGATACAGGACCAGCTATGTTGTTAGACCCACACAGGATATTGGACCATCTATTCATCACTGATACATCAAATCTGTCAGACCCACATAGGATACAAGACCAGCTAAGCTGTTGGAACCACATAGGATATAGAACCAGATATTCATAACTGATTTATCTCTATTCTAGTACCCACACAAGTTACAAGATCAGATAACCTATTGGTCCCACACAGGATACATGACAAGCTATTATGTTGGACCAACACAGGATCCAGGAACAGAAGTTAGAACTGTAGGACCCTCGGAGGATCCCGGTATAGTAGTCATCACTGTCGAACCCACGGAGGATTCTATTACAATAGTCATCGTTGTCGAACCCATGGAGGATTCTGGTACAGAAGTCTTCACAGTCGAACCCATGGAGGATTCCGGTACAGAAGTCATCACAGTCGCAACCAGCCCTAGGGTTCCTGCACACAGCACGTACGATTCCAGGAGGGTTCGCTCCTCAAGACATGTTTTTGATACATCAATTATCATGAAGTCCTAAGTTGATGTATCCCATAGTTCCTTCTTATCATATGGTACCCAACTTGACAGACGATGCGTCAATCGGACACCCAGTCTGAGAGTTATGGGCATTTCCGTTCCAAGGGCCCGATTAGTTTTTAGGTTCAAACCAACCCTACCATACCCCAACTGCGTCCAAACCTCAAGAGGGGTATTTCAAAAGAATCATCATGCTCCATGAATTCTATCATCACAGATAGTTCTTTAATCGAAAACCTGAAGCCCATGATAGGGGCAAAAATGTGAAAATGGAAATAGCGGGTACGGGTCAGGTCCAACCCAGTGGGACTAACCCAGCCTGACCCGGTCCAAACTGGGGTATGACCCGGTCCGCGGGTGTGTCCCGACCTGAGTGGCGGCCAGACCTAAGTGGGCGGCCCAAACCTAGGGAGCGGTCTGACCAAAAGGGGAGGCACGACCGGGGTGGCCCGACCGAGGCGGCCCAGCCAAGGGGAGACCTGGCCATGGCGGCCCAGCCTGTGGCGGCATAGCCAGCCAGGCAAGGCAGGGAGTGTCGCACCCCTCTCCAGTTCGTCAAATAGAACCGACACCTTGCACCAGTTCAGGGGCTATGGGACCCGGGTGGTCCCACATGTCCGGCTCCACGATGGCTGGACCTACCGGCCGCCACCGCACCTCCAATGCAGTGTGATGGTGCCGCAGTCCTTCTGATGTCTACACGGCACGACGTCGTCATGCCATCACCGCCGCGGCCTGACCTAGCAATGACATTCGGCTACATTGCGTAGCGCGACGGTGCCACACTTCTCCATCCGTCGCGGCCCACCTAGTCGTGGTTCTTCTCCGGTGCGGTGTGATAGCGACCCACCCCATTTCTGTGGCCCACCCTTGCCGTTGTTTCGCGCCTTCATCATGGCGCGGTGCGATGGCACCACACCTCTTTTGTCCGCCGCGGTTCTTCTTTGGAACGGTGCGACGGCACTGCGCTCTTCCGGCTCCACTTCTGACATCAACTAGACAAGAATCAAAGGAGGGACGTCAGGGCTTGTTTGTTCAGCTCGTGACCTCCGCATAAGGTGATAACAATTGGCCAGTGTTGAACTAAAATAAATGTCGAAGAATGAGGGTAAAATTTATACATTAAAATAATCAGATCCCCTTACCTTGTAATCGGTGTTCGCTCAGCGGAGTCATGGGAGTGCAACGTCATTCCATTGACATTTGGAGGAGATGATGTCGTCGTTGGCGACGTTCTTCGCGGGTGGTGTCTTCCCTTTCTTACCCCAATTGGAAAGGGAGAAGACGGCATCATCGTTCCTCGATGTAGAAGTGCGTTCTTTGTTGAGAGGATATCATTCTTCATTTGAGAGGATGTCGTTCTTCATTGGAGAGGATTTCGTTCTTCGTTGGAGAGGATGCTCTCTCTCTATTTCTCCAAGTCTCCACTGAAGTATTATGTGCGAACCCAAAATAATAGAGGAGGATTCTATTATTTGTTGGCACAACAACACACAAGAGATGTGTTAATTTAAATTAAATAAAACACTAAATTAAATGGGGTGGAAGAATTCAAAATATTTAAAAAGATAATTAATTGAGGCATTAATTATCTCTTATGTGTGTGGGCACCATTAAGGGGTAAATCAAGAGTTTCCCCCATTAATGGGGAACTCAAGGGTTAAAAGGGGTTTAAGGGGGTTTGAGCTTGTGTAGGCCCCGCCATATAATATCCTCCCAAGGGATTTTATGCGTGGGTAGACTCCGTATCCAACCTCCACTTGGAGGATTAAACCATCACTGAAAAATAATATGCTAGACCTATTTTTTAATTTATTTAGAAACCCCAAATATTAACATCCAACCTCGATAAAACACAACTGCGGTGATGGTCTCCTTAAGAGAATACTGGCTTTTTCAGTTCAACGGTGCCATCGAATTTCAATTCCGAGCATCGGTTCAAAAGATATAAAATCCCGAACATACATTTACTGAACGTACCTGAAAAAAGTTTAGCAAATTATTATCAGTCACCCTCGACCTGTGATGGTCTAGGATAGGCTTTGCCTAGGTGAAATACACCCCAACAGACCCAACGGTACTCTAGGATTTACAATCCGAGTTACCCTTTAGATGTTATGAATTTTACAATAAAATAATTTTCACTTAATTATTTTATTTGCGCCCAAAATCTACCTTTCTCTGGTGGACCTTGTCGACCCAAGTTAGTATCTTCTTAAAGAAATCCTACCCTCACGAGTTCAGTGGTGGTATCACATTTTCAATCCAAGTTACCATTTGTGAGTAACAAGAATTTGAAAAATAAAATAACTTTATTTAATTATTTTATTTATTGTTATTCACATTTCAGGTTTTGTCATAGGAGGCCCGCGCTGACTATACTTAAGTCACACCTAGGGTAAACCTGCCACTCGGAGCGCAACGGTGGCCTCCGATTTTTTCTCCGGGTAAACTTTTAAGAGTTATTCCACTTTTTCAGAAAAAATACATACGCGTGCTAATTTAAGCATAACAAAACTTCGACAGATCATTCTGGGCACTCCGGGCCTCGGAATCACGCACCGTTAGAAACTGCGGACTCCTAAAATTCCCAAGTATTTAAGGAAAAAAATTTCCACAGAAGTTTCGTGTATTTATTGTCATTGTACAATGGATTTTTATAAAATCCATTATTTTTCATGGGTTATTATATAATTAATGATTTAGGTTCTTGGGGAACACATATCTATGGTTTCCATTATGTTATGTGTGAGTTTTATATCTCCCTAAAATGCATCGAGTAATTATTTATATCTCATGTGATATACATGACTGGATAGGGGAGTGAAACTAGTTCTGTAATTGATTTTTCTTGATATGGTGATCTTGGGAGTGAACCTCAACTACGATGACAGATTTGGGAGTAAAGCCATACCGTGATAGATTTTAGGAAAGAGACCCATGACTACTAAATAAATTGTTTTATATACTTATTAATATACCCAAATCCCTTTTCTTGTGTTATAATCTCATGTATTATGTTCTTTTATTCTTTTATGATTCATGTCTAAGGAACATGATAATTTTTTCCATCGATCAATATTAATTTCTTGGATATAAATGGTATAGTTTTCAAATATTTGATTCTTGATATTATACATAGATTCTCATTTTTTTCTTAGTTAATCATTCATATCTCACATCCCTTATTAAGTATCTGAGATCCCCTTTCTATGTTTTCCCCAATGTTATAAGGAAATATATTAAATTTATGATATATAGAAGGATTTCACATGGATGATGTTTATGAACTATTGGTAAAAAATAAATATTGGGTATAATGGAAAATGTTGTGTATCATTATGAAACAATTGTTTATAAACCCAAGACATTATAAGTTTTTTAAAATAATATAAAACTAAAAACATAAAATTTGTCAGTGATACAATATTTCATTTTGACATTGTAGTTTCTCACATAAATATCATGGTCACATTTATCAGTATCAAATATAAATATGAAATGTTTCTATTTTTAGCAGCAGATTTCGATGTTCAAATTCAAGGATTTTAAAATTGGACTCACCCATTATCATCTAAAATTTCTAAGATCCATAAAAAATCTAACACATGAAATATTTTATTTTAATCCTCAAAATCATAAAAATATTCTATTTTATCCATAAGAAATCACATATTTTAACTTCCAAATATAATTTATTTTTATAAACACTTTGGAATTGAAAAAAATACCTAGAAGAGTCGGATAAGTTTTTTATTAATAAAATGAAAAATTGTAAAATAATCCAAATAAACAATAATAATCATTGATTTTAGAAATGAAGTTCACTACTTATATGTTAATAAGGAAGATTTCTTTTTTACAATTTTTTTAAAAAGGTCAAAAGCAACCTTTCTATATATCTAAAAAGATATCCTTTTGAAAATATTTTAAAGTATGTAAAATAATATATAAGACTATTCATAATAATATTCAAATAAATAAATAAATATTTTTAATAACATATAATTTTATGATACATATTTCAAATGAAATCATTAAAATATTTAAAATGGAGTTTTAAAGTAAATTATCTTTTACGTCGGTACTCATGTCATCATGTATATTCCCTAAAATCCTGAATAAAAAATTATTTTAATAATATTTATTAATTTGGAATGTATTTAATATATATATACGATTTTAATTTTTTTACTTATTCCATTTTTTTCTTACTAAATATACCTATTATAAATGATTGTTTTGAGATTTTTTTGTCCAAAAAATCATTAAAATGGACTTGATCAAAATCAATTTTGGTATTATCATCTACAGAATCATAATCATATAAAATTTCTTATTTTTATAAATTAAATATACATTAATAACCATCCTTCAAGGAAAATTATGAAAAATGTATTATGTCACATCATTGATACATTAGTATGCACATACTCATGATTGATGTTTCTATTTTTTAATAAAATTGAGGAAACAATTTATTGATAAATTATATTTATAAAATGAAAATTATTTAAAAAATATCATATTAATTCTTTAAATACACTTTTAAAACTATCCATGAGAGGCGATGATGAAATATAAATTACATCACATCATGGTGGCGATAGTCCACACACACACATAAGTGATGTTTTCAATTACCATTCATAGAAGAAAATTGAATTTAGGTATTTATATATTAATATAAAATAATATTTTATATGTTATAGATCATATTATTTAATTTCGATAAATCATTATGACCATCCATAAGATTCGGTGATGATAAATTAAAAAAATCATTTTGGGGAGGCAATAGTCCATTCCTACTTTTTGACAATGTTTCAGTTTTATATTAGATATAAAATGGGTAGATATTGGTTTTAAAATTGAAAAAATAACCTTTTAGTATATTGTAAATATTTATACTATTATTAGATAATTTTAATGGGATATTTGGAATAGGTTTTAAAATAATGAAAATAAATGAACCATGTAAGCACATTTACCTACTCATTGAAAATATACCTTTTTCTAACCCCTTAATCCTTCATATATTGGTGTTTTGAGAATACAAATTCCTCTATGACATATGTAATAGTGTATAGGATGTATCTGGGTATATATTTAGTGATATTAATTTCTCACAATTTTAAAATATGTGAGGCGAGGAAGTGCCCTTCTATAAGTGGGGGGAGTGAAACACTTATACTTATACAAAAATATTATAATATTATAATGTCATTTTATTCAAAAATTGGATAAAAATTGGATTTTCTTAGAATTTTAGAGGATATATTGTTGATATAAACTAAAAAATATATTTATACTAGTAATTTTCGATTGGTTAACCCTTATCTCTTTAGTTTAAACCCTGTTAACCAAATTTAACCATCACTATGGTAACAAACTATTACCCCAGTTATACATTTCAATGAAAAAATGAAATTGATATATTAAAAAAATCTACCCCCTAATTCCAAATATTTAATCTATTATCAATATTAATATTATAGATGTTGTAAATAGTAATTTTGAAATGAGTTCATGAAACCCTAGGAAAAATAATATTCAGAAAATTTACTTTTTAAGGGGGAAAATATTTTTGTTCTATAATCTTGTATAATTTTGATTTTAATGGAATTATTTTAATTATTCAACATAAATGTGAAAATATTTTTCTTTAAAATCAACATAAAAAAATATATAACCTTTTAAATATATATTTATAAAATTAAAACAAAATAGCATTAATAAGAAAAAAACATTATTTCTTTTTTAAAAATATTGAACATAGGTTTATGTGTTCATAATAGTACAATTAAATGAATTATATTAACTATTAAAAATTTATTTAATATTTTATAATATTTTATAAATATTTCATAATAATAATGATTTAAAGTGATCGTATTTTCAAAATTTATAGTTTTCACCATTCAATTAAAAATAAAATTTTTAAGAAAAATATCAACAATACATACTAAGTTAATTTTGAGATATAGATATCAAGAATGAAGTCAATTTTATTAAATAAAATTTATAAAATTTATAACTATATTTTATAAATATAATTATGTAATAAATTAATAATATTTTAATTAGAATAGAACAATTTTGTTTTTGTTTGAAAAATTACATAAAATTATTATAATAAATTTTAATCTACAGAAGTGGTCTAATAAGGGATCATTCTAATTTTGTATTATGGATGTTCCCTAGGGCCACTTTAAAAACTTAAGAAAATATATTTCATTAAGGTTCATTCCAAATCCCAGTAGAGAGGGTTATGTTCTGGCTTATATGTGGTCCTAGGTGTGTGAGCATTTATGACTATTGTAACACCCTCTATATATAATAAATTAAAAAATAGTACTTGATTTTTCATAGAAGAAATCAATGAAAAAAATATTGAAACCACTTATATTCTAGGAATTTATATTTATATGAGAAAAAACAAATGTAAATATTAATATAAATCTAAATGTTATATATACAATCTAATAATGTTAAAATGATAAAAATTTAAACAAACCTATAAAATATTAACATAATTTTTATAATATGTAACTTAAAAGAAAATTTAAAACTATAAATAGTATACCATCCATTTTGAAAAAATTTAAAAGATAAAAATGAAATAAATAAATATGACTTGTAATATTAATAGTTTCATGAAGGAATATATGTGTATATTCTTTCTTCGTGTTTTTTTTCATGGAACAAACCATGTATACAATTTGGTCAACAAGATCGTCTAATAATAACAACAAGGAAATATGGATATCATTTAATTCATTACCATTAACATGTTTCTCAACAATAATTTTTTTTTTCAGTTATAAAATTATATGACATTATACGTTTATTGGATCAATAACATGAAAAAATTACTTCTCATTGACTTCTATGATAGAAATTTTATTTGAGTGTTCCAATATAATCATATTTTATATTAGCATACCAAATACTTCATAATTGGAACTGATAATACAAATAGCTCATTTATATTCAAATAATTAAACACAATATTTCATGTAATCTATAAGAAATTTCTCTTCAATAACTACATAATATGACATTGATATTGATATTGGGGTTTTTTATTTTCACTAAAAAAGAAAAATTTTATTGAAAACCAAAGAATTGGTATATTGAATTATATTTTTTTATATTAATCATTATTAAAAAATATATAATAATTAACTTCATACTAAGATCATGTTATAACATATAATCTTCGTTCATTTTCTAACCATCTCTATGATTCTCACACATCAGTTATACAATTAAAAACCTATTTAAACCATGGTAATTATTGTTTATGCTAATTAAATATCAAAATATCATTATTATTAGGATAAAAATATTTTAACATATTAATAAGATATTTAATTACAAGGAAAACCATGGTGGTATGTTTGAATATGGGATTGTTTTAACGAAAACCTATTGATTTGTGGAAGTTCTCTAAACAGCAGTGTTTTTAGTCTTCTAATGATGGGTGGAGTTTTTATTAGCAGGGTTTTTATAAAAATGATTCATTTCCATAATATTTGGAAGTTATGAAATTGTTTCTAAGATTAATGTTGTGGTTTGAGAGATTTTAATGTTATATAATATAGTAATGGTTACAAAAACTATAAATAAAATATAGACAATTTGTCTCTATTTTGTATTTTATTTTTAAAAAATTATGTTTATTAGAACTGGTAATAAATATTATGTGGTTTCAATCATATATTGATGACTTCTCATTTAGTAGTGGAATTTAAAAACACTAATTTTATTTATAGGAACTATTTTATAATTACTAGTGGATTAAAACAAAACCAATTACAAAAAGAATTATTAAATATTTTTAGGCATTTTAAAATGAAACAACATACAAAAAATTTTGTATACATCTATTCTGTATGTAATTCAACAATTTCATTACTAAAAAAGAAGAAAAATGCCAAAAATCACATAAAATGTATCATAATATTTTTTTAAACATATCATATTTTGGTTTAAGTTTGATATTTCAAAAGAAACATGTATAATTTTTCATTTTGAATACAACGTATGAAATGGGAAATCTAACATCAATGCTACAATACTAAGTCATCATGGTATCTTCCAGATGATTCACTCTACAGATTTCCTTATTGGATACCAGCCTATAGTGAATATTTTTCTTGAATTAATAGATTTTATAATAGAAATTATTTTAAATTAAATAATATATAAAAAATATATTTATAATAATTATCATAATAATATAATATTATTAAAATAAATGGTAAAAATTTAATACTATTATAGTTTATCATATCACAAAAGCAATTTCATCTAGAATTCACCGAGTATTTAACTAAAATTGGTTATCTTTCGACATCATATATAGGAATGCTAAACTTATCAAATGTTGTAACTACTTAAAAATATATCTTCCTATAAACATTTGATGCATTCTTGTTCATTTATATCTTTTTATTATCAAAATCATTTAAATTAATATATTAAAAAATTAGTATACAGATTTTTTGAAATATTTTTTGAAATAAATAACTAATTTTAATAATGGTTACCCTCATGTTACCTTCTGATTGTAATAGTTTCACCATATAAAAATTCAATGGTTTCCCCTCACATACTCCATCTAATCCCTTTAACATCTATGGAGGATAAGGTGATTAAATGGATGTAGGGAGCCATCTCGATTAATATGATAGAATATTAAATGGAATGAAATTATATAAGGTGTAAAACACCAAAAGTATGGATTATACCTAATGAAGATGGTCTTATATTGTTTCAATCATATGACAGCATATGATATGAGGAATATTGGCACATAACTGTAAATCATTTTTTTCCAAAATTCCTACAATGAAATAAGAAAATAAAATTAAGTGATTAGAGGGTTCGATATACAATTTTTTAATTATTCATTGACCATATTATTTTCATACTAAAATATTAACATGATTTCATTGTCTTAATCCTCCCATGAGTGGCCAACTATTTGAATATCATCATGAAAAAATAGTCCAATATCTTATTTTGATCGGTTTTATGTCACAAATCAATTATTCAACTTCATCACCTATATTATTTATGTATCATAGTTTGAAATACGCTTCAATTCTCTAACATTCACTAAATTTCATATCCATAAAATATATCATTCTAGCTTGTGAATTTAATATATTTGGATCATGTTGCTCAGAATCTCCAATATCAATATATAGAGATAAGATAACATTTGTAAAATGTAACAAAATATTTCCTTATGATCTTAGAAATATTAATGTAATTTCATTTGAATAATATAACTAAATATTATCCGTGATAATTGAAATCTGCAATTTTTATCAGTTTTACATTTTATCCCAAGAAGTTAAATTATACAAGGATTCAATTATTTTAGGTTTCAACCCTTATTCTTACAAAAATACATTAATCACAAACACATTAATATTATATAATCCTACCTCAATGATTTATTTAAAGGTTCAACCAAAAAATATTCCAAATTATCTAGTACACCAACTAAATTATCAAAATATATGATCTAAATATATAAATATAAAATATTATTAATTATATATGTAAATTATATTAAAATATTATGATTATGAAATTGATTATGATCAATCACAATGAATAAACCAATCAATGGTGTATTTGTCAATTAATTTTGTTTCTAATTTCCCATTTTATTTTCAACAATGATGTCATAAATTTATTCTCTATCTTAAATTATTTAATATGATGATCTTAAATACCATTAATGATTATAAAATACCTATGTGTTTATATGTACTCATTTTTTGTCAATGAAATGTATGATATTCTTATAACTTCATAGCCCAATGTTAGAAGTTTTGATAATTTACTTTTAGAATAAATTTTATTTTTTGTATCCTTTACAACTAATTTTTTTTTCAATTATGCTTAAATATTGTTTAAATACCTCAAAAAGGCTGAGAAACTCTTCCCCCATATAACTTTTAATAATTGGTTTATCTAATGGGGGATTATTTATAAAAAACACTTTAAATAACCTCGATACCTAATAAAAAAGTAAAATAGAAAAATAAACCACATATTTAATGAATCGATAATTTATAATATAATAATTAGAATAATATTATTATGAAAATTACTCTAAATTGATTACATTAATCAATAATATATGGTCCTTAGAGTTTTAACTTTCTATGTGAAACACACAATTAGATGAATCATCATAGTGAAAATGATAAGGAAATATCTTCTAAAAATGAGAAAGTGTTATTACAATTTATTCCAATATTTTTCCAAACACAACAAGGTTTAATGTTTTCTTATAAATATATCTAACTAATATAAAAAAATAAATTATATTTGTGGTTATTCTGTATGTTAATAATTTTTCATATAATAATGTTAGAACTTCCTCATCAAAATATGTGAGTCTTGGATTTCAAGTCCACATAAATAATGATGTTTAAGGTCAATATATGTTGAATTGATAATTAAATATCCATTAGGCACATTAATGTTTTTTATTATTTAAATGGAATTAATTTTCATATATATTAAATGTAAAGAAAAAATCATGAAAATTTAGTTATAATTTTCCCATAGATCATGTATTATATTAATTTCATCTAAGTCTTTAGTAGAAAAAATTCAATATTCTGATTTTATTAACTCATTTATAATTATAAAATATAAAATTTTCAAAAAATCTCTTTTAAATAAGAATAAAATTTTGATAATTATGTAACAATTGAATTTCCAAAAATTCCAGATTGATAAAAATACCATCATACTTTTGTTATTGTGTACGAACTATATTATATGATTTTGACCACTTTTTTAAAAAGCATTAACTATCAATAATTATAAAATTTTATATATGTAGTAGATAATTGGTACATGATTTATGAACATTATAAAAATATTGGTGATGGAATGACCTCAATTTTATCATCGAATAATTACTTGTTAAATTGAGATATATGAGATGAATATTTGTATCAATATTGACACATATACACAAAGTTCTACTATATAGTAGTATAATAATCTCACAGTAAAAGTATAAATCATTACATTTATGAGTTTTATGAGTTTTATAACTAGGAAACTTTTCTAAAACAATAAAATTAGTAGTCTGTAAATTTATATCAATGCACATTTTGATCATTTTGGTTATCTATGGATCTTTTTTGTCTAAACAATTATTCTATAACCCACGTTATTTTTCTTATAAGTGGTTGTAGGTATACATTTATGTCATATTCATGAATTTTTTAATTGAAATGATCATAAAAATAAAAAATGATTCTTCTTCATACACATTCATGGATGTAGTTAGTAAGAGAAGAAAATAATTGTACATATGCTATATGTATTTATGGGAGCCAATAACAAATTAAATACATCAGTATCCAATACTAAATTCACAATAAATAGAAATTAAGATCAATTTATATATAAATAATCAACAGATTTCGAGGATTCCAAATCACATGGAATCCATATAATCACTTCTTTTTCTCCTTCCATTATATGATACTTTATTTTCATTACCTTTTTGGAAGACATGAATAATCTCCATAATCACAATTTTGATTGAATATAATGTGATACCTTCAACGATATTTAATTTTTCTTCATATTCATAGTATTATCATGCATAATGACATTACATTTCAACTATTTACATCTATAAGTATAATATAATTTACGCTCTTCCCTATTAAAATATTCTTCCTCAAAAAATATATAGTTGTGAGATATGAAGGGGTCCTTTTGAAATTGGGACCATGTTTTTCAATATCTTCCTCAATATTATAAAATCATAGAATGATATTTTCTTAAATAAATATCTTAATAATTAACACAAATATCATCAATATTTCATTTTCTCTAATTTCACATATATATTTCATATAGTCCAAATTTAGTAAAAAATAAATTTTCAATATTTTATATATCCTTAATATAAATATTGATTTCCATATTCCTCTAATTCATAAAACTCATTTCATTTTCCATTTATCTAATATTTTATGTTAATCACAAGAATAAAACAATGTGACTCCACTAATATGTCAAAATCATCACAATGTTGTGCTACATAATAGAACACAATAGTAACACTATATTCAATTTAATTCATCACTATTGATAAAATAATTTTTTGCATATGATAATGGTCTCATGTTGATCTCTCTGTAATTTCTAATTCCCCATGAAAACCCCATATCACATATATAACATGAAATTATTTCAATATCAACTGCTGATAAAATTCATGTTTCTATAAAAATCGTGTGGAATTACATTCACAATTTGAATATTTTATTCATCAATCAATATATTGATTTTAAATTGAGTAATCTAATAATGCCCCCAATTCTATTGAATATTTAGATTTATATTAGGGAAAATAAATCAAACTATTATCTATTTGTATTCTTCTGATATATATATATATATATATATATATATATATATTATAAATCTCATTAATTAAATAATCCCACGCTAAAAAACATAATATTAAGAGAATGACAAAGCTTAAATAATTGAAAAAAAAATCATTTAAAAAAATTTACTGAGAAAAAAATCATCAAATACAAGGAAATTAAAATACATTGATATTATGATAATATAATATTAATAAATTCATATAGGTGAAAAAAATTCTTCATCCATTATACATTTATTTCATTGTTCATTTTAATAAAGAAGTATTATAAAAACAATCCTAATTCCTCGATCATATATGGTTTCAGAATTTTCTATGTATAATATATATGTGCATTATATATATTTCATATGAATATTTCAAATCTAACACAATAATATTGAATATTAATTTCTAAAAATACCAACCTTTTAACTTTTACCAACACTATATTTTAAATTATATTTTGTTTGTTACATTTTAATTTTATAATATATATTATATAATCCTAGAATCATTCATCAAATCATTTTCTATCATTTCTACTCTCCAAAACCATTATAGTATTTTGACCTCTTTCATCAAGTCCTATTTTATATATTTAAAAATTATCACAATTTTTTTATTTCACATATCTATTATTTGGTATTTTATATGTTCTTTGTTAATTTTTATTTAAATAATATTTAATAACATTCCATTTAAGTCATTTTTATATCTATTATATGGTCTAATTTATATGGGTATTATAATTTCAAAACTATGTGCATAAGGACCCGTCCTAAAAACATTACATATTCTTGAATAAAATGAATAATTCACATTGAGTATCTTTACAAGTTTAGAGTTTTAGAGAATTATGCCCTATCTATTTAATTACATATCAAGAATTACAAAGTAGACACTTCTACTCAGTTTCCATTTTTTCAAAAAAAAACTCTTGAAAAAAAGTCATCTCAAGTTCCATGTTTTAGACAACATGACTTTTCTTTGATCCCTTCATTGACACTATTCATCTTTAGGTCTTGTGAACAACATTTCAAAACATCAGATGAGCATAAAAAGCTCAATAAAGATATAAAAAAAAGAAATAAAACATTAGTTCATCATTGCATTCATAACATAATTTCTTTAATATAACTCATGAAATCATAAGATTTAATAATAACACATAGAAATCATAAATCATAAAGGTAACTTGTGTATCCATATCATAATTACATTCAAGCTATCACAGCTACATAGTGAGTTACATTTTGAATACCCATCGCAGTATATTCCCTAAATCTCTTAGGAGAAACAATCACATTTACTTCTGTCACATTACCCAATGAATTGGAGATCTATCTCAGGCACACCCACCCTAGGTTTATCACAAAAACAGCCATATACGTAAACAATTCCCAAGAACCATAACACATAAAACAAGCATTATGGAAAGATATCATTTCCAAATTCCAATCACAATATATCATTTCAATATATTGAAATAATCAATTCTTTCTCAAAAAAAATTTCAATACCAAAATACATAAAAAGGTTTTATTATATTTATTTTACATTAAAAAACACTACGGCTTGTTAATGAAGCCACTGATCAAATAATACTCATGGCGGGGAAACGTCATTGTCACCGCTTACATAAAAAAGAAAAATTCATTTTAGTAGTTTAGTAAAACAAATCATAGAAAAATATTCCCTTTGAATGAAATGAAATGTCAAAGGTGTTTATACAACGTCTAAAATAATGTCATATATTACAAAAATATGCCTCAATGAAAGGAGATTGATATGATGTCCCTTACCTTATGTCTAATTTGACAGGTTCGTTCTTAAATATCCTAAATAATAAACTAATGTTAATTTGTACTTACCTAAGATTAATTTTTATTTTTATTATTCCATTTATATAACTTAATCCCATGAAATAAACATTATGTAATATTTTATGTTAATAATTTTTATTTTGTTGATATTTGGTTCTTGAGTCAAAAATCTACTTCTTATAATTACAATTTGTTCATGTGGTAAAATATCCATTATATCCATAAGGATATTCATTATGTAGATATCATAAATATCATATATATCCTGTATATTTATGTATTTATAATAGTACATTACATTTGGAGATAATAAATGAAATGCAACATTTACGGAGACGGTAAGCCGTACGTACGTTTGAAGGCTAGTTTCATTTCTATTTATTATTTTAAGGGAATTAAAAATAAATGATACATAGGTATATTATAAATTCAGTATAATATCATATATAATATCATTAAATACATCCTTTAAATGTCCCACATATGGAATTAATGAGTGATATCACTTTGAGGGGGCGGTAGTTTGTACTTTCTCAAACGAAATTATCACGTTTACCCATAATAGAAACCATAAAGGTGTTCTATAAAATAAAAATACAGAAGAATAAATAAAACATAAACATAATATATATCATATATAAATATAGTGTCATAATATTGGACACAATGAGATGCGGTAGGAGATATTTGAACAATCATCGTTTCGTGAGGCGTTAGTTTTCCATCCACAAAAATAGTACGTTCTTTACCAATTAGATGGAGGTGTCTGTAAGTTTAGTTAAAATATTTCTCATAAAAAAATCTTAGTATATTAAGGATATAGTTTTTGTTTTAAAATAAAGTAATGAAAAGAGTTTATGGGGTTGTAGGAGTAAAATAAAACAAAATAACTTAAGAGAAGATGTTACCATTAAATCGGGTAAATCCATTTGGTTTAAACCAAAAAAGTTTTTTCAGTGCCTTCGGCCTTTGTTAAGGCTTCTAAGAGGAGAATAGGTATGTAGGGAACATAATTTATAAGATTTTGGATGATCCAAGAGGCCTGAGAGGTCTACGAAATGGGTTATAGGTTAGTGATTTTAATAAGGGGGAGGAGGGCACTTTATGAAAATGTGAAAATATTATTTCATTATATATTAATTTTTGGTTTCTTAATGTCCAAATCATATTAAAGACGAAAATAAGATGACTCAAGGTCGAAATAAAATCATCCAATAAAAATTGTACAAGTTTTGGATATTATTTTAATCATTATAATCTCATTTATTTAAATCATTTATTAATGAGGTAAACACCACATCATTATTGTGTCATAAATAATTTAATTTATTTAATTTATAAATTATATAAAAATACCACGATGTAGTAAATCCTTTTATATTTCCAAATAATATTAATAATCGAAAATAGAACTTATATAATCCAATGTAAACATTACTTTATTAAAAGATATTTGTTTATTTCATTTTTTCCATTACATTAAATTAATTCAAATAATGTTTCATTATCACTCCCAAGTGGCCCCATGGGGTCCCCAAATTGACACAAGGTTGATCATTATTGGAATTTTATCAACCAATATGATTAGGATACATGTTAGGGTAATTTTATATTATTATTGTAATACTTGTTTACCCTTATTTACTATATTTACCTTTTAACCATGGTAAATAAAATATTTTCTGAAGTAAATATTCATAATGTCTACAAATTAAAGTTACCTATTTATACAATATTTACCTCATGATTTAAAATATTGTACCCATTTTTCTAAATTCAAAACCTAGAAGTGGCAGAAATTACTAGAAAAATAATTCCCTCAGTCAAAGAAGAAGGCATGTATTTAAGAAATAATAACTTCCTAAAGATTGACGCTTGTTTATATCCAATTTCATTGTGAAATTAATTACAATAAACAAAATTGGATTAAATGGAAAAAATATAATTTAATTTCACTTTAAAACCAATTAAAAAGATAATCTAACCATAAAATAAATTATATTAAATGGCAGTTTTGAATTGAAATACCGTATTTTTTACAATTCATCAAAACTAGAATTTTATCAGAAAAATACCAAAACATTATGAAAAGTGAATTTTGATGTCTTAATTCTAAAAAATAATTTTATTTTGTAAAATAGAATATATAAAATTGACCATTACTGGATTTAAAAAGGTTTCTCCATTAAGAGGCGGTAAATCAACATTTTAATATAAATTATGCTTAAAATTAGATTCATTCATATTTTAAGCCTATAAAATTTATTGGATAAATGAAAAAAACATTTAAAGAACATGTAAAATCATATTTTAGTTGGTTATTTTCATTCTTTCCAATACAATGGTTAGGCGTTAACTACCATTTAAAATAACAAGATAATATTATTATTAAGTAACATACGATTTTAATGAAACCTGTTGTTGCGTATCGGGTATGCCGTCGAACATAGAATCCACTTTAAAGTATATTTAATATTTAATTCGAAGAATATTTATTAAAATAAAATGTATTATCTATTTATTTACCTTGGATGTTACATCCTTCTCCCCTTTTGTAATTTGCACCCTTGCAATATTATTCACTTTTCAAATAAATGGAGGTATTTATCCCTTATAGAATTTTAAAATTCCCCCATGGCTTCGTCAACCATATGGGTTTTCCACAAAACTTTTACCTATTGAATTACCTTATTCTTCAATTCTAGCTCTCCTCTGTCAAGAATATGGACTGGTTGTTCCTTATAAGAGTGATTCTCTTCCAACTGAACTATCTCTGAACTCAAAACATGAGATGGATCTGGAATATACTTTCTCAACATTGAAACATGAAAAACATTTTGAACCTGGGACAAACATAGAGGTTAAGCCACTCTGGACACAACAGATCTAACATTCTCTAAGATTTCATAAGGTACAATGAACCTCAGACTCAACTTTACCATCTTACCAAAATGCATCAGACTCTTCCATGGAGAAACATTGAGAAAGAGATAATCACCTACCTCAAAAGAAAGATCCTTCCTCCGGTTATTCGTATAAGTTTTCTTCCTTCTCTAACTAATTCTCATGTTCTTCTAAATCAAATGATCATTTTATACCATCTCATCTATAAATTCTGGTCCCATCAGCTTCATTTCACCTACTTCATCCCAAAAATCTAGATTTCAACACCACTTCCCATATAATGCATCAAATTTATCCATATGTATACTAGAATGAAAACAATTTTTACAAGAAAATTCCACAAAATAAATATGTTTGACCCACTTCCCCGGTAATCCAGTGAATAAGAACGTAGAATATCCTCTAGGGTCTGAATTTTCCATTCTGACTACCCATCAGATTGCAGATGAAAAGTTGTACTAAAATTTAATTCAATACCAAACGACATCTGAAGTCCTTTCCAAAATATAAAAGTAAACTTGGGATCATGATCATATACAATAGGGAGGGTAACTCCATGAAACTAGACTATATCTTTAACATACAATCGAGAAAGACGATCTAGAGACAAATTATCTCAAATAGGAAGGAAATAAGAAGATTTAGTCAATTGATCAACAATAACACAGATAGCATTATTACCTCGTGATGTATTTGGTAATCCCACAACAAAGTCCATGGATATATTTTCTCATTTCCACTTTGGCACTGGTAAAGATAGAATCATCCCTTTCAGTATCTTTCAGTCTACTTTAACCTGCTGACAAGTCAAACACTTCAGTGTAAAATCATCAATATCTCTTTTCATTCCATCTCACCAGTAATACTCCACATGATCTATGTACATCTTAGTACTTCCAGGATGAAGTGAAAACGAGGAACTATGAGGTTCACATAACAACTCATTCTTCAATTGTGAATCACAAGGCTCTCATAATCATTTTCCAAACCTCAAAACACAATCATTATTAATATTAAATTTAGGAAACTTACCCTTCTGAACCAACTCTACATTTTTCTACAACTCACTGTCTTCCTTCTGTGCTTTCTTTATTCTGTCTGATAGTGATTATTTCACAGACACATGAAACAAAACAGAATAATTTCTTTCACCAATAACTTCTATTCCAAAGTTCATAAAATCAAAAACCAATGAATCTCATTCCAAATGTTGCATGGTTAATGAAGCATTACTTTTTCAACTTAAAGAATCCGCCACTTTATTTTCTTTTTCTAGATGGTAAAGGATAATGAAATCATAATCCATGATTAATTCCAAACATCTCCTCTATCTCATGTTCAAATTTTAAGAGTTAATATTTACATCAAACATTTGTGGTCAGTGTATATTTTACATTTTACTCCATAGAAATGATGCATCCAAACTTTTAAAGAAAATTAAATAGTAGCTAATTCCAAATCACATGTAGGGTAATTTAACTCATGAGGTTTCAATTGACGTAAAGCATAAACAATTACCAGATCATTCTGTATAAGGAAAACAACCAAGTCCTTCCAATGAAGAATCACTATAAATTAAAAACTCACCATTTCTGGAAGGTAGTGACAAAACTAGATCATTTACCAATATTCTTTTCAATTCCTGAAAACAATCATCACATTCTACTGTCCAAAATAATTTAACAAGTTTTCAAGTTAACTTAGTCATTGGACAAGATAACTGTGCACAATATTCAACAAACCCTTGGTAATATCCTGTCAATCTAAGAAAACTATGGATCTCAGTTATAGTTGTGGATCTTGGACATTCTTCAACAACTTTTTTTTAGTTAGATCAACATTTATGCCATTTTTTGAAACAATGTGACAATGTAAGAACATTTACTATTACCAAAACTCACACTTGCTAAATTTCCCAAATAGATTCTTTTATTTTATGGTTTGCAGGACAATCCTTAAATGACTTTCATTATCCTCTTTAGTTTTAGAATAAACCAAAATATCATCAATGAACACAACCACAGACCTATCCAATAACTCATGGAAAATTCTATACATAAGATCCATGAGTAAAATAGGAGCATTGGTTAAACCAAAATCAATCACTACGAATTCATAATGGCCATATCTAGTATGAAACACAGTCTTCAGAATGTCTGATTCCTTTACTTTCGTCTGATGGTACCCCGTCCTCATGTTAATCTTTGAAAAATACTGATCTCACTGGAGATGATCAAACAAATCATCAATATGTGTCAAAGGATACTTGTTTTTAACTGTGATGTTACTCAATTCTCTATAATAAATGAAAAGTCTCATTGAACCATATTTTTTTAACAAACAACAATGGAGAACCCCATGGTGTTGTGCTACGTCAAATGAAACCATTATCTAATATATCCTGCAATTGCTTCTTTGACTCTAAAAGATCAATTTGAGCCATTCGATAAGGGGGTTTGGAAATTATATTGGCATCAGGGACTAGGTAAATAGTGAATTCAACTTCCTGATCATGTATAAAACAAGAAAAATCATCAAGAAAAACATCAAGGTACTCATATGCCACTAGAACATCATTTATCTGAACAGTTCATTTTTTTCAACAATATGTGCAAGGTAAAATTAATTTCCATCTTTTTCTAGTTTCCCAGCTTCATGAAATGTTTTCTAAAGTAAGGGTTCATTCTTGTAAATAAACAGAACATCTTCCTAAAAAGAAACCACTTTAGCTCTATAGTCAATCTTAGCATGATAAACATAAAGCCAATCCATACCCAAAATAACATCAAACTCTACTAGAGGAAAAACAATAAGGTTTGCAGGTAGATTCTTTCCACACACAAGAACATTAAGTTTCTTATAATTCCTTTTTGTTTCAACATTTCCTCCAAGTGTTTTTACAATATGTTAAGGATTCATATCATGAGATGGAATTCCCAATTTACTCAAAAACTTCTCAGAAATGAATGAATGTGTATGCCCCGAAACAAATAACACATTGGCATAATCTATACAAACCAACAGTGTACCAGATACTACTTTATTTGATGTCCCATCATCATCTAAAATACTTTCAAAGGACCTCACCACTACATTATGCTTATAGTCTGGTTGCTTTCCTTTAGTTGAGTTCTTCATTGGACACTCATTTGCATAATTCCCCATTTCATTGCACTTAAAACATTTTACTAATTGTAAATTAGATTTTGTCTTACCATTACCCTAATCTTATTCAGTGCATTTATGAGCCTTATGTCCCAATTTACCACATAAGTAGAATATACCAAAATTCAAAATTCATTCCCCACCATGAATTTTACCACAATTTACACAAATTGTAAACTTATGTTTCTTACTATCAGACTTAATTGAAGAGTTATTCCCTTTCTCCTGCCTACTTTGCATCTTATTCTGTTGTTTTTTAAAGAAGACCTGATCATCATAAAACTCCATTTCCTCCTTCTCCGCACATCAAACAAGATTTTCAAAATTTTTTAACTCACGAGAAGCCAAATCCCTTAGATACTTTTTCGTTAATCCTGAGTAAAAATGGATGATTTTCTATCAAGAGATCCTATGAAATTTGGGGCAAATCATTCCAGTCGGGTGAATTTTTATTCATAACCAGCCACATAGTTATCCTCCTTCCTCAATTCTAGGTATTTTTATTCCAACCAAAGATGAACCACCTTAGGAAAATATTTCTCAAGAAACATACCTTTGAATTCATCCCAATCAGGAGCATCAATCTCCTCACTATCCCTGATATTTTTAACCATCGACTACAACTGATCAGCTTCACCTTCAAAACGGTAAACAGCGAGACTAACCTTTTGATTTTCTGAAGACCCAATAACATTGAAAATATTCTCTAGGTCTTTAGTTCTCCCTTCTGAAAGCATAGGTACTGATGATCCTATGAATTATGGGGGATGTTGCCTCATCAAATGCTCAACCACTGACATGTTCCTCTGTCGTTGTTATGGCTAATCTTGTCCATGGATACCACCACCATTTAGAGCCTGAGTCAATTGTTCCATCACTCCAAGAAAAAGTTCATTTCAGATTCTGACCATCTCAGGCTGTTGATTAGGAAGGTTTTCTTTCTCTTGAGGTTGTCTCAACATAGCTTCCCTATTTCCTCTCCAGAAAACCATTCGGAACACATAAATATCATAGGAGAAGTAATATTGTAATCTTTAAATGCTATATATCTTCAATATTACCATAAATTAATTTATGGACATTAATCTAACAATATAATAACTTCTAAAGTTATCTAAACCGACCTATGATACCTACTATAAGGACCCAGCCGTAAAACAATACATATTCTTGAATTAAATGAATAATTCACATTCAGGATCTTTTAAGGTTTAGAGTTTTATATAATTAGGACATAACTATTACATTACATCTCAAGAATTAGATAGTAGGCACTTCTACTCAGTTTCAGTTTTTTCACAAAAACAACTCTTGAAAAAAAGAGTGATGTCTAGTTCCATGTTTAAGATATCATGACTTTTCTTTGATCCCATCATTGACCCTATTCATCTTTAAGTCCTGTGAAAAAAAATCAAAACATGGGATGAGAATAAAAATCTAAGTAAGGGATATAAAACAATGAAATAAAGCATTAGTTCATCCTTATGTACATAACATAAGATCTTTAAAATACTACATGAAATCATAAGATTTAGGAATAACATATAGAAATTGTAAATCTTAAATGTAACTTGTGGCATCTATATCATACTTACATTGTAGTTATCATAGTAACATAGGGAGTTGCATTTGGATTACCCATCAAAGTATTTTCCATAAATATATTAGGAGAAACATTCATGTTTGCCTCTGTCACGTTACCCAATGCTTTGGAGAGCTATTTTGGGATCACCCACCCTAGGTTTACACAAGGAAGAACCCATATACATAAACAATTCCCAATAATCATAACACATAGAACAAGAATAATGGAAAGATAAAATTTCCACATTTCAATAACTATATATCATTTCATGATATTAAAATAATAAATTCTTCCTCAAAACAATTTTCAATAAAAAAAATACCTAATAGGGTATATAGTATTTATTTTCATTTAAAAAACACTACGTCTTGTTAAGGAAGCCAATGATGAGAAAATACTTGCGGTGACAGCAAGGTCATTGTCACCACTTAGATTAAAAAGAAACATTCTTTTTTTGTATTTTAGTAAAATGATTCGTAGAAAAAGACTCCCATTGAATGAAATTAAAAGTACAAGGTATTTATACGACATATAAAAGAACTTCGTGTATTAAAAAAATGTTCCTGAATGAATGGAGATTGAGACGAAGTCCCTTACCTCATGTACAATTTGACCCCTTCGTTCATTAATCTCTTATATAATAAACTAAAGTTCATTTATAATTTATTATGATCTTTATTCAAGTTTATTATTCCTTTTATATCACCTATTATAATGTTATAAATATTATGTGATCATTTATGTTAATAACGGTCATTTTGTCGATATTTGGTACTTGAGTCAAAAATGAACTTCTTATAATTAAAAGTTGTTCATGTGGTCAAATATCAATTATCTCCAGAATGATATTCATGATGTATATATCCTATATATAATATATATCTAGTTTATGTATGTATTTATAATAGTACATAACATTTGAGATAAAAAATGAAATGCACTGTTCATGGAGATGGTAAACCGTACGTACGCAAAAACACTACTTTAATTTCTATTTATAGTTTTAATGGATTTAAAACCTAATGATACATAAGTATATTATAATTCCAGTATAATATAATATATTATATCATTAACTCTATCCTTTATATGTCCCACATATGGAATTAATGATACATATCACTTTGAGGGGGCGGTAGTCCGCATTTCTCCAATGAAATTATCGCGTTTACCCATAATGGGAACCATAAAAGATATATATAAAAGGAAAATAAAGAATCATAAATGATACATAAACATAATATATAATATATATAAATATAGTTCTATCATAATGGTCAACATGAGAGGCGGTAGGAGATAATTGAACAATCATCATTTCCTGAGGCATTAGTTTACCATCCACGGAAACAGTATGTTCTTTACCCATTAGATGAAGGTGTGTGTAAATGTAGTTATAATACTTCTAAAAAAATAATACTATATTGAGGATAATTTTTTAAATAAAATAAAGGAATAAAAATATTTTACTGGGTTGGAGAAGTAAAATAAAACAAAACTACTTAAGAGAAGACGCCACCTTTAAATCGGGTAAATCTGTTTGGTTTGAACCAAAAGGGTTTGTTGAAGTAACTTCTGCCTATGTTAAAGAATTCTAAGAGTAGTAGAGGGATGTAGGGAGATTAATTAGGTAGAGGTTGGATGAGACAAGGGGCATGATAGTTGTGACAAATGGGTTAGAGGTGAGGGATTTAAATAAGTGGGAGGAGAGGCTCATTAAGAAAGTGTTAAAGTATTATTTTATTACATAAATATTTTTAGTTTATATATGTCCCAAACTTTTTTGAAGTAGAATATAATATGACTCATGGTTTAGATATAATCATCCAATAATAATTGGTCAGGTTTTGGATATTATTTAAATCATTATAATCTTATTTATTTAAATAATTTATTAAATAGGTAAACACGACATCATTGTTTTGTCACATATAATTTAATTTTTTAAATGTCCAAATATTATAAAAAAATACCATGATGTAGGAATTTTTTTAGCATTCAAAATAATATTCATACTTGAAAAGATAACATAATTTACCTTATATAAATATTAATTTACTAAAAGATATTTGTTTCTATAATTTTTTTCCCTACTTTAGGTAAATTAAAATAAACTGTCATTATCACTCCCAAGTGGCCCTATGGGGTCCAAAAATCAACCCACGGATGCTCATCGTCAGATTTTTATCAACAAATAGTGTTATAAAACATTTTAGAGTAATTCTATATCATTATTGTAATATTTTTTTACCCTTATTTACCAGATTTACCCTTTAACTATGGTAAATAAAATATTTTCTGAAGAAAATATTCGTAATGTCTAAAAAAAGATATCTATTAACACAATTTGGACATAATAATTCCAAATAGGGAATCCATTTTTCCAAAATAAAAACACAGAAGTGGCACAAATTAATATAAAATGAATTCTCACTGTCAAAACATATGGCGTGTTTTTACGAAATAATAACTATCAAAAGATTGACACTTGTTTATGTACAATTTCAAAGTGAAATTAATTACAATAACCAACATTGGATTGAATGGTAAAAATATAATATAATTAATCTTTAAAACCAATTAAATATATAATCTATCCAGATAAATAAATTATATTAAAATGATGTTTTGAATTAAAATACAGAATTTTTCACTATTCATTAAAAATTGAATTTTATCAGAAAAACGCCAAAATTTTACACAAAGTGAATTTTGATGTCCCGATTCTAAAGAAGAATTATATTTTGTTAAATAGAACATATAAAAGGTAACAGAACTAGATTTAATGTGGGTTTTCTATTAAAAGTTGGTAAATCAACCTTTTAATGTAAATTATGCTTAAAATTATATTCATCCACATTTTAAGCCTCTAGATTTTATTAGAAAAATGTAAAAACAATTAACAAACATGTATAATCATGTTGTAGTTAGTTATGTTCATTCTTGATAATACAAAGGAGAGGTGGTAACTACCATTTAAAATAATAATATTATATTATTATTGTGCAACGTAAGATTTCAAAGAAACTCATTGTTGTATATCGGGTATTCCATTGAACATAGAAACCCCATTAAAGTGAAATTAATATTTAATTAAAAAAATATTAATTAAAATGAAAATGTAATATTTCTTTAATTACCTGTGATGTTACAGTGTGACTCATGTTACCATTTTGGGACCATATTTATAATGGAATAGAAATTCATATTATAATATATTTATGAAATATACTTACAATGTGTATAATGTTTGTATAATCTAGAATAATATCCCTCATAATATATGAATTATCTAGAATATATATTTTTTTGAAGCTTATTTTTCATTTAATGAACACAGATTATAATATGTTTATATCCTATCTGTTATAATTTTAAATACTTATATAAGATGGGTTATGTGCATGATCAATTTCATATTCCAAAATTTATTTTTTGGACATAACATTTTTAGTTTTTAATATGTGTATATGTATTATTTTACTTAGTGTTTTTTAAAATTTAAATAATTCATTTGTTTTTAAATTTCAACCACTACATCAAAAATTGTATTGTGGAAAAAACATAAAATAACATGTTTGTAAAAAAACTATATTAATTTTATTTTAATTAAAAATATAGTATATCAATGATATGATATTATTTTAATTAAAAAATCTATTGAAAAATCTAGAATACATTTCTTTTGATTATATAAAATTAATATTTTATAGCATTGTTTTATAATATATAAATATGGAATAACTAGTGTTTTTTAGAGTGTTTAATAATATGAAATCAGTGTATAAGCTAAAATAGGTACATAAAATAATAAAATAACATCTATATAACTAAAAATATAAATTAATAAGGAGATTATGATAGTATAGGCTTCATAAACATTCCTTTGACTCAGAGGAAACCATAATGATGAAATGAAAAATAAATGGAGAAAGATAAATAATAATAACATGATGAGGAATGTAATGGGATAAAGAAGGGGAATACTTTGAATGAGTTGTGGAAGAATGTAATAATGAAAAATATCTTGATGAATAAGGGGATGATTTTCCAATGAGGGGTAATCCACATGATGAAAAATACCACGAAGGAAATAGATGAAGAAAATAAGGTGGAATCCATGATTTATAAAATATTTATTAATTAGTGGTAATTTTATAAAACAACCACTAATATTAATTATAGTGTAATCTTTAAAAAACCTCCAATAATTATTTAGACATAAATCATATTATATGACAACACATAAATGAGAAGGAAACACAAGAGTTATTATTATAAAGGGTTTTTAAAAATGACCTCTATTAAACAATCAAAACATTTCTTTTTTTAATAGCATGTTATATATATCTATAAAAAATCTATTATATTCAATATGTATAAATGCTCCTAAATTATTTTATCATATATCAATTATTTTATTTTTAAAGTCATAGATCTCCTTTCAACTAATAACGAATCTTTGATGTTGAGATATATGCAAATTGATATCTACACTATTGAGAAGTAGTTCATAGAAAACTATACCAACGATTCATAAATATACCTCTCAATAATGGATGATTCCTATCAAAATATATTCTAATAATATCCAATATCATCATAAATATTTTATAATTATACATCAACCATGGATATTAAAAACCCAGAACCATTATTTCTCATAATAAATGAACCATTAAATGTACAATGATATCAGAAAATGTATAATATAAATTTCTTGTTTATAAATAATATATAACCCAAATTTATTGAAATTTATAAAATAATTTAGATTAATTACATTATTATAGATGTAATGTGAATACTAACCCACCTTGATGAAATATAATATGACATAGATGTGTATAATTAAAAGCAATGAAACTGGTAGGATCTATTTCATCATATAATGATAATCTTGATATTTTATTCCAATTAAAACAATATAAATTAGTGATATAATATTTTTATATTATAATAATAATTTTGAGTCATTTTGATACTGTGAAGTCACTAAAAAACTAATTTTCTCTATCTTGGATACTAAATGTCAATTAATAGGCTAGTTTATTCATTTTTATTTACAAATAGAAATTTACTCAAAATGTATTTAGTAAATAGAATTTTGTATTTTAAAAATCCTTTATATTTCCATTAATATCTAAATATATTCTAATTAAACTATCACATCCATTATTGTTTACATAAATCAAATCAATGTTATGTTTTATCTCTTGGAATTTATAATTTTAAAGCTCCATAAATATTTTTCATTTCATCGATACAATTTTTTCTTTACCATGTCATTGTTTCTTTGTAATTTTGATAAAAATGTTCTTCAGCCTCTTAAAATATTGATTAGTTGACAACATATTTGGAGAAATATAAAATATTAGTGTTCCATTGAATCCCTTTTTTAATCTTTAATAAGATTGATATATAGAAAAAAACTTTTGATAATTCAAGAACCCTATTTTCCTCCCATGTTATAGTTAGAAAAATATAGCTCTTTCTTAAAAAAGTTAATAAATTCCTATCTAGGATAAAATAATATTCATTCAATTTTTACGTAAACCTTGTTTGTGATTTATAAATTCATTTCCATATTTAATATATCATTGTTCAATTGTATTCCATTACAGAAAATATTAATGATGTTGTAATTTTCTATTATATATTGACTCATCTACAATCGATCATAACCATTTTTTTACTTTAAATTAAAAAATAAATCTTTCAGATGAATAATTATTGGAAGATACCAAATTTTCTTTGTATATTTCATGGTACTTTGAATATTAAAAAGAATAATTATACTTTTTATTTCAACTTAGGATGTGATTTCCTACATTTAGGACCCCCTGAAAAATATTTTCATTTATTTTAATATGACATATAGTCATTGGGGGTATTCAAGTTTCTTATTATCACCCAAACCCATATATTATATTATCTTTTTTGAATTATAAATTTAATATGGATGTTAATTTAAATCAATTAATATATCATTCTATAGTTATTAAAATTCTATAAAACTCGTAGAATTGTATATATTATTGTATTTCATGTTCACCAATCTCAAAACAATTGATAAAATTGTGGATTTCATATAATCTAGAAATTTTTTTGTTGGTACCATAATACAAGTTCTCAATCACTAGTATTTATCAGTTTCCTCACATTTATTACAATAAATTAATTTTAGAATTTGATCTAAAATGTTATCTTTGATAATATCTGTTGTCATTGGATCTTGTATTATGCCCAACTTCACAATATATAATCCATGGACTATATGTTTGGTTAAAATAATTGAGAATTAAATAATCATTTATTTCATTTATTTTTTTATTTTTTATATTAAAACATTTTAGTAATTTTTAGAATAAAATATCATTGTTTGGAAAATTGTAATTGTAAATTCCATAAAAGATGCATCCCCTTCTTCATATTCATCCCGGGTTTATAGTGAATTAATCTAACTATGGTTTGTTAACACGTATAAAAAATTCCAAGTATTTTATATAAGTTATAATATTATTAAAATTAAAATTAAAATTTAATTTTATATATAACATAAGAATAAAATAGAAAATATTTCATTCATAAATGACTGAGAAGAAGTCTAAACAAATATCACATTTGACATATTTAAATTTCAAAATTTGATTATCATTCTAAATTATTCTTTTTATAATTTTTAGAAAATCATTAAAATTACTTGGTTCTTATTTGACAAAAAACCTTTTTGAAAATATTCAAATAAAAAATATAATTGTATAGATGTAGATTTTTATCATTGATTTTAGAGAGGTTTAAAATTAATAAAACCTAGTTTAATTTTTTTTATAATGTAATTTGATAAATATATAACCACTATTTTTATAAAATTGATGTAAATATAATAACATAAATGGAAAGATAATTTTTGTTGAATTAACTCTTATTTGGTATTTATAATAATGAAATTGTGAAATCCATATAATTTGTAACACCCCAAGCTTCCACGGTACGTTTCCCTTCGAATAATGTGATAGCGTGTGTTGTACGCAACCTCGAGTTCTAACACACACCACAACTAATTAAACTAGCCGTTGTGAATAGTAATACCTACTTTTTGAAATCATATATATTTTATATTTCAAAATGGAATTCATTTTTGGATTCAAAATATCTAATTTATCCTAAGGTTAAATTTTGGTACTTTTCGGATAACTTTCATATTTTGATGAATAGTGAAAATTACTAAATTTTAATTAAAAACAACTTTTTTAATCAAAATAATTAATAGTGATAAATTATGAATTTTAGTAGTTTTAAAGTATATTTAGAATATATTTTTACCATTTAATTTAATGTTTGTCATTGGACATAATTTCACAATTAAACCAGACATAAACAAGTGTCAATCTTTTGATAGTTATTATCTCTTAAAAACACGCTTTTTGTTTTAACAACGGGAATTAATTTTAATTTAATTTCTGCCACTTCTGTGTTTTGAATTTGGAAAAATGGATTACATATTTGGAATCAGGATGTCCAAATTATGTAAATAGGTAACTTTTATTTTTACACATTTTGAATAATTACTGCGGTAAATATTTTATTTACCATGGTTAAAGGGTAAATCCGGTAAATAAGGGTTAAAAAATAATATTATAATAATACAAAATTACCCTAAAACGTGTCCTAACCTTATTTGTGGACACATACCCGACCATGGTCATCCTTGGGTCGATTTGGGGACCCCTTAAAGCCACTTGTATGTGGTAGGGACACATTATATTAATAAAGTTAAAATAAAAATAAAAATGGCATAAGCTTACATCTTTTAGAAGAACAATTTTTACATAGGGTTATACATGTTGGATTTTAGATTATAAATATTCATTAGAAAGATAAAAAGATTTCCTACATAATGATATTTTATTTATAATTTTTAGACATCAAATAATTTAAATTATTAATGACACAATAATGAAGCAATGTTTACCTCATTAATAAATCATTTAAATAAATAAGATTATAATGATTAAAATATTATCTAAAACCTGTCCAATTCTTATTGGTTGATGTTATTTAGAAAATGAGTCATCTTATCTTCGACCTCAATGATTTTTGGACCATTATAAACCGAATATAAATATATTATAAAGTAATACTTTCAGTCTTTCCTAAAGAGCCCCACCTCTCCCTTATAAAAGGAGACCACTTCTACTCATTCCTCACACCTCTCAAGCCACTTGGCTCATCGAAACCCTGCCCAAATACTCTCCCAACTTCCCTAACTACAACCTACAGGCCTTATTTTGATCATAAAGCCAACCTAAGGAGCCCTTTTGATCAAATCAAAAGGAAGAACCCGAAGAAGAGGTAATGTTTTCACCACCCCTTTTCAAGTTCCTTTCTTCTTCCACTTCTTCTTTCTTTGTTCTTACCATTCTAAAATAATAACTCCAGTATCTCACATATACTATGATGTTATTATAAATATGGTACAACCATATTCAGTATTCTATCCACCCTTTGAATAACATGTCACCATACGTGCGTACGTACGTCTTACCGTCTCCACGTCGTGGTGTAATTGTTATTCAATATATTATTATTTGGATGGGTATAATAATGATGTGTAACTCATGTAAATAATAAATATAACATGTTAATTATTCTGTATATATGATATAACATCCATTTATATATTATTTTAATATCAAAAGAATGATATTGTCGCTCGTGCGTACGTACGGACTACCGTCTCCACAAACACGATAAGATTCATTCTCCATCGTATCCATTCAAGTATAATTATCATTTGATGATTTAAAATTGATGTTTAAGGACTTGATATCATTCTGGATATGAATAATATACAACCTATCCATTACAAACATGGCTTACATAACAAAACATATAAAATAAAACAAGTAAGTTAACACCCGAAACAACGATAATACTAAGATATTATTATCAAATCAATATTAAAAGATAATATATGATATCAAATTAATGTATATGATTCTTTTATAATTTAATAACAATTATTTCACCATTATACAGGAGTTTAACCTACCCCAACCAAGGAAAAGTACAAGGTAAGGGTTATTTCACAATCTCTTCATTATCCGAGGTTGTTTATACGTAATAATTTACTAGGATCTCGTTATCATCCACATCCATGTTTCTTCAAAATGTATTTCAAAACATTTTTAATATTTAAAATAATATGGGTTAAAGTCATTTATACCCTTGTTTGACTTTTTATTAGAGGTTTATAAGGGAATCTTTCTGTCGTTTTCCAAACAAGGTGCTTTTTAACCTTTTCGACAAAATTAAGATAAGAACGTTTTTTTTAAACTTATACGGCGGGTGAGGTTATTTTCTGCCGTTATAAAATCGTCAAAGATTCCCTTACAAGCTTATAAGAATATTTTCAAAGAAAATGTTTTATTTTATATGGATCTTAAATGATTTCAAAATAAAAGGAGATATTTCTTTAAAAATAATTTTGATTTCATCTATGTCAACATCCTTTGATGGATTTTAAGATTATTTGAAGTTGATTTATTATGATACAAAACTTCTATATTGTATTGAAGGTTTTGTGATATGTTTGACTGTGGATGTGCTATTTTTATACCATTCATAGTTTATGGTGAAATTATTGACATTTCGTATGCTGGTTTTAATACGAATGTTTATGTTATGTTTAAACATTTTCATATGGGAATGCATTGGACTTAATAAGTGACGGGTGGAGCCCGCTATAGCTCCTCGATGCATCGGTAGGTCTCATGAGACAAACTAGTGTCTTGGCACAAGGCCTTGGCAAAATCTTATTTGTAGTCTTGGCATGAGGCCTTGGCTATGTGGTTATGATAGTCTGGCATTATGCATTCCATCATTATGAAAGTGGTTATTGATATTACATGTGATTATTCGATTAGTAGAATATCCATGTTAATAAGTAAATGGCATCATTTCATTTTATTTATGCCATACTATGTTGAAGTTAAAGTTTAAAAGGCTTTTGTTTTAGTTATACATTGCCTTAAATGTTTATTCTTATTTATGAAAGTTTCCGCTATATTGTTATCCTTACTGGGCATTTGAGATCACCCCTTTTCTATGTTTTATTTTCCCAGGATGTGAAGAAGTAAATTATGAATGACTTGCAGGGATATTATAAGGGGTTAATAGTGTGGACTATGGAGACAATATGTTGTTGTGGTAGTTCTTTTTATTTTGATGATGTAATGTAAAACTTATGAATATATCTAGTGTTTCCAAGGCTTCTAAACCAATCGGTCTTTCGAGATTTGATCTTTCTTGTGATCATGCCAATGTAATGTAATTAATGCACCGACTCTGGGTAACTGGGGTCGGGGCGTTGCAGTTGGTATCAGAGGAAGTTTAGTACAAACCTTGGAAGCTAGATTTAGATAAACTCTGATTAGAGCACGTAGACCTAAGATGAACTTTGAGGATTAGTATAGAAGAACTTCCTAGAATTTTGGTATTGTAGGGATTTTGTGAGTTTTCTGAGCAATACATCCCTGTCTGGATACGAGCAGGTAGAGGCGGCTCTGGCACAGATGTACCTAGGGGTAAAACCCGAAAACACCGCTTTGAGCTAGACTCGAATGGGAACTGGTGCACGACAACGGGCCTTGCTGCACTCTTGGTTACGACACTCCCGGGGGATATGCTTAGGATAACTCTCATTTTATTTACAAATCATTATGAAGGGTTTATGAGTATATACATCCTCAAAGGAGACATTTTTATGGATTATATCCATAAATAGTTCAATTTATGTTAAGTGTTTTATAAGTATGGGATTATGTATTTTGATTCATAAACTGATCTAGTTTATGCCATTGTTTAGAAATGGCGCCTAGTGGAAGAAATGGAAACCGTATCAATGCACGCACTCCATGTAGGGATTTCCCTCCTGCTCAAGATAATTATAGTGGGGTTGGTGATGCAACTGGTGCCGATCAGCTAATCACCATACTGGGACAACTTACTCAGGTTATGAATAATAACCTTACCCGTATGGAGCACCCTGATCCACAGCGTGGAGGATCAATGTTAGATCGATTCATGAGGCAACAACCACCAACGTTCAATGGGAGTACAAATCCCTTAGTAGTTGAGCAATGGATAAATTCCCTAGAGAAAATATTTCAGGCTTTGGGGAGCAGTGAAAGGGAAAAAGTCATCATGGCAGTTTACCGCCTCACTGGAGATGCTGATCAATGGTGGTCATTGATTCAAAACATGAAGGAAGATGATGAAGTATCAAATATGGAATGGAGGGAGTTCAAAGATCCGTTTTTAGAAAAATACTTTCCTCGCGACCATCGAGCAGATATGGAAAGGAAATTTCTGAGTCTGAGACAAAAGGAGGATGAGAATGTCGCAAAGTATGAGGCTAACTTTACAAGGTTAGCAAGGTACGCTGGTGATTATATACGTAACCAAAGAAGTAAGATTGATCGTTTCTTTGATGGGTTAAAACCATTTCTCTGTCGAGCATTAGTCTCGCAATCCTTTTCATCGTACGAAGACATTGTCTCATGTGCTATCAAGACCGAAAAGGAATTCTCTAAGTCTTATGACTTTAAAGCAAAGCAAGAGAAGAAGAGACCTGCTGATCAATCTGGGAATGGAAATAAGGGGAAGAAGGGAAAGGTTGAATATCCATCCTGTGGTAAATGCGGGAAGAAACACCCTGGTACTTGCTTGAAGGGAATGGGATTCTGTTACAAGTGTGGTGAAAAAGGCCACCAAGCTCATGATTGCAAGGGGAAGAAGGAAGCTACCAACGTTCAGTGCTACAATTGCAGGGAGATGGGGCATTATGAAAATGAATGTCCTAAGCGTCAGGAGAACTTACCTCAGAAAAGGCCAAGGGATCAAGGCCAGGCTTATGCTATCACTACTGCTGAGGTAGAAGCTCCGAAAGACGTGGTGGCAGGTAATTTAATGGTTTCCTCAAGTTTAGCAAATGCATTATTTGATTCTGGATCATCACATTGTTTCATATCTTCCCAATTTGCTATGAAAATTAGATATTTCCAATTTGATTTAACAAGGGAGTTGTCAGTTAAAACTCCTAAGGGAAGTATCATTGCAACCATGTTTTGCGAATCAGTCCCCATTAGAGCACATAAATTTTCTTTATCTGCTGATCTCATCTTCATACCTATGATTGAGTTTGATATAATCCTCAGTATGGACTGGATTTCGGACTATGATGCGAAGATTTATTGTAAGAAGAAAGAGGTTACGATTCTTGATGATAATGATAAGGAACACCTTATTTTTAGAGCAGAATCATCACCACCTAATTCTTATTTAGATCCACCCCTAGTAGCTCAACTTAATTCAATTATTGGGGAGGAAGAGAATGAAATAACTGTCGGTGAGGAAAGGAATGTTCAAATATAGGATGTACCTGTTGTGAAAGAATTTGTAGATGTATTTCCGGAAGATTTACCTGGACATCCTCCAGAACGAGAAGTTGAGTTTTCCATTGATTTGATTCCTGGATCAAGGCCTATATCGAAGACCCCTTATAGAATGGCCACTGTAGAATTAGTCGAACTAAAGAAACAACTAGAGGAATTGAGTAATAAGGTATTTATTCGCCCTAGTGTTTCTCCATGGGGATCCCCTGTTCTTTTTGTTAAAAAGAAAGATGGATCTATGAGGTTATGTATTGACTACAGGGAGATCAATGTTATAACGATAAAGAACAAGTATCCCCTACCTCGTATTGATGATTTATTTGACCAACTACATGGAGCTCAATACTTTTCAAAGATTGACCTTCGATCTGGATACCATCAGTTGTGTGTGAAGAAGGAAGACATTCCGAAGACAGCATTTCGAACCAGGTACGGGCATTACGAGTTTACTGTAATGCCGTTTGGATTGACTAATGCACCCTCTGTATTCATGGATCTGATGAATAGAGTTTTCAAGGAGTATCTCGATGAATTTGTGGTGGTATTTATTGATGATATCTTGGTATACTCCAAAACCTACGAAGATCATAAAAATCACTTGCGCATTATCTTGAAGACTCTGAGGAGGCATGAATTATATGGGATGTTTAGCAAGTGTGAATTCTGGCTTCAGGATATTTCTTTTCTTGGCCATATTATATCTAAAGATGGAATCTCTGTTGATACTTCTATGACCAAGGCAATCCAAGAATGTCCAGAACCTACGAGTATAACTGAGGTACGTAGTTTTATTGGTTTGGCAGGTTATTATCGATGTTTCGTCCAGAATTTTGCCCGATTGGCTAACCCATTAACGAAGCTCACACGTAAAGGGGTTAAATTTGTTTGGACAAAAGAGTGTGAATAATGTTTCGAAGAACTGAAGATAAGATTAGTCAATGCTCCTATATTGACTCTACCATCATGGAATGATGGGTTCGTTATTTATAGTGATGCATCAAAGAAAGGACTTGGTTGTGTCCTTATGCAGAATGATAGAGTTATTGTCTATGCATCACGACAGTTGAAAATTCATGAACAAAACTATCCTACTCATGATCTTGAGTTAGCAGCTGTGATCTTTGCTTTGAAGATATGGAGACACTACCTCTATGGTGAAAAATGTGAGATTTATACTGATCACAAGAGTTTGAAGTATATTTTCTCACAAAAAGAACTCAACATGAGGCAAAGGAGATGGCTTGAATTAATCAAGGATTATGATTGCACGATACACTACCACCTGGGGAAAGAAAACAAGGTGGAAGATGCTTTGAGCAGAAAAGACCATGGAGTTTTGAACATGATGAGAATTGAAAGGGATCCAATTTTCATGGATCTAGTGAAGATGGACATGGGAATAACCAGGGAAGGTGAAACATCAATGCTTTTTCAAATGGTTGCCAAACCATCTTTACTAGAAAGGATTAAGAGTTCTCAGACCGATGATGAATAATTTCAGAAGAAGATTAAAGCTGTGAATGATGGGAGATTGAGAGACTTTGTGTATGAAGATGGAATTTTGAAATTGGGGAAGAGACTTTGTGTTCCCGATTTACTTGATCTGAAAAGGGAATTGCTGGATGATGCTCATAGTTCCAATTTCTCTATACACCCTGGGAGCACCAAAATGTATAGAGATTTGAAGGAACATTTTTGGTGGGACAACATGAAGAGGGAGATTTCTGATTTTGTGTCAAGATGTATGGTTTGTCAACAAGTGAAAGCTGGAAGGCAACAGCTTGGAGGAGTCATGAAACCTCTTCCCATACCGGAGTGGAAATGGGACAATATTACGATGGACTTTGTCATGGGGCTACCAAAGACTCCTAGAAGGAACGATGCAATATGGGTTATTGTTGATCGTCTTACCAAGTCAGCACATTTTCTTGCTATAAGAGAAGATCTACCCCTGGAACGTCGAGGAAGACTATACATTAATGAAGTTGTGAGACTTCATGGAGTACCCCTATCGATTGTTTCTGATCGTGATCCTCGTTTTACTTCAAGATTTTGGAAAAGTCTTCAGAAATATCTGGATACTGAACTTCATTTGAGCACTGCTTACCACCCTCAGACAGATGGACAATCAGAACGGACTATTCGAACCCTAGAAGACATGTTGAGATCTTGCTCACTTGACTTTCAGGGTATGTGGGATCAATATTTACCACTGGTAGAATTTTCCTATAACAATAGCTTCCATTCGAGTATTCAGATGGCACCATATGAAGCGTTATATGGAAAGAGATGTCGTACACCAACTTGTTGGGATGAGGTTGGTGAAAGAAAACTTGTAGGCCCAGAACTGGTGGAGGAAACGGTGGAAAAGGTGAAGGTAATCCAAAATCACATCAAAGCAGCTCAAAGTAGGCAGAAAAGCTATGCCGATAATAGAAGGAAGGATTTGGAATTTCAGGTCGGTGGTCATGTTTTCCTGAAGGTATCTCCATGGAAGGGAGTCATACGTTTTGGTAAGAAAGGTAAATTGAGTCCCAGGTACATCGGACCTTTCGAAATTCTAGAACGAATTGGGGTTGTAGCTTACCGATTGGCAATGCGGCCAAGTCTCTCTAAAGTTCACGATGTGTTCCACGTATGTCTGTTGAGAAAATACATGCCTGACCCAACGCATGTACTCACCTATGAAGAATTAGAACTGGAACCTGATCTGTCTTATTGCGAAGAGCCTGTCAGGATTCTTGATACGAGAGAACAAGTACTGAGAAACCGGACAACGCGTCTGGTAAAAGTTTTGTGGAGAAATCATAAGATGGAAGAGGCAACGTGGGAACCCGAGGAACTTATGATGAAAAACCACCCGAGTCTTTTTATGCATTAATACCCTAGAAATTGCGAGGATGCAATTATTTGAAGGAGGGGAGAATGTAACACCCCAAGCTTCCACGGTACGTTTCCCTTTGAATAATGCGATAGCGTGTGTTGTACGCAACCTCGAGTTCTACCACACACCACAACTAATTAAACTAGACGTTGTGAATAGTAATACCTACTTTTTGAAATCATATATATTTTATATTTCAAAATGGACTTCATTTTTGGATTCGGAATATCTAATTTATCCTAAGGTGAAATTTTGGTACTTTTCGGATAACTTTCATATTTTGATGAATAGTGAAAATTACTAAATTTTAATTAAAAACAACTTTTTTAATCAAAATAATTAATAGTGATAAATTATGAATTTTAGTAGTTTTAAAGTATATTTAGAATATATTTTTACCATTTAATTTAATGTTTGTCATTGGACATAATTTCACAATTAAACCAGACATAAACAAGTGTCAATCTTTTGATAGTTATTATCTCTTAAAAACACGCTTTTTGTTTTAACAACGGGAATTAATTTTAAATTAATTTCTGCCACTTCTGTGTTTTGAATTTGGAAAAATGGATTACATATTTGGAATCAGGATTTCCAAATTATGTAAATAGGTAACTTTTATTTTTACACATTTTGAATAATTACTGCGGTAAATATTTTATTTACCATGGTTAAAGGGTAAATCCGGTAAATAAGGGTTAAAAAATAATATTATAATAATACAAAATTACCCTAAAACGTGTCCTAACCTTATTGGTGGACACATACCCGACCATGGGCATCCTTGGGTCGTTTTGGGGACCCCTTAAAGCCACTTGTATGTGGTAGGGACACATTATATTAATAAAGTTAAAATAAAAATAAAAATGGCATAAGCTTACATCTTTTAGTTGAACAATTTTTACATAGGGTTATACATGTTGGATTTTCGATTATAAATATTAATTAGAAAGCTCAAAAGATTTACTACATAATGATATTTTATTTATAATTTTTAGACGTCAAATAATTTAAATTATTAATGACACAATAATGATGCAATGTTTAACTCATTAATAAATCATTTAAATAAATAAGATTATAATGATTAAAATATTATCTAAAACCTGTCCAATTATTATTGGTGGATGTTATTTAGAAAATGAGTCATCTTATCTTCGACCTCAATGATTTTTGGACCATTATAAACCGAATATAAATATATTATAAAGTAATACTTTCACTCTTTCCTAAAGAGCCCCTCCTCTCCCTTATAAAAGGAGACCACTTCTACTCATTCCTCACACCTCTCAAGCCACTTTTCTCGTCCAAACCCTGCCCAAATACTCTCCCAACTTCCCTCACTACAACCTAGAGGCCTTAGTTTGATCATAAAGCCAACCTAAGGAGCCCTTTTGATCAAATCAAAAGGAAGAACCCGAAGAAGAGGTAATGTTTTCACCACCCCTTTTCAAGTTCTTTTCTTCTTCCACTTCTTCTTTCTTTGTTCTTACCATTCTAAAATAATAACTCCAGTATCTCACATATAATGTAATGTTATTATAAATATGGTACAACCATATTCAGTGTTCTATCCACCCTTTGAATAACATGTCACCATACGTGCGTACGTACGGCTTACCGTCTCCACGTCGTGGTGTAATTGTTATTCAATATATTATTATTTGGATGGGTATAATAATGATGTGAAACTCATGTAAATAATAAATATAACATGTTAATTATTCTGTATATATTATATAACATCCATTTATATATTATTTTAATATCAAAAGAATGATATTGTCGCTCGTGCGTACGTACGGACTACCGTCTCCACAAACGCGAAAAGATTCATTCTCCATCATATCCATTCAAGTATAATTATCATTTGATGATTTAAAATTGATGTTTAAGGACTTGATATCATTCTGGATATGAATAATATACAACCTATCCATTATAAACATGGCTTACGTAACAAAACATATAAAATAAAACAAGTAAGTTAACACCCGAAACAACGATAATACCTAGATATTATTATCAAATCAATATTAAAAGATCATATATGATATCAAATTAATGTATATGATTCTTTTATAATTTAATAACAATTATTTCACCATTATACAGGAGGTTAAACTACCCCAACCAAGGAAAAGTACAAGGTAAGGGTTATTTCACAATCTCTTTATTATCCGAGGTTGTTTATACGTAATAATTTACTGGGATCTCGTTATCATCCACATCCATGTTTCTTCAAAATGTATTTCAAAACATTTTTAATATTTAAAAGAATATGGGTTAAAGTCATTTATACCCTTGTTTGACTTTTTATAAGAGGTTTATAAGGGAATCTTTCCGTCGTTTTCCAAACAAGGTGCTTTTTAACCTTTTCGACAAAATTAAGATAAGAACGTTTTTTTTAACTTATACGGCGGGTGCGGTTATTTTCCGCCGTTATAAAATCATCAAATCATCCCTTACAAGCTTATAAGAATATTTTCAAAGAAAATATTTTATTTTATATGGATCTTAAATGATTTCAAAATAAAAGGAGATATTTCTTTAAAAATAATTTTGATTTCATCTATGTCAACATCCTTTGATGGATTTTAAGATTATTTGAAGTTTATTTATTATGATACAAAACTTCTAATTGTATTGAAGGTTTTGCGATATGTTTGACTGTGGATGTGCTATTTTTATACCATTCATAGTTTATGGTGAAATTATTGACATTTCGTATGCCAGTTTTAATACGAATGTTTATGTTATGTTTAAACCTTTTCATATGGGAATGCATTGGACTTAATAAGTGACGGGTGGAGCCCGCTATATCTCCTCGATGCATCGGTAGGTCTCATGAGACAAACTAGTGTCTTCGCACAAGGCCTTGGCAAAATCTTATTTGTAGTCTTGGCACGAGGCCTTGGCTATGTGGTTATGATAGTCTGGCATTATGCATTCCATCATTATGAAAGTGGTTATTGATATTACATGTGATTATTCAATTAGTAGAATATCCATGTGAATAAGTAAATGGCATCATTTCATTTTATTTATGCCATACTATGTTGAAGTTAAAGTTTAAAAGGATTTTGTTTTAGTTATACATTGCCTTAAATGTTTATTCTTATTTATGAAAGTTTCTGCTATATTGTTATCCTTACTGGGCATTTGAGCTCACCCCTTTTCTATGTTTTATTTTCCCAGGATGTGAAGAAGTAAATTATGAATGACTTGAAGGGATATTATGAGGGGTTAATAGTGTGGACTATGGAGACAATATGTTGTTGTGGTAGTTCTTTTTATTTTGATGATGTAATGTAAAACTTATGAATATATCTATTGTTTCCAAGGCTACTAAACCAATCGGTATTTCGAGATTTGATCTTTCTTGTGATCATGCCAATGTTATGTAATTAATGCACCGACTCTGGGTAACTGGGGTCGGGGCGTTACATAATTTATTAAAAATATAAGAAAAAATTAATGAATCAAGTTTATAATATTCAATAATCTATGGATTTCACATTTTGTGAAAATCCCATAAAATGGAGAAATGAATAGTTCAATGGTTCCATATGTGATGTAGAAAATAGTGTACTATGTAAATAGAATAAATATCCAATCATGAAATCAAAATATCATTAATAATTCATGATACTTTGTCTCTTTAGTAAATAAAACATGAAAATTGAAATCCTAATAATGAAGTGATATGATATATTAAACATTACAATAAATGAATATTAATTAATGATATATGGGGAAAAATGGTATTGAATCTTATTACAGATATTTTGAGTGATGAATAAAAGGATATTTGTAATAATCCTGAAAATAAAATCATATGTTATATCATCATTTGATAACACATGGAAATGAATCGAAGAATCAATTTTTCCATCAATATCATGAAAAAATCAACACAATAATAGATAAAATTAATATAAACCAAACATAAAATATAAATAAAACCCAATAGAAATAAACTATTCCAAGAAAAATAAATCTCCTGAATATGGGAAAATCATTGATAATGTATAAAAATACATCGTAGATGTAGGGGAAGATAGATGATATCAGTGTGAGAAGGTATACACAGGATAACATCAATGGTGGATGACATCAGTGGTGATATTTGAGGTGGGTAAAGTATATTTTGTGTTGGGAGGTACAATTTAGAGGGTTATACTTTTCATCGGGGAATAAATTTGAGGTAACTTTAAATAAATAAATCATAATCGGTTGATATTTAAAGCTTTCTATAGATTTTATACATTATTTATATAATAATCGATGTTGAAAATATAATTTATATATTGTTTTTGTTAAAAAAATGTTAAAAATATCATATGAACATTTTTACAACATTTATAAAATAAATGAATTAGAAATAGTTAATAAATTTAGTTACAAACAACAGAATTTATAATTCTGTATTTTAAAAAATATTGTATATTAGTGTTGAGGAAAAATAAACACATAGAGTGTCCTGATAAATCATTTTATTATAATATTTATCATATTTAGTTAATATAATATCTTAAAATTTAAAAACAATTTAATGATTTATTGAAAATAGACATGGTTTTACATGAAAACAACATTGTGATGTTTTTTTCTGGTAAAAAATGATATATAAATCCTTCAAAGATATGGTATATTGAGTAATTAATACATTAAGTAATAAATCCCTCTTTTAAAAAGATAAATTTTTAAATAATAACAAATAAATAATATTTAATAACGAAAATTCATATGTTTTTAAGTATTAAAGTATGTAAATTGAAAAGGTTAAGAATTATAATGTATATATCAAAAAATAATTGATATTATGGAAGACTATATTTTGAATCATGATGATATAGAAAATTATAACACAAGTAAAATTAAAGTGAATGCCCTAATAGGTTATTCAAAAAATGGTGTTAAGAATAATTATCAGATAAATGTATTCATAATAAAAGTGTAATTCCCATTCACATTTTCTAGTTCTTTGATCTAACTAAGAAAAATATATTAATTTACATGCCTCTTCACACAATGGAGGTTATAAACCCATAATAAGGGATCGGTCCTTAGTGTAGAGAGACTATTTCATTTCTTATATACCAATCAATATAGATAAATAATTAAAAACTATCAAATAAATAATTATAACATAACATAAAAATATAGGTGAAATTTGACCATAACAATATTATATAACCATCGAAAAAATTGAAACCATTTCATTTCATACAAGTCATACATTAGAAAAACAAATTAATTTTGGGAGGATTTCATATATGGTTCATGAAAAAATAAAAATAATAATTAAGCAGAGTCTTTAAAAAGATCATATTAATTTTCTTGCATTGTCTTAGGATTCTCCTCTGTCCACCCTAACTGAACCATTCATTATTGGAGACTTTCTCTTACCAATTTAGAAAAACAATGAAATATATACAACTATAGATATTCATATATAATGTGTCGGTATAATACTATTTATGATACCACTAATGGGACATTAAAATAATATTTTAGAATTTTTACGAAATATATATTATTATAGAAAAGTATTAAAAATTATTATGCATCACCCTGTCATGAAATTAGTAGATTAATATGACATAAAAATAATTGAATCTACACACATAGTCTAATTTCTACTAGTTGTGATGGTCATTCCTAATGTTATGCCTAAGGAGGAATATTCATATGTTATGTCAGGTAGATTATAATGACCCCACCTCACACATGGTTACACTATTATATCATAATTTAGATAAAATTTGATAGATCCAACCAACACCTATCAAACATAATAAACAAAATCTATGAGTGGTTAGTTTGCATAAAAATCCATGAATCAATCATGGTTGTGTGTGTATATCCAGAATTGGTCCTTAGAGTAATGGGTCAATATAATTTTCTACTTATTAAAATAGTTTATCAAAATAGAAGTATAATATACACATTTCAAGGAAATATAATATTATCATGATAGCAAATTAATATACTTGTCCAATCGCCAAAAATTTCTTCCAAATAATAGGAATTATTTAAAATAATCCATCAAGTATTTAGGGAAATAGTATAATATAAATTATAAGCTAGGATAAATTGAAAATAATAATAAACATGGTCTCACATGACTAAATTCTTATAATAATTAGCTTCCCATGAATAACTCATGTACTGAATGCCTTATTATATCCCAAAACCTAGCCTGAACACCATTGGAATGAATCAAAATAAGAAATATTCACACATTAATCTACCAACTCACATGAAAAATATCAAGTGAGATTATTTCCTACCATATGATATAGTTCTCAACTAATAAAAAAATCATAAGAGAATTCATAGGGTTTCATATGTTCTATTTCATCATCTAAAACCATGCCATGGATCCTCACATATTAATAAAGAATCTACTAAATTTAATAATAGGCTCTAAATGACATTAATATTAAATAAACATGTGTAAAATTTTGAAAAATGCCCTAATACACCTCACGTAACTCACTGTGCATATAAAAACCATCAATATTCTCAATCATTCTTTTATGACAACTTTTTCATTTCTATATGTAATTAATCACTTGAAAACATATGTAAAAAAATATGAAATATTAGGTACCAGCAACTTAGATCTAATTGGTAGTTACTCATTCAATACTATTGGTCGATTAACCCTCAATCATCAAAATTCAAAAATATAATTATTAAACAATATTTTTGTGATTTAGAATGGGTTTATATGAATATGTGAGAAATAAACTATATTGAGGAATGTTTTAGATTATGGTTTCCATTATGAGATAAATGTAATCAATATCCATCAATTCTAATAATTTCTGATAGGTTGGGATCCAACTTCATGTGAGATGGCCCGAAGGAGAGTATTTTGGTATGTATAAAACATGACAAAGAGTGATAGTTATTATATAAAATGTAAATATAGTAAATACCCACCATACCCTACTTAAGTTGGTGTAATATAGTCCACTGGGATTCCAATGGCCCTCAATGGAGTTCAAGAGATCCACCAATTCCATAGTTCCCACATTTCGACCCTTAGTGCTTGGTGTCTCACACACCGACAGTCCACCACAACTCCTATAGCCTCATTCTAGGGTTCTAGGTAGATGAATTCATTTATCACCAAATTATAAATTTACTTATTTTCATAATATTTTCCCTCCATATAATCATTAACTTATTCATAATAAAATAAATATTTAATTTTCTAAATTACAATGAATTCATTTATTCACTTACTCAATGATCCATTAGCCATTATTTACTCCCTAGCATAGGGATTGTCTTTCATGAGATTTTTCATAAAGTATTCACATGGAATATATCTTATAATTAGGATCTATTGTTTTATTCATGACCCCATGTCTCATCATTAATATGTTTTTTATTTTACTAAATCCATATTCTAATGACTCACCATCCTAAAACTCAATCTTTTTTACATTCAACCATTTGTGGCGACCCTAAATTGTATATCTTGAGAAAATAAAGGTTATTAATGCAATGGATATCATTGTTTCATTGAGGAATTATTAATCATTATACCACTCACAAATCCCATATGGTCCTATAAACATTTGTTCATGTTTTCATTACATCATTATTTAATGGTTCAAAACTTATAGAGAAACATGTAATTTCTTATAATGGCCACAAATGATGATCACATTTGGTCTATATATGATCACAATATTTTAAGAGAGTTAACTCTTAATCAACTATAAATAATTATAAGTCACATGAATGGGGATTAGTGAAATAATCACTCACTATCCAGCCTAAGTTAAAATAATGATGTTTTTCATAACCTAACATTTACATATTTTAGTGGAGTCATTTTTTTATTTGATTGATATTGTTATATTAAAATTTCTCTTTTTATATATAATAATACAATGAATTAATGAATTGAAAGACACATAACTATCATATATCCTATATAACACCAATTATCATATTAGATTCCTAATCAATCTAAGAATGATAAGATATTATCGACATCAGTAGTGACCCCAACACCTTAATAAAACACATCCATAAATGTGAAGTGAATTTTATATATTGATCTTATATTTTAATAATTTAAAGCTCCTCAATATTTTAAATCTCTTAAACATATTAACATTCTAGCTCATCAATTGAAAAAAAAATATCAATTATTTGTAGAGAACATTTAATATTTTCCAACATGTTCACTTTGACCTATATCATGTAACTTATTTCAAGTGGTATTAAGATCCTATCATTAAATCCACTATAAAATTTTCATAATTTCACATTATATTGGGAAGTGGATATAATAATCCAATGTATATTTTCTTTTGTTCTTCTAATTAATGATATGTGAGTCATCAACAAAAAACAACCACTTTTACTTCTCCATCCCTCACCACCAAAATTAACTCCATATTTCATTATTTATCACTGCTATGAAAATTTATTCCATCCATAATTTGTAATATAAATCCAACATAAGTTCTCCATCATTATTTTTAATACCTCAATCTTTCATTTAATGTGTAATATGACATCATCATCTTATATCTTACCTATAATCACTTTCCCACCATATAGTATCTCTTTATCCCTAGACATTTAAAAAAGAGACTCCTTTATATGATTTACCTTGTATAAAAATTATGTCATGATATATAGATGATCTAATATAGCCCTTCCATATTCATCTATAATATATATGTATATCGCAAAACCATGGTACATAAACCATTACTTTTCACTAGACTTGAACACCACTTATTGACATGTCTTTTTATTGACACCATTAGATATGATGGTAATACTAAATTGACATATAATGTATTAATATTAAATTAATATTTTATATATGGCCATATCCTCTTCCAATTTTTCAATCCAGATTAAAAAAATTTGTATTTTAGGCTTTTGAGGTTCACATAAACCACTAATTTCTCACCCCTGAGATAGTAGCATTGACACTTCATCAAATGAAATAACAAAATAAATCATGGTTCTGGGGTATAGTAGTTCCACTCAGGTGTCCTATAGTACAAGATCACAAGCCTACACTCTTATACTATTATACCAGAACATTAATACAATGATATTTTAAAATAATAATATTTTCAATTTCTTACATTATATTTAACACTGATATTTAATAACTCTTGAATATTATCATCTAAATATAACCATTATAACATAATCGTTGAATATGTGAGTATGAAAAAGAGTAATTCATTTATCATATATATATATATATATATATATCCTATGAAATAAAAACATATTTATTAATTATTATAAAATAAGAACTTATGTTTTGGTAAATCAATTTTATTATTCAAAAATTCATTTTCGTCAAAAATGTTTTCAATTGATATTTATGAGTGAATATTATAATAAAAATTCAAAACTATTAAAAATTTTATTTTATAAAAATAATTTGATTTTCGAAATCATAAAATATAAATTATCATGAGATGAAATGTTGGTATTTTTCTAGAAAGATTAATTTTTTGCGAATAGTGAAAAAATAATGTCTTTATTGAAATCTTACTTTTCTATGAAAATATTTACAAAATCCCATTTTCTAAAAATTAATTTATAGTTTTATTAGTTTCTTTTTATTACATAAAAAATAATTATTTCAATTTTTATTTTTATTACATATAATTTTTTAAAAAAGTATTTATACAGAAAAATGCATTTTCTCTAAGAAATCATTTTTCATAGAATTTTTTGTGTTTATTTTAAAAGAATCTTCTTTAACATAAGTATATTTATTTAGATAAATGTGGTAAAATATTTTTAATAGGTTGGTTAAAAATGTGTAAATAGTTTTCTTTGATTTTTAGTCACTAATAATAGTATTTATGGTAAATATTAATTCATCTTAATATGGATAAATCAGGTAATTATACTTAATAATAAAGTGATGATACTTTAAGAACCCATATAACACCATGAAATTTATAAGAACCCATATAAAACCATGAAATTTATATTTCATGTATTTAGTTTTACCATACCCATAATTTATTTATTATATGAAAATTTAGTGCCATTTATATTTGAAAACAACTATCATATTAATTTAAGCAAAAAATAAAAATAGAATTCCACTCTCTTTGTTTCAATATCTCTATTAATTTATCAAAATATTAAAAAGATATTATATTCAGTTATTAATCTTTATTTAAATTATGAATGAATTTTTTTTTCATGTTAATTTATTTTTAATTTTTAGTGATGAAGGAATTTCCATAAATACTTACTCAACACCAATAATGTTCATGTGCCTGAAGTCAAAAAAGAAATTAAATGATTATAAAAACAATAAATGTAATTTTTTGGATTAATTATTTTTTAAAATGATTTTTTGGATAATAATAATGTATAATTATTGTTTTAAGAGTATATATTTGAATTAAATACTCTTATTGATGTCATTAAATTCAAAATATGTGACTAGTTATTAAACTCAAATTAATTATAATTAATGTTGAAAAGTATATTATAAAATGATAGAAAAATATTAAAATATTTCAAAATGATAAGGGAGATGAGATATAGTCTAAACTATCACCACTTAACCATTTTGAACGAATTTTTAACTTAGAAGTAAATTTATAGCTCGTTATTTTATATATAGTAGTTACTATGATGAAGGTTAAGATTTCTCAACAAAGGGGTTAAACAAAAAAATTTAAAACACCGTGTAAAAAAATAAAATTTTATTGGTTGGAAGTATTTAAGCCTTAACCTATCTTATATATTAAATTTATTCCACTTTTTTCTAATTTCTTAAAAAATGTTATTATGTTAAGTTATTTTATGTAACTCTATGTGTGTCATTTCCATCACAATTAAATGGTGCCACCTCTACTCTATTCATTACACCACATTGAAACACTTAGCATTATTGTCCAATGAGAAAACCTCTTATATAAATCCTTATAATATATATATATATATATGTTATTTTATCTTCAAAATAACTTTTCTATGGTTCAAAAGAATATATCCAAATAGGGTCTCTCAATGTGAAGGTAATCAATTTTACTAATATATATCATTTTAATTATTTTTTTACCTTCTTATACTCTATCCTATCCATTTGAATATAACAAAATAAAAGTATAACATAAATTGATAAGTTACTATGTTAATGTAATGACCTTATTCTTTTCATTTTTCATTATATGGGGAACATAATCATTGTTCGTGTATATATATATGGACTACCACCTATATGAAATGATTTATTCCATTCCTCATCATGAAAACAAAATGATTGTTATTATAATATATTTAATAAATATATATTATATTAATTAAATAGTTGTGATTATATAAATATAATATATTACATACCGTATTACCCTACACCCCATTAAAATATGAAAATATTTCTCTTTTGTACATGTGGAATACAATTTTCACAAAGTAATGTGATTCATTTTTGAAATATTATATTAATGGATTGTTGTAAAATTGTATTACATGAATAAATTTAATTTTTATTTTATGATAATTATTCTAAAAATGATGTAACAATGATTCCTTTTACCATAACCATCTTTCCAAAATCATTTTTTAATTATGAACTGAGCCACCATAAAACACCTATCATTGACTTAACTGATTACATAATTAAATATGTAATTTTAATAAATGAAATTAATAGTTTAGTGATAATGTAATAAGCATGGATATATTTATAAAACATACACAATTTAATATAACTATATTATACAATAATGTAATTGATGATCATAGAGAGTCTCAAATTGAGGAATTCGGTTTCTTAACTCAATTTCATTTCATTATATTATAACACTTAGTTATTGAATTTTTTATTCAATGATTATACATGAATTGATAAATAAATTATTTTCAGTCATATTTAAATATTTTATGTGGGAGTACATATGTTCACATAATCAATTCATGTATTAATTATAACATCAATATTTAGGGTCTTTTCAAGTGTGTTTTTGTCTCATTTACATTTTCTTGAGACATGTTTCATGTCATACACCGTGATTGATTTGTATAGTGTATATACTAAGACATATTGAATTATGAAATATTAATTTCTTCTACCACATTTATATTCATATATTTTGGTTATTTTATATGTTTACATTATTTCCTTTATTTTATCCCTATTTGTTACATAAAATAATATAGAAAATTTTTTTAAAGAAAAATCATCTGTATTTCCTCTTTAGTCGATGAATTTTTACTTCTATATAAATAATAATAATAAATATTTTATAAAAATATTTAAATATAAATTAAATGTTAAAAAAATTCTATTTTCACTAAGAAAGCAATTATTTTAAAATGTTCTGTGAGGAATATTTCTAAAATATTATTGAACAAGTCGTCCTTGGATTTTCAAAAATAGTGAAATGACTGTTTTCTTTTAATTTGTATGACATGAATGATTTTTACTGATGTAATGAGAATTTTTTTTAATATTTAATTATTGGATTCATACTTATATTAAAATAATACCCTTTTATCAATATTAATTATGGAATTTTACTTTTTAAATTTTCTCTAAAAACGGTATTTTCTGATGTTTTCCAATAAATTTTTTAAATGTTACTTTAATTATATTTTTATTTACATAAATTTCATTTAATGAATACCAAGAATCACTAAGTATATTATATTGTAATATCATTAAATAAATTTCTCTTAATGTTTTATGATGTTGTCTTAATGTGATTTTTAGGAAACCCATTTCTTTTTATATGTAGATCAAGCTATGATAGTTTTGATGACATATAATAACTTGTAATTTTGTTTTCAAAATATGATACTTGAAAATTGTTGATGAAGGTGATATATGTGAGTGAACTCAATCCTTAAGGGAATTTTTCTGATATGTGATCAATTGTTCAACTATATCCCTATGATGCGTTGGGTAATGAGTAGAAGTAAACATTATGTATGTTACTGCTAACAGATAGAACATTCTTGTTACTCATAATATATAATATAGTTAACTTATTATAAATTACTCCAAATAGTCCAATAATTTTATTGGTAATATGTCATAATTATTATATATAATAATTATGTAGTTTGGTTTTTCCATGATGTTGGTTTGATGTTCCAATATACCCACATAGGTTTTCAATTCTTTCTAGATTTTTTTATTTTTATTACTATTGTATTTTGCTAATGAATTTTGATAAGTATCTTAATTTTTTATCATGGTTTTTATGTTAAATATTTCTCTTTTGTTAGGATCATTCACTAGATAATGTAATTATACCCTTATTCTTATCTTATTATAATTGATGACATTCAAATGTTAATGCTTATTTTACCCTTATCGAGCATGTTATGAGAACATTCTTATGTTGTCTATTTACATGGTTATATAAATTAATGTTAAATTAATTATGTATAAAATTGTTTCATGTGTGATTATTTATATCTAACATGTTGAGAATAATATTTGAAATAATAAAATGATGGAATATTAGAAAACATTTCTCACTTGAAGACATTGTTATTTCTATTTATGTGTTCTTCCTAATTCTGTAAAATTCTAAACAGAAAAAGGTGCTTTGGAATATATGTGATCCAATATTTTTATTTGATGTTATATATTATATATGGTTAAAATTGGGTCATGTTTTCTTATATAAAATTAAGATATATAAATATTATTTTTATCACAAGATTAGGGGGTGTGGCGAATAGGCTATGATTGTTGGTATCAGAGAAAAATTTAGATAAGTTTGGAGATTATTATGTTTTCCTGTGAAGAAATTTTAAGAGTTATAGATACTATCATATATTTATATGTGTAAAGATGATATAATGTATAATGGATAAAAATCTAATATTAAGGTCATAAGTGATTATACATTATAGTGATTTAAAATATTTACTAGGTTATATAAAGGATAATCCATTGTGGTGGTTATGTTCTATTAGATATTGAGTTGAACATGATGGTTTAAAAATTATTTGGTTATCTGGTAAATTTTTTGGATATCATCATGATCATGGTAGGTATAAAATTCTAGTTTAGTATCTAAATTATATTATTTTTATTTTGGAGAAGTTCACTACATTATATTATTTGGTATGGATTCATGTTTTTCATGAGAAAAATATTTTTAAGAGTTTAATGGTTTCGTTATTTGTATAATGATCGATGTTGAAGCATAGGATTTAATACATACATATTATATATTAATAATTTAAAATTTTATATAACAATTTATTTTGATATTCTCTTATTATGTTCTAACCATTTTTGATTTATTAATGATAGTAATAATATATTTTCATATTTTAATATACCCCATTAATAATGAAAAGTTTATTATTGTTCATCAAGAATTACGTATTCATACTCATCATCTGGTGTAAAATATTTGATAGTGATGAAAACTGATTGAAACATATATCCAAATGATGAAATTGAATTTAGATATTTAATTAAAATAATGTATGTATATTTTCATAGTCTAAAAGGAAAATTAATTTTTCAATTCGATGAAATGTTTATTTAAAATAAAATATCATCTTAATACCATCATTTCTAATGATGTGATGAAATTATTCACACCTTATTAACTTATGTTTTTATGGTCATCCACTCCATAATGATCATTCAATTTCTTAAGACTAATGTTATTTTACCGTCTCCATCATTATTCTGACATTAAATTTTCTCCCATTTCTATATTTTTCACTTCCCACAATTGATATCCTATTTTGAAACAAGGTTATGTGTTATTACAGTTGAAATTAATATTTCTCAATCCCTAACTTAAAGAGGAAGGTTTATTAACACTTTTTACAATGGTAATTTTCATCAAAATTTATTATAAAATCTTTAACACCATATTAGCAGGATGAATTAAAAATTTCCAAGATATAGTTTATTGAAATTAGGATGATTCTAATACACCATTAAATTAAAATAATATTATATTTGACATCATCCATGAAATGCAATACCAAGATTTAACAATAGTATAATATTATCAGTTAAATATGACCATTATAAATAATACATTGAATTGGAAGGCATGAAAATAGAAACTATTATGTGATTTATGTATGTCTTATTCAAGAATAATATATTGATTAACTCTTATGAAATAAGAACTCATTTTTTGGTATTCATTTTATTCTTCAAAAATACATTTTCTTCCAAAATAATTTTTATTTCATTTTGTGTGAGAATATTATAATTTTTATGCCACATTTTCAAATCATTTTTTTAAAAAAGGATATCATTTTGGAAATACACATATAAAAAATATCTTAAGGTGACATTTTTGGATTTTTTTTTAAAAAAAATTTCACTGAATAAAAAAAACATACAAAATTTATAGAAAAATATCTTTTCCATACATGTTTTTTAGAAACCCAAATTTTTTAAAATTAATTTTAATATTTAATTAGTTTTTTATAAAATAAATAACACATTTAATTCCACTAGAATCTGAATAACACTAAATTTTGGTATAAAATCTTATTAATACTTTAAAATTAATTTTTAGCACAAATTTTTATCACGTTTTCAGGTATATTTTAAACGGTATATTCCACTTAAAGGGATTTAATTTGATAAAATGGATTAAATACATAATAATATGATTTCCAACTTTTATAAATAGTTTCTTTTTATTTTTTCCATCATGAATATTAACTATGGATAATATTTATTGTCTTGATATGGGTAAATCATGTAATTAAGGTTAACAATAATGTGATAAGAATTTTAAAATATATGTAATATTTCATGATCGGACCCACCGTTGTATTCATGGCCATAAGTAAGAAAAGTATGGAACCCAAATTATGCCTCCAATTGTCAAGGAGATAGTTTCAAGTGATGAGTAGGAATATATATCAAATGGTAGGATATTACCTAAGTACCCCCCCCCCCCACACACACACACCCATCTCTAAATACCCACATATTAAATAATGGTAATAATAAAACTGATAACCAATGTATGAATACATTAATATCCAAAAATTAACGTACAAAAAATCACTATAAGAAACGGAAAATACAAGCCCACCAAAATTGAAAAATAAGTTCAACGTTTTAGAAAATATGACTGAAGTCAAATAGAACACATGGTATGAACCAAAATACATCTATATTAACTATAATCCAACTTCTCTTGGTCCACCTAGGACCCCATTGAATGGTATATAATATATATATGACATTACATGTATATACATATCCCATAAAGAGGTGAGTATAACAATACCTAGTAGGACACCCTAAAATTTCCAAAGATAAATCATAAAGAGTGTTGTTAGCTCATCACCGTAAAGGCTTGATACTCATAATATTATAAATATCAATAATTACCATGATATATTCAGTATAGAAACTATTTCTCAAGGTAAGGTCACAACCGTACTACTATCCTTGGATTTTTCTTGAGGTTTTAGGGTTTTTCTCCTCAAGGAGAACTCACTCCACGAGCAAGATAGCACTAATGGTTCTCATCTGAGAGGTTATTCATTTCAAAACATGCTATTAATGATTAAATTACAAATATCAAAAAATATTGATACATAGATAGGGGATCTCTCCCAGGATCTATGGTGTATACTATACCCTATCTAGAATAGACCCCAAATTATTGGATTAATGTCTGGGTATGTTTGTCACACAAATTCCAAAAAACCAACCTATGGAAGGAGATATGATATAGGATCCATCATTGAACAACATGGAGGGTTTATCAAAACTATATTAATGTTTTATCCCATAGAGGTGATCATTCACTTTTCTCAAGAAATTATTACTCACTCTACCAATATGAGGATAGACTAAGGGAACATCTCCTATAAAACTATTCCTCAATGAAGAGAACAAGGTCTATAAATATATCTTGAGAGTGTTTATTATTTGTACTTGTAGTAAATGGTGTGTATTTATTACCCCAGGTCCTGCCATGTTCTCTGAAACATGGCCATGTACTTAAATATGTGCTAGTATACTTTGACCATGCTCGTTACATTGCCCTATCTTAGTAATCTAACAGTTTCTGTGTATCAGGATGTTCTAATGTTCTACGACCATGACTGTAAATTTGGAATTATTTTTTATTGTGTACATAGATCAAAAATGTTGTATAACCAGGAATGGTATTGAAACATGTGGTTGGTACCACATGGCGTGCTATATTTTATTTTCCCCAAAGTCCTAGCCAACATAGGCTGGGTATAACACGACCAGTGTTATTTGTACTACTGGTATTGTAGTCGAGTTTTTTCAAGAACGTTTAGGCTCTTGACACATATTTTATCTCACTTATTCTTCTTCAGAACCCACTATGAAAATCACTATCGAAGATAGACCAGTATTGAAAAAACTCCAAATCTGTATGATATTTAGATTCCATCCTCCTCCACTTCTTGGGAATCGCCCTTTGTTTCACCTCCTTTCATGAACACCAAAACACATGAATGTGTATTTCTCGATCTGATTCCAAAATTTTTACATTTTCATGATCCATACTAATTTAATAAATCTCTAACATGAATCCATGGTATCAATCTATTTAACTAAATAATGGTTAATAAATGATCGATTTCCTAGTATTTGTCAACTCGTAGAACAAATAAAATACGGACAATGAACATGTGATGAATGAGGTAAAAATGCACAAACCACTACATGTGGTATACAATAATACATTTTTCAAATTTAAATCAATAAATTTACATTATAATTATGAATGAATAACCAATTATGAAAATCAATATCAATTCCATATATGTTGGAAGATAAAAACATCAACCAAAATCCACAATCAATCTGTGAATCAGTTTTTTTTAGAAAATTGATTCACATTTAACATAGGACAAACAATGGGATAAACCATATAAAACAATTTCCTAATTTTGGTTTTGGATAGATCACTGATGAATAATGGTTGTATGTAACTATCATTGGTGATATCTATAAGCATTTTTGGAATACTGATAACCAATAATAGTCTATTGATGTTTATCCAAGAATAAACCTCTAACTACCAACTCTTAATCCCTAGGATTATATAATAATATTTATGTTGTTTCTATAAGTATAAATTTATATGAGTTTATTAAGCCACTAAATTTCACATAATGAATAATTAAATAAATTTATTTATTTTATTATTCTCACCCGGGACTATACATTGGATAAATGACTAATGATGAAGAATACTATGTCATGCCTATGGTAAAACAAACATTCCATATTTAATAGAAATATTATATAACTATTTTGATAATCCATCCAAGAGTTATTCCATTATTTTGAGAAATCTATGCACATATGGTATAATATATTTAATATTTTAATTATAACAATATTGATTCTCCATGGGTCTGAGAATATCATGCTAATATAATTCCTAGCTCCAAAAATATTCTCTTAAATATCCCAAAAAAATTAAAATGAGAAAACATGGTAGTTAAATTCACCCCATATTTGGAATTCTCATCCCAAATAGTAAAAAATATATGTCAAAAAGAAGAGGGTATGTGGAATGTATCTGGTTCTCCTATTACTTGGTTAACTCCCTAATATTCTTATGTATCCATAGAAAAGAACCAAGGGAATGGATCACCCCAGAAGGATATTCCCCAACAGGTCATTGATCTCTACTCAGAACATTATAAAGGTAGCTTCATCCTTGATGTCCAGAATTCCCCTATCAATAAAATGTTATGGGTAATGCACATAACTCTATATTTGTGACATATGAAATATTTTTTGTACCCAGTCCAATAGTGATAATAGGTCCAAGTGGTACACCACCACTATGAAACTACAATGTTTGTGAAATGGTTCGATGAACCTCCTAGACAATATGCCACATTTTCAAAATCATTCGAACATTTGCTGAGGTGAAACCTTCAAGAACACATTGTATTCCTAAATGAACTAAAATAGCCTCTGTTTCCATTAATTCTATGACATATGGTAGATCTAGGAAGTTATCATTAACACCAGGATAATCTGCCACTTCCCTATAGTTTCATCCACTAAAAATAAGTAAATAAGAATAGACTCCCCATAATCTGTCAAGCATAGTGGTGAACTGGAGGGTCTCTCATGAAAAGCCTCAAATAGCTCCATACCTATGGTTTAATGATAGCTATATTTTATAAAATCTACAACAGGGTTATATGATCCTCCTAACTATGGTTCAAGTTCACCATGTAAGCCCGCAACATATCCTCTATAAGTTAAATAGTTTGCTCAGTCTATCTTCAGTATGTGGGTGAATCAACATAAAAAAAATCTAAGTCCCAATGGCATCCTACAATAATCTCCAGAATAATGAAATTAAGCAAACATAAGAGTTTCAAATGAATATCAGTGTAACTCCAGGAAACCAAAATGCATCTTGCACATAAAGGCATCACACTCCCTACAATAAACTATACCATAGAATAGTTTAGACGTAGAATGACAAGGTCAGTTGGTCAATGATTTCATAGATGGAATCATGTACTCTGGATGACAATGGGCGACCCATTGTGATTTCTATAGATAATCCATCCCATTTTCACTATGTAACCTTAGTGTTTTGAGGAAAATTCTCAAGAACCTAGTGCTCATACTTCACCAATGACAAGCGAGGCATAGAGAGAAAATCTAGGCTACAAACATCTTCACTATTGGACACCAACAATGATGTTTAAGGTCCTTGTAAATATTGTCAACTCATATATGTACTGCTAAAGGGTATTCATGAAACTCCATCAAAACATCCTTATGAAACTTCACATGTATTATATTCTACAATCTCAAAATTCCAATGTGATTCCCCCCATTAGAAAGTCAACTAGGTTTTTGAATAATGTATATATAAAAAATACATTGTCTCTTAGTTAGTATCTCCATTATATGGCTACTAAACACTTAATAGAAGCTTATGTTATTCAATCATCAATTGGATGAAATACACACCATCCTTATCCACTAAGGGAACTATAATGATGCCATCTACTCTGAAATCTTGCTCAACCACCACGAACATGATCTCCTACTAACAGTATCTAGTACAAAATTCCACTTCCTGAGAGGATATAATATCTAGAATACATAATCCTGGAGGATCATTAGACATAATATTTTTCTCAAGTTAATGTCCTTCTATGAAGATATATTCTTGAGACTCTTATGGTTATAGTAGACAATGAATCCAAACCCCATAATTGAGCGTCACAACATATTCAAGGAGAAGGCTACTATTTCAAGATCCATATCATGGGATACATAGTTCATCCCATGTTGTATCAATAGTTAGGACCCATAATCTATCATCACTGACCTCTACATCACTAAACCTCCATGAGCGGTCCTAGAGGAATCTTATAACACTTCATATTCAACACCCTCCTCTGAAAATCTAAAAATTGGGGCAATAGTCAACCTCTAACGCATCTCCGGAAAACACCACTCACACCTCCTCATACAAATGAATGGTTTCACATTCCATGTAAAATAATTATTGGGTTTTAATACCTTAATGATGTTTCACATGAATCTACCCTAGTATTCTACTATCCAAAGGAAGCACCAAATATAAGTTAAAATATTTTATAGTTCCCAATTTCAACTCATTCTTAGCCTACATTGGGTATAATTCTACCTCCTCTACTGCGATAAAATGTCCGATATTGTCAAAAACTCAAATCCATAAATAACTCTACATGTGATTCCCTTAATTTTGGTACACTTGAATTATGTCTATGACCATGACCAAGTATCTCGTATGCTCCTCCTTATTTATCGAGTACAATAGGATTTAATCAAGTGAGGAAACCATGAAATGATTTTAGGAGTGCTAAAGAATGTAGTTCAAGAGTCCCACAAACACCGTTCAAGAATTATTTTTTCTGAAAGGAAATACCATATATTTATAGAAATCATGACAATACTCTATTTGATTCTATTATATGCCCACATTCTAAACATAGAGCTGTTGATAGCCTTATCTAAGGTAAATCTTAAAGAAACATATTTCCCCTTTTACAAGGAAGAAAGGTTCATATTTTTTGGCGTTTTAAAATTATTCTTCACATTGACCTGGATCATGTGATTATAATATATACTGAAACTCAATCTCTCATCCTCTATCTTGGAGAAAAAAATTGGGGTTACATCGGGTGACACACTGAGTTTGAAAAATTGTTTCATCTATAACTCCTCTAAATATTCCTTAATATCTAGAAGCTCTATGGGATCCATCTAATTTGATGGAATAAATATCAATGCAATCCATAGGTAAAATTTCATAAATATTTCAATCTCCAAGAGGGAGGAAAGGTTGGAAGGTCTGTAGAGAAGATGCCATCATACTCTGCCACCAACGAAGGAAGCTATAAATTTAAAAAAATATACTGCACCAAGTGTAATAATATCCAAATGATGAGTAATTAACCATATCCTCAAGTGTATGATCAAATCTAGTTCTTCACATGCTTCTTTGTCAAATATGAAGGAACAACACATCACATCTATGCAGATACACTACATCATTCTCCTAGAATAGTCATTCAATGCATGAACTGTGAATAAATAGTATATAAATTGTATAAAAAAATAATGCCTCATTGATACAATGAAGATATCACAATGGAATATATCTCCTCCAAAATTTATGCCACACTACAAGAAGAAATGTGTTATCAATGAATCCCCTTTGTAAAGTGTCTCAGAACGCCTGGGTTGAGTGGAAGGATTACCCAAAATCTATAGGTCATGAACATGGGATGTAATAAGAAAGGACTAGATCATTACCATCACCATCAGAACCTAATATACGGTATAAAAGGAATATATCATAACTATAATCATTCATAGATCATATGGGTAAAAATTCTCCACTACTTATAGTTGTCATTGTCCCTAAACACCAAAACATTGAGCATGGTATGGACCATATTGTGGTGGTTGTGGTAATTGGTTGTACCATATTCTACCACCATATTCTCTACCACCTTATCTGAAACATCTTCCACCATACATAACTCCATTCTCCAGTAGTAATATCTAGCTAGGCCTCCCATTTATTTATCTATTTTTGACATGATGGACAATCCCATTCAATATATCCCTGACCATCACTAGAAAAACACTCTGTCTCTCGAATGACAGGAATCATCTAAGAGACATGAACTACAGACCCTTAATAATGGGATCATATACTAAATTATATTGTATTAATCGATCCCTCTTCTTGATGTTGACTTCCATCTTCTAATGCCTGATCTCCCATATGACCACTACCATCACCAATTATTGACATATGTTTGGCTAGAAAACACTCCAATAACAAATAATTACCAAGAATCCCATCATATTTAGAAATGTGAAGATGTTTCAAAACTATCCTTAATATATCAATATAATATAGACTTGAATTTATGTTACTAGAATTATGGATCATGAATTCTGGCCATAGAGTATCATGAGTGGTTATAATCCTCTATGAATACTTGGCTAATGTCATGCTTCCCTATTAAAGCTATAGAATCTCCAAGATGTAAATTGCTTGCAATGAAGCTGGAGAGAACTCCTCAATGAAGATATACTCAAAATATATACATCTGAGTATCGTCTAATAATATGATAGAGTCTCCGGAATCCACCATCGGCCTACTGTGCAATGAAAATGGCGTTCTGTTATGGGCATCAACTAGGCATGAGGTGTCCGAACAAGGTGAAAAACCTGTGTAACTATATCAAGAAAATAGTCATCATCTTGGGCATCTAGATTGACCCTTAAAATAAGGTTTCACTACTTATTAGACTTATGATGTGTATTCATCCGATTTTCATAATCCTCATATACTTCTGGAGTATCCTACTACTTGAAGAGTTCAGATGTGATAAAAAAACCAACCATATGTACCACATAATGAACATGGTTCTATATCGATGCATCAGCCCAATTTGGATCATCCTTGTGATCTTATTGTGGAATCCTAGTCATAAATAATCACTAATGAGTTCTGAAAATCAAAAGATATACCATGGACAATTGTATATCTAGGGTGTTGAATCAAGAAAGATATGGAAACCACAACCCATTCCTATACAATCCATGTACCAATGTATTTCGTACAACTAGTTCCTACATGTACTGAGTCAAAATGTAGATTATCATATTTCTAGTGAATGGATTAATATTCTTCTACATAGACACTAGAGTCCCTATTCTAGGATATGAACTTGAAACAAAATTAAATTGTTACCATAATTTCCAAAACAAACCTCATAGAATGAAAATCTCCAAACTTCTTTCCAATGATTGACCAACATTTGATACCACTCTTTCATGACCCAATGCATTGGGGCCGATTTGGCCTGTTGTAGGAAGAGTGTGTCACTCCAATCCCCCATCCAATAATCTAGGGGTTGGATAAAATAAACGAGTAGGAATATCTCACACAATAGATGTATTAGCCTTTGTAATTTCACACATTCACACACACATCAACAAATACCCATAAAATTATGAAATGTAAAAATATATATGTAACCCAATTCCTTCATACATTTATATCCCAAAATTATAGTATAGAAGAAATAATGGAACAAATAATGGGAAAAACACACTCCCACAAAAACTGTATAGGAAGTACATCCTACGAGAAGAAGAGGACTATATTGAAATGAAACACCAAGAACATACAATATTCTACCATAATAAAATATACTCAACATATTATTAATTCTCCTAGGACCCCATTAAATGGACATTTATCTACATACGAAACAACTTGTGAAGGAAGAGACCATATAGGGGTCATTATAAAAATATCCACTATGATACCCTGAAAACACAAACCATAAAGAATAAATAGTTTAATCATGCGATCATTATATGTGAATGTCAGTCACAATAAGATACATATAGGTAATAACCTAGATATACTCCAGAAATAAAATAGGTCTAGAGGTAGATTCACAATAACACTACCATCCTAGGATTCTACTCGAGGTTCCAAGGTAACACTCATCGGAGAGAATACACTCCATGATACAGATAACATTGATCAAGCTCACATGGGGGATCATGATCATCAGGCCATTCTTTGAATAAGGATGTCCTAGACCTCAAAAGATATAGATTCATAGAGATGTGATATCTCATAGGGCATGTGGTGTACAATGAACCCTATCATTTAATAACCCGACAAACAAGGGATCACTGCCCGGGTGTGTTAGTAACCTTGATTCCAAAAACCCCACATATAGAAGATGATAAAATAGAGGATATTACCCCTATCCACATTGAGGGATACTTAAAAAAATCTAATATGGATACCACATAGGGGGTAATTTCCTCTTCGCAGGATTCAATACCTCACTCAACCCTCATGGGGATGGACCTATGGGAAAATAACCTCTGAAAACTAGCCCACAATGAGGTGTAAAAGGTATTAAAACCACTTTGAAGAAATTACATGCCATGTACTTGTAGTAAATGACATGTCTTTCTTTCCCTGATTTTTTCTATATTCTATAACTTTTTCCCATATATTACAGGCCAGGCTTGTGTCCATTATCTATGCTCATGCACCTATTGTTGTTTAGGTACTCTAGACGTGTTCGAGTATTGGGGTGTGAACATGTACATTGGATGTACCCGTGTACATAGCCATATCCATTCCTATTTACTTCTATAGTTTAAAAAATCACTTGGGATGGGTCATAGAATTTTTTGGTGGGTACCACATGATATGTGATATTTTGTTTCCTCAAAACCCTAGCTACTGCTGATAGGGGACTAGATGGTGTGGTTTCTTTAGGCAACATACTATGTAGTTAGGATTTTTCTTCAACATTCTGGTTATTCATTCATCTTCATATATTTCATCTACTACCATCAAATCCAATTAAAAACTCTCAGTGTAAGGCATACTGGGTTGACCAAATTTTATATCATCCAATGGAAAGATTCTATCCACCACTTCTACTAATAATTTTCACATTGTTATGCTACCTCACTATAACACCAAAACCAATGAATGTTTATCTTCTCATCTAATTACAAACATCGACTATTATGATGCACCGAAATTGTTCCATTTATATCGATACCAAAAGCCTAACATCGATTAGTTATTCAAAATAATAGTTTCACAATGATCAATTACATGATATTTTTCAAAACACTAGAAAAAGAGAATACCAGTGACGATTATGTGAAGAATGGGGGATGAAATTAATAAAACCCAACAATGGGAAAATCTTAGGCCATTATTTTGGATCGACATAATTTATTATAGTTCAAAAAATTAATAAATTAAAAAAAAAATATAAATATAAATTTATAATATCATGGAAGATAAAAACACAAAGTGGATTCACTAATCGAGTTGTGAAGCAGTTTTGATAGGTAAAATGATTTTTATTCAACATGAGTTAAAGAAAAGATGAGAATAAATAAAATAATTCCCAACATTTGGTTTGGATAAATCACTTATGAATAATTTTTCTACATCAATTTCATTGGTGATATCCGCAAGATTCGTTGTAACACCAATTACCAACATCGATATTCTGTAATTTTTCTATGAATACATCTCTAATGTCCCTCTCTCAATCTCTAGGTTTATGTGGTAACCTTATGGATTTTCTATTAGTTTCCTTTTATAGGAGTGCATTGGGTCACTACATATAAAATAATAATTTTATAAATTTTATAAATTGTTTATAATTTATGACCCCATGTACACTTTAATGAAATATTTTATTCTAACAAAGATTATGTCATTCATAGGGTAAAACCAAAAGTTTGGTTTTAATTATGGTCTCAAGTTTCTTATATAAGACTCTGTTAAAGACTTATTCCATTATTTATAGAAAAATAATCATTCATGATATAATATAATTAATATTCATATTATATAAATATCATGACTCCCTGAAGCTCAGAATACCATAACGACTAAACAAATACCTCCACAAATATTTTATTAACCATTATAAATAATTAAAAAAATATATAGTCATTACATAACACATTATTTGTAATATAAGATTTTAGTTTTAAAATCCTCATTCAATATTATCTTTTAAAGAAACATGCGGCCATTTTTCAATTATAATGACCCTAATATTATTTTATTTAATGAAAATATATGTATGGAAACACACATTGTTTTAAAATATATAACATTTTTTCATACGAATAAATTTGGTTATTTTCGTTAATAAAATTTTATTTTAACTATAAAAGAAAATTTTAAACTTGTTAATTTTTTAATAATTTTTTGTGATGACAAAATTAACGTAAATGCTTATGTAATTCTAAAACAATACTATTGTAAGAATTATAAAATTAATGTAAATGATTTAAAAAACAAAAAAAATTGATAAATTATGGTTACAAAAGAATTATTATTATTTTAAATAATGTATAAATGATATGAATGGGGTTTATATTTTAATTCCGTACCTTTAATGATGTTTTTAATGTCCAAATAATTAAATGATTCTTTAATTTATTTTAATGGACTTTTATGTTAAAAAATATGTTATTAAACAATTTAAAACACATAAAATTATTTTAAATTACGTGTAGGTTTTTATATGGTATAGATTTTTATCCCATCATAGTTTTTTATCTAATTTTTTTTTACAAGTAAATTTACAATCCTTTAGTTTTAAAAATGTTTTTACCATAGTTATGGTTATAATTGGATAAAATAGGGTTTATAGAAAAAGATATCATTTAAAATTCAACATTAATGTAGGAAAATTTATTTGGTTGAAAGTATTTAAACATTAAAATCTATTATCTTCAAATCATTGGAAACGTTTTTCAACTTTAACATGGAAAATAGTTTATTTTATTTAAATATTTAAAGTAATTCCAAGTGTTTCCCATCCTTTAATATAAAATGAATCAACCATTAGTATTTTCTTCACCACATAATGATCTACATAGAAAGAAAATAATTCAAAAAAATATTATAAACATCCTTATACAGGTTCTAGAGGATTATTTATCTTTAGATTTCTATCCCTTTGGTTCTTACGAAGAAATCAAAAGGAGGTCTCTCAAATAATAGGTAGTCATTGTAACAAACATATTTTATCTCGATTCTTATTTTACCTATATAAATTTTCTCCCAACAATTATAATATAAAAAATGTATGACATATAATGAGATTTTAATTTTTTACTGGGGAAACCATATTTATCTTTTACCCATCATATTGGGAATAAAATCATCATTCGTTCTTACTTGTGGAGCACCACCACTACGAAGCGATGTGTTTTGTTTTTCCTCACCACATCGCAAGAATTTTGGTTATAATGGATTTAAAAACATGAATTGTATTCATGAAAAAATTATGATTCTTGAAAAATAATATATTACTTACCATCATACCCTTCCACCATTTAAAAAACAGAAATGTTTCTTAGGTATACGTTTAAACTATCACTCATATGAAGTGATGTCATTCATTTTTTTAACATCATTCATGGGTGTATTTAAAAATGTATATTATATTTAAAAATTATAATTATTTAATTATAATTATTCTTAATATTATGAAATAAAACCCCTATATCAATTTTTATCCTTTTAATGTCATTTTGTAATTAGGAACCAAACATCCTCCAAAAAATGATATAGAATTACCAGATTAGTTAATTACATATTACATAATAATAAATGAAATACATAATTTTAAGATAAGGTATTATACCTATAAATGTTTATTAATCAATAAAATAATTAACATGAATTTTCTATAGAGGAATCTAATGAATATGCATAGCATGTTTGGACTCGAGATAAAGGGTTTCTTAACTGAATTTCTTTTCATTAGGTTATAACACTTCTTCATTTACAATGTGATTCCATGATTATGTGTGAATTTATATATAATTTTTTTTGATGATTTAAATTTTGTCTAATGTGGATTTAGATATATCCACATGAGAACTTTATGGAATAACTATTACGTCATATGTTATGATATTTAGAAGGGTTTTCATTATCTTAATCTAATTTTCTTGAGACATGCTTCATGTCATTCACCAGGAAATCTTTGTATGGTGTACATACTAACCATTGAAGTAGTTTTTACATTCTAATTAATATAATTTGTGGTATTTTTATATCCATATCATATTATTTATTTCAAGTATATTTATTCAAAAGATACCATATTGGAAGAGGAGTCATGTTACAATCTCATTTCTTTTCAAGACTTTTTTATGTTCAAGGTTCCTTTATGGGAAATTATAAGATCTAAATTTCATAAACATGATGTCTGAGATTATAAATTGGTTATTTTTTAGTCTATACAATTTCATTTAAATTATATCTCTGAGGTAGTTAATATTATCCAGAAAATTATTTATAAAGAAAACATGACCCTATTTCTTTTTTGGTCTGTGAACATTTTATTCCCAGTCTGTAATCATAAATATTTTCTTATATAGGTTGTTAAATATTCATAATTTTTTTTAAAATGTGATTTTTACTAGGTTTGACTAAATTGACAAAAGATTAGAAATTAATATTTCTAAATGTTTTCGAAACAAATTTTTTCTAAAATTTTTCAAAAGTTTTAAAAGAGTGTTATGTTATAACATATAATACAATAAATGATTTCCATACAATCATGAATGTTCTTTAATATTATGGTTTCCTTGAATGTTTCCATTATTATTAGGAATTACAATCTATTCTCCAATATTTTGTGATTTTTTATTTTTATAGGTAATAAAAAAGTTTTATTTTGAACGAAATATTTTAAATGGTATCATATAGGTATTTTCACCTATGTCAACATCATATATTGACTTCTTTCCATCACTATTGATATTATTGAATGAACCCATTAACATCCTTTATATGAATGGTTCAGGATATTTTTTAAAGGGACTATCATGAAACCCATTTTTTTAATGAGTAAATAATGTAATGAATGTTTTGATGAAATGAAAACATTGATCTAATTTGATTCCTAATATGGTACGTGGAAATTATTGACGAAACATGACTGGGGAGTCAACCCAGATATTTAATGAAACTTTTCTGTTATTTGATGGGTGGTTCAGTTATATCCCTCAAATGCGTTGGGTAATGAAATGGAGTAAACTGGATGAAAGTTACTCCTAATAGACTATAATGTTATGTTAATCCTAGTAGAAGATGGAGTAAAATGATTATAAGTTACACATAATAGATGATATATGTTGGTGGTTATATGTTTCTCTTAATAGATATGTGAATTATCTTATTAGGATATTTTTAATGAATGTTTGTCGGTTCATGATTTATACAGCAATTTTCAATAATTTAGATGAGTTCTAATTGATCATTTTCTCAGGGATTATTTTTACATGGATCATGATTCTTGATATGTTTGACCACTATCTTATATTAAATCATTATTAGATGTATCTTGATTTAGGAAACATTTCTTATGGTGTTTTATTATCTTACTTTATGCCTGTCAACATGATTATGTCATCATACCCTAAATATCATTTTATTCTCATTACTAACATTTAACCGTCAGTCCTTATGTTTACCTTTAATGAGAGTTTTTGATAGTTGTAATTATGTTTTAAATTTCTATAGGTTATTAGTATTGATGTTAAATGAATTTTTCTTGATTTTTTTTGGTGTCACTAATTTTATGGGACATGCTGAAGACATAATGCGTAATAAGAAATGTTGGGAATGATAAAATTTCTAACCTGAAGACATGGGTATTGTTATGTAATTTTATTTTTAAAATATATTAAACATTAAAACAAAAAATTTAATTTTTATCTAAGAGATCCATTATTTTCTTTCGATTTTTTTGTGGTTTAAAAAGATAATATTGGGACATGTTTTTGATATCAAAGAAAAAATGTAAAAACTATATTTTTTACACTAGATCTAAGATTATGGGTTCAAGGATTTTATCATAAGTCCCTTAAAGAAAATCCATTTTCATTATTTGTATATATTATAAACCTTAAATAATTATATTAATGTTATTATTATTCAAGAAGCCATCAAATATTATTACACAAAATAGGATATGTCATATTGATCGGTTCTCTCAAATTTCATTCATTCTTCATTGAGTATCATTATCAAATCATCCAGTTTGGTGGAATATTGAATTAATAAGAAATATTCACTAAGTTTCCATAAACACTACTGGTATTAATTACATTCTTATGCTTCTCCCAATAAGCCACATCATCAACCATCATAAGGTTTATTAAGATATCAAAATCAAAAACAATGTCCGCCAAGAATCCCACTTCCACTATCTTGAAGGATCACTTTTAGAGCTTGGTATAAATCAAATACACATATTATTCACCATACAAATTCATCAAATAAAATCATTGATCCTCCATTTTAATTTAATAAAACATGATATTATAAGAGACACCACTATGAATGTGATAGAAAATAACATTATCTAGAAATATATCCTCTATCTGAACATTCATTAGGTCAAATTAAATCACCAAGAACTCATGTTGTTTATATCTGAACCTAAATATTTTTTATGGAATGTCATCATATTTTATCCCACTTTTATGGTATCCCAACCTTATATCAATATTATATAACAACAAGGTACCCCATATATAATTTGATAAATCACCAGTATATATAATTTTGTAATATTTTTTATTTTGACCTAATTTATCCTTTTATTACCCACATACAATCTTGATATACCATCTATCTTTATAGTGATTAAAACTAGGGTACCTCATGGGTAAATTATTGGGAAATTATATCTCTTTGAATTTATATCCTCAACCTAGGACATGAAATCCATATAGTTAATAAGTTATATATAATAATATGGAATCAATATGGGTTAGGAACATGGAATTTTGTCAATGAATAACTTGTTCTTGCACTAGAGAATTGATTTTGAGAAATCATTTATAGTGATATCAATTGACTTATAAAATACTTAAGGAAAAATAATTTTCCTTGTCTCTACATCGATCTCTAGAAAAAAAACAAACTACTTGGTATATAATCCTAGAACTATACCAATGATCGGGTCTAGAATGACCTGATTACATACCCTACACATCAATAAAAGTTTATAATTCACCCATAGGTGACATAAGTGAATTTTTTTTAATATATTAGTAGATTTTTAACTATAAGTGATGCAGTTAATCCCTTCCCAATATTTCATAAAATCCATACATTCAGTTATGGGGAAATTCATTAGGTCCATAAAGCTACCCCACTATGGAACATCCAAGATACTTCTTGATACCATTTAATCTCTTCCCCAGTAAAGTTCGAATAGTCAAAAAAACCCATTAGATAAGATAATTATAAAACTATGTCAATGTCCATATATTATTAAAAAAATATTAAATGAGACCCATAAAAAATAAATAAATTTCCACGGTTGAGATCACCAGTATCATACTTTTGGAGGTCCAATAAACTATACTGTCTTATAATACAGGTATATTGAATACATGTATAGAATTTATTATATATATATTTATATATCTATGTGTGGTATGGAGTGAACACATAACACATTAATATAATGTATATATATTATAATTCATATGATTCATGAAGACTACATGAATATAATACATAAACATATGTCACTTGGTCATATGTCACACAATTTAAGAATAAAGGATTTACTATATTGAATTTCAACATGGCTATAGTCCCCTGCAAATTGTTTTCATTTTGTTGTAATCAATTTTGAATGGATAAAAGTATTTTAATATTATCAATCATTAAAATCAATATAATTTGTAATTATGTAAAATATATGTGTAATATTTGCATATTACTCATATGGATGACATGTTCTTTATTCTTGAGATGTTCCATGATTCACCAATATAAAGTGAATTAATTATCCTCATTGATTTTGTCGATTAATCATATTTACTCGCCACTCCTGATGATCATCAGGTTCATTCTTAAGAATTATAACTTAGTAAAAAATATTAATGCCATGAAACAACAGAACTATGTATTCTATGTTTTTGGGAGTCTCTATTTTTATATTCTTGTTTATTTTGTCTATGGATATATCAATCCTTTTGGTGGGTTTTCCATTACCTTGGATAATACGATAGTCCTCAAAGACATTAATATGGTATTGGAGTCATCTCCCTTATTCTATCAATGTGCATATTCCAGTGTATATAATGAACATGATGTATACAAAATCACTGGTTTAGTTTTGGTTAGTATTGATTTATATGATAAACTAACTAATTTTTAATTTAATGAACTAATTATCATGTGGATATTTTTACTTGACTATGAGTATGTTTCAAGAATGTGTAATTGGAAAACATTGCATGGGTAATGAGTTATAAAGTGCAGAGCATTGTTTTTCCTTCTAATTTTCTACGTAGATATGGTTAGGAGAGTAGGCTTGACATTAGAAGAAAATGTTATGAAAACCCTATTACCTGAGCTGATTCTCTATATGACCTCATGTATGTCACCACATACCCTAGAGTCTACTAACTAGCAGTGCAGGTCTAATATGGAACATGAGGACACTATACCATCTTTACCCCCAAGTAAAACAAAAGTGGAATATTGAATTATTAGTAATAATAATAATAATTTTCAATAAAAATCAATAACCATGAATCTCATTACGTGATCAAAAAAACAAGATATGTTCCCACAAATGAATATGTAAAACAGTTCATATCATAGTAGGGTCGTAGGACAAAGGGAAATCAAAAATAAATACATAATTAAAATACATAAATCATGTCTCGAAAAGAATTCTAGTCCCCTCATCCATAATACATCCCAAAATATGGACAAAACCATCCATCATATGGACTTTTTCCTTACACTAAAAGGGAACAATGAGATATTCTCAGCTATAAGTGGTCGTACAACCATTGTGTTTGTACATCTTAGAATGCCACCACCAATAGTTTTTAAAAAATATATATTCAAATAACAGTGTTTTTAATGAAAAATTGTAACATAAATTTGGATATAATGAAAAATGTATCATAATAAATAATTTCAATTCCCTACCAAGACCATTGTCTCTCATCTTGACCCATAACCCACCCATCCGACTTCTCCCTTGTAAGATGTCTGATCTTTCAATTTTGGAGGTCAAACATTTTAAATAAAATTGTTTATATATCAATAATTTTAATTTTTGATACTGATGATAAATGGTCCATTTAGCCATACCATGTCAAATTCTACTAAATTCCAAAAAAATCAAATCTACACCATACCCAAGAATAAATATCTCTACATCCACTAGATCAAGTCCAGGTTCTGAGCATCATGTTTATCTATCCAAGATCAATGAAAAGTAGAACCTTGTAAAACATCATTACATGTGGGTGGGAATAATCATGTTTATCATTTTTATCCATTTCATCAATACACAATTTCTACGGTCCGACATCGATTCCCTTTTCAACACAACCTAACATTAAAGGTTATCCACTATCATTTATCATAATTCTTATGGTATATTTGACTCAAAATATTGAACTCAATTCTATAATCAACCCATATAACCATTATTTCATATAGAACCACATTAAAGGTTCCTTAAAAGAAGTTGAAAACATAATAAATCCCTTTAACCGTTTATCATTTATTCCTTTTCCAATGTCAAGAAACATTTAATTTTTAAAATAATCCAAAAATCCCCTTACTTAATGATAACATGTTATAAAACAGATACAATAAGTCTAGTCCCATAAAAAATATATCACAAAATTTATAACGCATTTTACCATTTTTAATGGATTAATATACCTCGTGTTTAGACTTAATCCCAGTCACATAATCATCAATGGACCCAATTTAATATGTGAAGGGAATAACACATCATTTAAAATCCCTATTTATTATTATTAAACGTGGAAGTAATTTCCAAAAATATTTATGAAATATCAAAAAACAAATACACTTAAATAAAAGTCATGATGATACAAAATATCTTGTAACCTGCCTACTTTATGCTCAAATACATCACTATTACAACCTCAACATAGGATTTGAACAAAATAACCCATGAAAGTAAAGTTGAAGAACACACTAGAATTGTTGATCACAATATTTTGAATAAGGGAAAGAATTATTGTGTGAATCTACTAGAAAATAAAAATAAATGGATTTGAAATATAACCTAGTACTTCGAATTGAAATAATAATTTCCTCAAATATGATATAATAAAAATATAATGATCCTTGGAAGAGTTGGGGCCTCATGGTTTTCACCCCAGGAAGCTATAAGGGAAATGAAGAGGAAATTTGATTGAAATACTATAAATTGTATGAGAGAAATGTGGTAAATTACACACATTTAATGAGGGTTATAGATAAGTTTCATGATTGACCAAATCGTGTTCCAACTATATAGCCCCATGTGTGCATGAAAAAACTATGTCAGACCATTTTTTTGGGAACCCCCATCACTCAAACACCCATGCCAAAACCATGAAAAGTGATATATCCAACTTCACACAGTTTCCAAGGCACAACATTCATGGTTTCCAAACCATGCACCTCCATCTCTATGTGAGATGGTTTTGGAGCATGGTCGGTACTAACAATGCACTAACCATGAGCCATGCATGTTATGGACCCCATCCTATCTTTTTAATTTCTTGAACCCCCAATACGCACTCAACATATTCCCCAGCCTAGAGAAACTTTTAATTGAATATTTAAGTGGATTTTAGTTAAAATATAATATAAAAAGGTTCCTCTTCAAAGGGTTGGGATATTGAACACTCCACATATTATAACAGCTCATCCTTGAGTTGCAATCCCCGACATCACTAAGCCTCCAAAGTAAAAATGTATGGCCACAATGCCCGTATATTAGATTACATGTCCATGTTTATTCTTGAACATGGATATTCTATCAAAACACTCAGACCAAAGACACCACCTTACCCCACAAAACATTATCAACGAGATCCACAACATGAATTAGATCTCCTTCAACTAATAAAACAAGATAAAGATCAAAATAATCATTATTAATCACATATGAAGAATTAGGGTTATACTTCCAAATCTATGGTAGATGGAAAAATTATTTCATAGCACCATACCATTGTGGAAGAGGAAACTGATATGCTAATAGATAGATGCTCTCCAAAATCTCTAAGTACCCAACATACTTGGGTGCAAATATGACCTATTTCATAATTTGATGATTGCCCAATATTTTCAAAACCAAAAAGAATACATAGTCACCCCCTATAAACTCGATAGGTAAATAGTGTCACAAAACATTTGACTTCTGTATACTCAGGGTCATATCCATACACATTCAGATCCAATGAACAAGATATGATTTCTCATGCCCAAGACTTGACCACAACAAATTAGATATTCCCACTTGCATCTAATACAAATGTGTTGTTCTTAAAATACCAAATAGGGATTAATATGGTTTCAACCAAATATTAACTAAAAAACTATTATTATGGGAGAAAAAAATGAAAACTTCTTATCCCAAGTTCCACATATTATTGGATTCATTTTCTCACCATGTCCTCCAACAACAAGATAATTTATTTATATTTTCCATTAGTATGTTCATGAAAATATATAATTAAAAGAACCGGAGTACCCAATTCCTTTTGAAATAATTCCTAGAATAAAGAGGTAAAAACCTATAATTATATGAATATATACTCCATGGATCATTATGAAAATGTACATTCTATCAAACATATAATTCACCCTACTACTGAATGGTGAAAGTCTCCAGAATGGGTAATAAATGTTCCACCTTTTTCAAATGGTACACAATAACCCATATGTAGTCTCTCTTTTGAAAATTCAATAGTAAAACCACAGTAATGACCATGGTAACATCATACCACTTCAATTTTGAAATGGTAAAAGGCAGACCAGACTATAAATCCACTGATTCTCGATATTCACCTACTAATAGGTTTTGCATCACATCGCAAAAACTATGTAATATCTATTCATTCCTGGGAAACAATATTGTTAATTATGATCATCATATATTATTTTCAATCCAAGGATACCTTCCCTTGCCAAATCATGAAACTCTTACATCATCTCCAAGAAAATACAAGTTATAACAATAAAACCACCATGTACATAGATACTCTTATCAATATTGAAGGTAAAATAAAATGTAATCTCCCTACCATTATATTTTTTCCTTAATGTTAGGCACTCTAAATCATCGTAGTTCCTCATTTATATCTTGATCATAAGAGGATTATAAATAGATATAAACATAGGATTCATTTTTTCCTACTCATCCTAAACACCTATATGAATATCAATGAACATGGCCATAATATTCCACATAGAACAAAACATCCAGAAAATTTGAGTCTATGTACTTTAGTACAAAGGATAAACAACAATATTGCATTTTTGATGTGTAAGCTAGGTAGAAGTCAAAAGATATCATATACTCATTAAAAACCACTTCTACATATTTATATCCAACTAAGGTCATATATATTTTTGATCCTATGGTCATTATAAATAAAAAAACATTTCACCAAGAAGATAATATCCCCAAAATTTTATGGAATTAAATACTAACACCATATCAAGATCATCTGCATGATAGTTCTGTTCATGCGTCCTTAACTGTTGTAATCAATATGCCAGGACTCCATGTCCTTGAATCATCACTATCGTAAGTCCTCCCTAATTCAATATAATAAAATTTATACTACTAACATAGTTTGAGAAAGATCCAAATTACTGGAGTGGTCAAATGACTCTTTTTCTATTAGAAAGAATTTTCAAATGCTTCAGACCACTCAAAAATTATACCCATAATGGTCAAGCCTATTAGTGTAACCTCCATGTGAGAAAATTCATTGATGAACCTTCAAAAGTAGCCCAAGAATCCCAAATATCATTAGATATAAAATAACATTATTTTTCGAATAAAAAACTAATTGGTCCTTCTTGGAGTTAACTGAAACACCTTCCCCTGGCTTCATATGACACATGAAATATACCTTGAAGAACCCAAAATGATTGATAGATTGAATGTAATATAGTATATTATCTCTCAGTATGATAAATATGATGTTAATTTGTTCTATATTTTTTTCATGAGTATGGGATTACACTAATATGTCATCAAAAATGATGATCAAAAACTCATGAAAGAACAATTTATAGAATAAGTTCATAAAATTTAAAAAACATAGAATAATCATTCATCATACAAAATGGTATCATAATGAAATCATAAAAATCATACCTATTCTGAATGTGCTATAAGGTATTTTAAAAGTTTTCACCCTCAGATGAGGAGACTTTGATCTCATACAAATTTTTAAAAATACGCATTCATCCCTCAACTGGTCATGAATACCATAAATATGTGGAAGAGAATACCCATTTCTAATAATCATATAGTTAATCTTCTCATAACTGATATATAAATACAATGTTCTGTCATCCTAATTGGAAAACAAAACTAAATAAACCAAGGTGATATTCTCAGATAGATGCACCCTATATCCTTTAACTAATATAACGGATTCATAAGATAATGAAGTTATACTAGTTCTAATTTGTAAGGTGGAATGTAAAATATCTCATCTCCTAAAATCAACGTAATTGATAACTAGACCTCTATAAATGTTATAAACCCTAAAAACTCCCTAGAAAACAAATCCTAAAACAAATCCACTATTTATGGAAGTAAATCACACTACATAACCTCATAATCAAGAAAAAGACCCAAAAGTTGATCTATGAACACTTCTAACTACTAAAGAACCAACCATACAAGAATTTCCTAATATCCCACTCTCTGTGATGGACATAAATTCTACCCATAAGAGATGTGAATATTACCCTTTGATGAAAATAGTCAATCTCATCCTGATATGAATCTAACCATTTGACTTCTAGTATTAGTTCAAATATTGAATTCTAATGAATGAACAAGTCCAACAGGGGTTGGTTCCCACTATCCTTAATGGAACACTCATTACAATTATGGACACTCTCGGATCTCACCCTTAACCATGTTTCTTTTAACATTGATCTAAACCTGAATCCTACAATAAGGCAAAAAAAATTACTAACCCAGAAAATATAAAATAAGAGTATTAATAATATAAATAATGAACTACATATCATATAAGTCAAATGACTCATAACTTGTACATTTGATGGTCTAGTATTTCTACAAATGGGTGATGGTTGAACTAGATGCATTTGACCAGTCTCTCTACCCAATGCCCTTATCTAAGGCTCATGAAATACCTTATTATGTTAATATAAACATTATTTTATTTAAGATCCTTTTAATATACCCTAACTTGTATGACTAGTAGAAAACCAACTTCATGACCCATTCAGGTAGCAGATCCCATATTAGTACTTTACATTGACATAGATGCCACATCATTAGCCACTGGCCAAGGGTTCCTGAAGAACCTCTGTATGTATAAGGCCCCAACCTTAATAATTAATCAATATCGAGATAAGTTGATAGATTGACATTAATTCACATTGACAATATTTTTATTTTTATTATTTTAGAGAATTAAGTCATAAATTATACATAGAATCTTTAATATTAAACTTAGAACATTCTACTCACTATAATTTTGTTAATAAAAAAATATTTGAAATAAAATATGACATTTTTCATGTTTTAACAGCATAAATTTTCCAGGATCCCATCATTGACCCTATTATTTTTTATGTCCCATGAAAAACATTTCAAAACATGGGATGGGCAAAAATGATTTATAAGGGATATAAAATAAGGAAAGAAATCATTAATACATCAATGTATACAAATCAATGAAACTATACATTTCAATCATAAACAATATGTTCTTTAACATACCTCATGAAATCTCATGATTTATGAACAACACACATAAATCATAAATCATAATGGTAACTTGTGGCATCCATAACATACTTACATTATATTATTCATATCTACTTAGGGAGTTACATTTTGAATACTCATCACAGTACATTCTGTAAATCTTCAATGGGGAACATTAATTTTTACCACAGTCAGGTTACTCAATGATTTAGAGAGCTATATCGAGCTCACCTTCCCATGGTTTATCATAGAACCACTTGTATACATAAAAAATTCCCAAGAACCATAAAAATATTGATAACACATAAAACAAGTATAAAGTAATGTTAACATTTCCACATTGAAATCACAATATATCATTTCAATATATTAGCATAATCAACACTTTATCAAAATGAATTTCAATACCAAAATACATAAAAAATTGTATTTGTGATTTATTTTAATTTTAAAATGATTATGTAATATTAAGGAATCCAAGTATAAAATAATACTCATGGCAGCGAAAAGGTCATTCTCACCACGTATGAAAAAAAGAAAAATTCTTTTTTTAATTTAGGAAAAGGATTTATAGGAAAAGAATCCATTTGAAAACTGTTGTATCAAATTAAACAAAATAGGGTATAAATATACATCATATAAATGAAGGTTGTGTATAACATCAACAAATACCTCAATTAAAGGAGATTGAGATGAAGTCACTTACAATGATCATTTTAGAAATAAAATAGATCGATTATGTGTATTCACTATAAGTACACATCAAGAAAGTATAAATATTAGATATTATATTAAAATATATTTCTCAGGTAATCATATAATGACATAATCAAGAAGTATAAGTTTTACCCAATGAATGGAAATCGGGATAAGAAGTTCCCTTACAAAAAGTCGGCATCCTAACAACGTCACATAAAAATTCAGAAAATGAGTTGATGTGAGATAAAAGAGTATCTAATCACTTGGAAATAAAATTTCTAGAAATAAGGATATATAAAACATATCCCAACATAAATATGGAAATTAAAATACATAACATAAAAGAAGATTTTTACTAAAAAAAGAGGGTGAAAGGTTCCTTTACCTTGAGTCCAACTCGTCACGTATGTTACTTATACATTCTGAATAATAAACATAAGTTATTTTTCACATGATTAAAAACCTTTTTCAAGTTTATTATTTGTTTTATATAACTTATTACCATTCTATAAACAATACATATTTATTTAAGTTAATATTGGTTATTTTTTTATATTTGGTACTTGAGTAAAAAATACACATGTTTGATTAAAATTGTCTATGTGGTCAAAAGTCCAACATATCCAGAATATTATTAATGATATAGATATCATATATATATATATATATAGTATATAAAAATATATATGTGTGTGTGTGTGTGTGTTTATAATTGTACATAACATTTTGAGAAAATAAATGAAATCCACTGTTCATGGAGACGGTAAACTATACGTACACATGAATGGTACTTTCATTTCTTTTTGATATTTAAAGGAATGAAAACTAAATGATAAAGATGTATATATTAATACTAGTATAATATAATATTTTATAAACATAACATATGTTTATTAATGTCATCCTTCATATTTTCCATGTATGACATGAATGATTCATATCACATTAAGGGGGTGGCAGTCCGCACTACCTCAAATGAAATTATAGTATTTACATATCATGAAAATCATAAAGGTGTGTTTGTAAATAAAAATTAAAATTTTATAGAGATAGTATTAATATAATATATATCATATATAAATATAATTCCATCATAATTGACACCAAGAGAGGGAAAATGGAACAATCATCGTTTCGTGACGTCGTAGTTCATCTTACACAGAAACAGTAAGATCGTATCTATTAGATGAAGGTGTGTGTAATTGAATATTAAATAACTATCATAAAAACATTCTTGTATATTTTGGATAATGTTTTTGTTATGTAATCAAATAATAAGAATTAAATAGAGAGTGGAGGAAGGAAAATATAGTAAAAGAACTTTAGAGAAGATGTGACCTCTAAATAGGGAAACTCTCTTTCATTTGTGCCAAAAGGAATTATTAAATTTCCTTTTCCCAAGTTAATTCTTCTAAAAGGAAACTATGGTCGTTTGGAGGTTATTTGGGTGAAGTTTGGACCAAAAAATGGGGCATGAAAGGTGTTATTAAGTGGGTAGAGATGATTCCATTTTATAAGAGGGCGGAGGGGTACATTAGGAAGTTATTGAAATATATTTTTTATTATAAAATTATTTTCTGTTTAAAATTGTCCCAAGGTAATTTATTTAAAATTAAAGATTCGTTTTGGTCGAAAACCACTCAACCAATAGGTTTACGACAAGTCTAGTTCACACATATAACCTTATATTTTTTACTTTAACCCTTAATTATCTAATTTGACTCTTATAATATCTTCTTGTATATTCTTACTTTATGGGTAATATAATTATTATAAAATGCCAATAAAACCTAAAGTGGTTCATTAATGAATGTTTCATCATTATCTATGTCATTTTTCTGATTTGTAGATTTCTAGGATGATTATATCAATTACTAAAATAGTATTTGTTTTAAAAATCATTTTTGTCAATTTTATAATATTCATGTCAGGACTTCTAAAAAATCCATAAAAACATGATTAATTCGAAAAAAAATTATTAATTAAAATATAAAAATAGATACTCATCAATAAAATTCTTTTATGGAATAAAAAGATTCAAAATATGTTTATTTTAGTATTTTTAATTCATTTCTAAGTAATTGGTTTATAAGGTAATCACAACATCATCATTGTGTCATAAATATATTTATTTATTTGATTTCTAAAATTTATAAATAAAATACCATGAGGTATGAAAACTTCTTATATTTATAAGGACTATCTATAGTGGAAAATATCATTTATATAACCCCATATAAAAATGGTTTTACTAAAATATACATGTTTATTTTATATTTCTCTTTACATTAAATTAATTAATATAACATGTCATTATAACTTCCATGTGTATCCATGTTGTCCCAAAATCTACCTAAGGATTCCCATGGTCGGAAATATCTCATCGAAAACTATTAGGACATGTATTAGGGTAGTTTAATATTATTATACTATTATATCTGTACCCTTATTTAATAGATTTACCCTTTAACAAGATAAATAAAATAAATATTGATGTTACTGTTCACAATGTCTAAAAATAAAATGTACCTATTTACAAAATTTGGACCTCCTGATTTAAAATATGTAATCCATTTCTTCAAATTCAAAACATATAAGTTTCAAAAATTATTTTAAAATTAATTTTTCTTGTCAAAACCAAAAGCGTGTTTTTAAGAAGTAAAAACAACCAAAATTTTGAAATGTTTTTATCTCCAATTATAGTTTTAAATTACCTCCAATTACCAAAATTAGAATAAATGATAAAAATATAACTAAATTAAACTTTAAAACCAATTAAAATTACAATATAACTATATAAATAAATTAAATGAACATACATTTTTGACATAAAATGTGGTATTTTTCACTATTCATTAAAAGAAATGAACTTTATCAGAAATTTATAAAAAATCAGTCCAAATTAAATAATAATGTCCCAATTCTATAGAAAAAGTTTATTTTGTCAAATAAAACATATAAAAGTGATAAAAACTATTTTTAAAAGGATTTCACCATCAAAAGGCAGCAAAACGACCTTTTAAAAATATTAGAGTATTTCATGCTTAAAATCATATTCGTTCTTATTTTAAGCCTCTAAAATTTATCAGATAAATGAAATGAAATTTATCCAAAAATTATAATAATATTATAGTTCTTTCTATCCAATCTGAGCAATATAATGACTAGGCACTAACTACCATTTAAAATAACAATATTATTATATTATTTTTTGTAATAACTCAATGTTGAGTGAAATGTAAGATTTCAAAGAAACCTATTATTATGTATTGACTACTCTACCAAGAAATTAATCTCCTTTAAAGTAAAATTAACATATTTTTCATAAGTATTAATATAAATCAAAAGGTATTATTCTATAAAAACCTGGGTTATTACATCCTCCCACCCCCCTTTTGGAAATTTCACCCTCACAATTTTAAAATTGTGCTCGAAAACATCACTGAAAGTACCACATCAGAAAAATATTAAATAAAACTATCACATTAAATGTTGTAAATACATGTACAAAGGTCACCCAAGATAATTCATACTAGGATTACATATAGTAAAACATCGATATGGACGCAAAACTAACCATCAATTTCTGGTGGAGAGTGATAGAAAACATGATCAGGGGAATGTTAACAATATGAAAACCAGAAACATGTTATGGTTCAAAAAGTATTAGATTTCCCTGTTGGAAAATGAAGTAGACAATGCTTTTGTTTTAGGGTCATTTTCATAAAGTTGAGGAATTTATTTTTGATATTGACTATGAACATAATAAAATATACTTACTTTTCAAGTATAGTTTCATCCATTAATTAATCAATTCCACAAACTCATCTTTTCTCCAAAAAATTAGTATTCAAAATGACATTGTCACACCTGAAGCACTAGAATCAACCACTAGCGAATCACATAATCCACAAAAAATGTACTATATATTTCTTGTATCTTTATAAATTAACCAAAACCAAAATGTTTAGTACAATATTATATAATCACCAAAAATAATAATCCGTTATAAAATGAAATGATAATTTTAACAAACAATTCCCATAGTTAAACAAAGACCATTCAAAACACAATTTTCCATAAAATTCATCAATATAATCCAAACTACGATTTAAACTCATAATATAGAAGAATTTGATAACACAGTCTTCCATGATAAATATTAACATTTATCTTCAAATAACATTGACTACTATTAAAGACTCGTACTGAAAAGTAATCAACATAATCACATATTCTTCATGATAGGTTAATCATTTCCGTATATAACCCATATCACTGTAAGTGCACAATAACAACATTTATTCTTCCAAAAATAAAATTCCACCATTACACCTCAAACAAAATCACAATGTATACTATATTCCTTAGTCATATAGTGTTCCCAAAAGAGAAAACTTCTCCCAAATAATATTTATCACCTAATCACCAAATAATTTTCCCATACTAAGGATATCTATTTTTTAAAATGTAATTTCCAAAAATAAACTTATTCATATTCCATAAAATCATTAAAATAAAGTAATAAGTCATTCTAACCAGGGATGTCACAAATATCACTGGTAGGCTATAAATCCCCATCTCACTTTGATTGTGGGTTTGATTCCAGCCACGTTGTCCGACGTGAAAGGTTGTCACATGGTCTACGTGTTTTCATTTTTCAAAAACTATATGACTTTATAAAATTCCCAAAAATGAGATAAATTCATAAAAAATAACCAAAACATATTTTGACCTCAAATGTTATCTCATACCTCGAATTTCCATCCCAAAAAGTACTAAGACATAATTGCCTCAAATTCAGGGATCATATAATCCCAAATGCGTTTAAAGAACTATATCCTCAAAAGGGAAATAATAATTCTTCCTCAATTATAATTTTCACATAATAAACATCAGGGTTACACATACATGAGAAAATTCTTCAAATGTAATCCCATCAACAAAAGAGAATTAATACATTCAAATATTTCATCACCTAGATATCTAACATAACTATCGAATTTCAAAAATGTAGACATCTTAATCATCCACCATTCTTTATGATCCCTTAACAATGTTTTTACAAATTATTCTATAATACATCTTTCCTATAATAAAAATCATAAAACATAACCTGAGATTCAATAATTTCATAACAGAAGCAATGAAATAATTCATACCTTTTATAGGTCATTTTAGGGTTCTTCGTCGTCAATTGTGATGGCAATAGGTATTGATAAAAATATATTGGTACAGCCCTGATGATCCCATTCCCATAATTTATTTGTAGGAAATCATTTTTCATAATGATCATTCCCCCCATTAAGAATTTTAAATTCATTCCTTAGAAAGATATTCTTTCCCTTTCCTAGAGTCAACTGAAAGCTTCCATTTTCCATGGTTGTTTATTTCTTTATGGCCTTCATTATCACATCTATAAAATCTTATTTTCCATTTCAAACACGTTATTTTGTGTTTCTTTCCAATTACATTACTCATATGTTGTTGAATATACATAAATTATGATTATTACCTGATATTCTACAAGTATTCGTTTCTATCATATATGATGCATTAGAGAACTCACCATTGTTCAAGTGGTTAATCATGACTCTCGATAGTTTGTTTAGAATAACCATGAGATATCTCATTGAATCCCCCATTTAATTCAGTTTCTTAATCAGAGAACCACCACAGTTTCCATCACAACCATTTTTACATTGGTGCCAGTTATATCCAACCATTTACTAAAACCAAAATGGTCAGTGGGAGTATATCAATAAAATCATCATATACTATCTTATGAGGTGGGTAAAATCTAATATATAATTATTCATATTTTCTTAAACTCATTCAATTTATTTAAGATATTTATGACACTTTCTAATATGCTAACCTTTGTGGTCATATACTACTTGTCTCAAATGTTTAAATAACACCATAACCTCTAAAGTTATCTAAATCATCCACTGATACCAAATATTAGTCCCCAACATTAATCATTACTTCATCTTGAGACAAGTTGATCATTTTAATTTAATTCAAATCTATAATCCTTTTAGGTTTAGAACTATAGATAATTAGGTCATAACATATACAAAACATCATGAATATTACATGCTGACTCTTCTACTCACTATCCATTTTTTCATAAAACAAAAACTATTTAAAAAGATATATGACCAAGTTACATGTTTTAACAACATAAATTTTCATTGATTCCATCATTGAATCTATTCTTCTTTATGTATTATTAAAAACATTTCAAAACATTGGATGAGAAAAAGAGCTTAGTATGTGATATAAAATAAAGAATGAAAACCTTAGTCCATCAATATATACAAATAAATGACACCATACATTTAAATAATAAAACATAAGTTCTTTGACATAACTCATGAAATAAAATTATTTATGAATAACACAAAAAAAACATAATTCATAAGGATAAATTCTTTCATCCATAACATACTTACGTTGTAGCATTCACCGTAACATAGGCAGTTATGTTAGGAATACCCATCAAAGTATATTCCCTAAATCTACTAGGAGAAACATTAACATTTACCTTTTTCATGTTACCTAATGCATTGGAGAGATATCTTGGGATCACCCACCCTTGGTTTCACATGGAACCATCCCTATACAAAAACAATTCCCAAAAACCATTAAAATATTCATAACAAATGAAATAATCTTACAGGAAAGAGATCATTTCTACATTGAAATCAAAATATATCATTTCAAGATATTGAAATAATAAATTAATTATAAAAACCATTTTCAATACAAAAATATTTAAAAATGTTATATGGTATTTATTTACCTTTTAAAAACATTACGGATTGTTATGGAATCCAAATATCAAATAATATTCGTCGTGGCGGAAAGGTCATTGTCACGGCGTGTGTTAAAAAGAACCATTCCTTTTGTTGTTTAGTAAAACTATTTATATAAAACAAATCATTTTGAAATACATTGAATGAAATTAATACAAAAATGTTATAATATACACTGTATAAAATAAGGTGGTGTATAACATACAAATATGCCTCAGTTAAAGTAGATTGAGATGTAGTCCCTTATAAAGATCATTTTTAGATAAAATAAATCTATTTTGTGTATTAACTATAAGTATACATAAATCAAGTATAAATACAAGATATTATATCAAAATTTATTTCTCACATAATCAAAGCATGAAATAATCAAATATTAGAAGTTTACCTCAAAGAATTGAAATTGGGTTAAGATGTTCCCTTACGAAAATTCAACAGCATAACGACATCACATAAAAATTCATAAAATGATTTGATGAGAGAAATCATGGCCTCTCATCACAATGACATAAAATGTACATAAATAATGATATAGAATAACATATCCCAACATTAGAAAATTCAAATTAAAATACATAGTATAAAATCAGTCTTTGACAAAAAGATGAGGGTGAAAGGTTCCCTTACATTGAGTGGAACTAGCCATATATGTTCTTTTTACTTACTAAATAATAAACATAATTTAATTTCTACATGGTTTAGAACCTTTTTAAAGTTTATTATTTATTTTATATCACTTATTTTCAGGTTATAAACATTACATAATTATTTATGTTAATATCGGTCGTTTTGTCGATATTTGGTACATGAGTCAAAAATAAACTTGTTTGATATAAATTGTCCATGTGGTAAAAATTCATCATATCCAGAATATTATTCCTAATTTATATATCATATTAATCATATAAGTACAATATATATATATATATATATATAATAGTACATAACATTTGGAGATAATAAATGAAATGCATCATTTAGGGAGATGGTAAGCCGTACGTACGCATGAATGCTACTTTCATTTATTTTTCAGATTTAAATGAATGAAAAATAAATAATATATAGATATATTATAATTAATGTATATTATAATATTTTATAAATTTTAAATAAGTTCATTAACTCCATACTTTATACATTCTATGTATGTCATGAACGAGTCATATCATATTGTGGGGGCGGTAGTCAGCACTTCCTCAAATGAATTTATTTTATTTACACATCATGAAAAGATGAAATGCATGTTTGTAAATAAAAATTACAATATCATATAGAAAATGTAAATATAATATATATCATATGTAAATACAGTTCCATCATAATTTCCACCATGATAGGTGGTAGGAGAATGTTGAACAATCAATGTTTCGTGGGGCAGAAGTTCACCGTACACAAAAACATTATGTTCGTATCCATTAGATGATGGTGTGTGTAAGAATGGTTTTAATAATTCAAATAAAAGCATCCAAATATATTTAGTATACTTTTATTTAAATTTAATTAGATAATATAAATAAAATATGGAGTGTATAATTAAAATTAAAGAAAATAACTTTAGAGATGAAGTTACCTCTAAATCGGGTAACTCCCTTTGATTTGAGCCAAAAGGATTTATTGAATTTCTTCCATCCCAAGTTAAGGATTTTTGGAGGAATATAGCTATTTTCAGAGCTTATTTGGGAATTGTCATGAGGGTAAGAATGCCTCCCGCCCACACACGTAGATTCATCTGGCACGAGGTAAGAATGCCTCTCGTCCACACATGGGTTATCAAAAGCATGTCCACACAGCAAGGCATAACCATTCACATCACATTATATAAGGAATTCCATCTTACATCATATCACATTAACAAAGCATGACATTTCCCAATTACACTGTAAGGAAAACATACATCTCAATTCATTAAAGGGTTCAGGCTATCTCATCCTAGGAAACCTCTAACCAAACCATCTCATTTGCCTAACATGGTAAATCTCGTTCAAGATAGACCATTAAGGTCCAAAGGTGAGAAAAGGCCAAATCTCAAGGCATATCACCTATGGTTGACCACACCTGGTCCATACCTCATCTAAACAACCTAACAAAGTTGGATTCATAAATCTCATACCACATAGGTCATTTAGACATGTATAATCCATTGTAAATAAGGGGTTTGAAGAAATAAAAACCATGGCATGACAATATAAACTCAAAAGGATGAAAACCCAAAATGCAAACCACGTGACCACCTACCTTAGAGCCGTAGGCGTAGGCTCTCTTGATATCGACCTCTGATTCGCAGTAGGTTGGAAGAGAACTGAGTACCAGTCAAATTTCGTGAGAATGGGTCATATGATCCTGTGGTAAAATAACAAAATAGATACCATGATTCACCGAGGAAAGAAGGGTGAGTGAGGTAAGCCTTACCGAGGTTGATCGAACGCCTTTGAAGGATTGAGGATCGGATTTTAGATGAATAATCCACCAAGAAAAGAGGGGGAGAGATATTTTGGAGCTCAAGGAGGGCTCCCCTCTGTTCTGTCCACCAGAAGGAGGAAAGAGTAAATGCTTCAGCCCTAAAAGATATTTAATTGAAAAATGGTAATTTTTACCCAGAACAGGGTCGCTCGGTTTAGGCTCACGGTTTACCCAAATCGTGCGCAAACCATGCACACCTCACTACCTCCCAGACAAAAGATGCATGGTCGTGCGGCCTGGTCTTCATGGTCATGCACCACTGCAGATTCCCCTGTCTACAGCCGTACTTTTTATCCCAAATCGTGCACAAACCGTGCGCAGGTCGTGCGCCACTGTCAGCAAGTCAATTTCTCAAACTCCCGGGCTGCGAACAAACCCCGTACACTCCCTGGACCTTCCTTATGATGTTACACACATTATAAAACATTTAAGGAAATATTTGAGACAAAAACTAATGATCCATACCTTTTCCAATGAGTCGGGTTGTTACAACCTCCCCTCATTAAGGCAACTCGTCCCGAGTTGGCCTTCCGAGGGTACCGAGGTGTCATCAACGAAAAGCTCCGACCATTGAGAATGTATATCAGCCTCCCGCAACCAGGTCTCATCCTATTCACGGCCATGCTTCCATAGCACCCGTACAAGGGGAACAGACCTGCCACAGAGTGTCTTCACACTCCGGTCAACGATTCACATCAGATACTCCTCGAAGGAAGCATCCATATCCAGTTCAACCTCATCAGGCTGAAAACAAGAGTCAGATCTGAAAAGTACAGGCGTAGTTGAGATACATGAAAAACATCGTGCATGGCCTGATATCTCTACAGAAGTTAAAGTTGGTAAGCTACTGGTCTGATCTTCTCCATCACCTCAAAGGGTCCTACAAACATCATGGAAATCATACCCTGCTTCTATATACGTCATTACCCCAACCTGGGTGCGACCTTCAATAAAATCGGGTTCCCAACCTCGAACTCAAGAGATCTTTGGTGCTTGTTAGCATAGGACAATAGTCTAGACTGAGCTGTCTGTATATGATTACTAATAAGTTGTATCTTCTCTGTGTTCTCCTCTACAAGACATTGTCCTAAAATAGCTGCCTCACCTACTTCAACCCAACACAAAGGCGAGCGACAAGGCCTACCATATAAGGCTTCATAGGGACTCATCTCAATGGTTTCCAAAAATCTATTGTTATAACTGAACTCGACAAGAGGAATGTGTTTCTACCATGAACCTCCAAAATCGAGAACACAGGCACATAACATATCCTCTAGTACCTATATAGTCTGGTCGGTCTGTCCATCAGTCTGTGGATGATAGGTCGTGCTCAAAAGTACCTGCGTACCCAAGGCCTTCTACAAACCCTCCCAAAACCGAGATGTAAAACAAGGATCCCTGTTCGAGACAATAGAACGAGGTGCCCCATGAAGGCGCACTATTTCCTAGACATAGAATCTTCCCAAGTCATCAACCATGAAGGTCTCCCGCACAGGTAAGAAATGCACGACCTTCATCAGAAGGTCGATGATAACCCATACCGCATCATTTCCATGAGGTGACCTGAGTAAACTGGTTACAATGTCCACAGAAACATCGTCGCATTTCCACACCGACATGGACAACGGCTACAATAGCCCTGCCAGATGCTGATGTTCCACCTTCACCTGCTAACAGGTGGAACATCGCGTGATAAAATTGGTTATCTACCGCTTCATTTTAGTCCACCATTACTGTCATCGCAAATCACAATATATTTTGGTGTTTCCTGGGTGAACTGTCCATACTGAGGCATGGAAATCCCTCATCAGCTCTTATCTAATGTCTGATGGGACCCATACACACCCACAGAACAACAAATTATCACCTTCATCCATGATCCAATATGTAGAGGCATCATAAGTGACACTTTCTCCTAGAACAGAGCCTTCCAGATCTGAGAACTCTCTTGCCCTGACCCTTTCCAAAAGAGTAGATGTCACCACTAAGGCTGGGAGAATAGTCTGACCCTGTCCCTCTTGAACCACAACATACATCTCCAAAAATAGGTCCATCAGCATCAACTCCTCATTAGATTCTTGAACCACTTTTGACTGAGTTTTCTAACCTAGCGCATCCACTACAAAATTTCCTTTCCCATGAGTGTAGGCCAGTTCGAAATCAAAAGATTGCAGGTACTCGACCCACCTATGTTGCATGAGATTTAGATCCCGCTGAGTGAAGATATATTTAAGGCTTTTTTGTTTAGTGAATACCACAAATTTCTCTACAAAACAATAGTGCCACCAACAGCGTAAGGCATGTACAACCGCTGCGAGCTCGTGGTTGTGCGTCGGATAATTCCGTTCATGTGGCATTATCTGATGAGAACCATTTGCAACGACTCGCTCATCCTGCATCAAGACAACTCCAAGCCCAATACCTGACATGTAACAATAGACCGTATAAGCTCTTCCTGGCTCCATCAATATCAGTATCGGTTCTGAAGGTAGTCTTCCCTTCAGTTCTTGAAAAGCTACTTCCCAAGGTTTTGACCAATCAAATCTCACCCCTTTTTAGTCAAATATGTAAGCGGTGCTGCCGGGCATGAAAAGTCCTGAATGAACCGCCTATAATATCCAGAAAACCCCAAGAAACTCATGATATCAAAGACATTCTTGGTTTACTCCAAATAAATTTCAGCACTCACCTTCTCAGGGTCAACTGAAACTTCGGCCTCAGAAATAATGTGACCAAGGAAGTGAACCTTATTTATCCAAAAGTAGCATTTACTGAGCTTAGATTAAAGCTAATGATCTCTTAGTGTATTCATCATGATCTCAAGTTGTGTTTCATGTTCATGTCTTGAGCGTGAATAGACCATGATATAATCCACAAATACAACCACAAAAGAATCAGGGTAAGGGTGAAAATTCCGATTTATATGATCCATAAACACTACAGATTCATTCGTAAGCCCAAACGGCTTGACTAGGTACTCAAAGAGACCATACCTACTCCTGAACGTTGTTCGAGGTATGTCCAAAGTCCTAACATGCACCTGGTGATAGCCCGACCACAAATCTATCTTTGAAAACACCATAGCTCCTCGAAGCTGATCAAAGAGGTCGTTAATTCGAGGAAAAGGATACCGATTATTAATAGTCACCTTATTTAACTTACGATAATCCACGTAAAGCCCAAGGGTACCATCTGCCTTCTTGGAAAAGAGAACCGGTGATCCCCCTGGAGAAGTACTAGGACGTATAAATCCTTTTTCTTCCAGGTCCTCAAGCGGACTCTTGAGCCCCAAAAGCTCTTTAGGTGTCATCCTATAAGGAGGAATAGTCACTGGTTCTGCTCCTAGTATAATCTCAATTGTAAATTCCATCTCTTGTACTATATTAAGACCAGAGAAATCATTAGGAAATACATCACTGAAATTCTCCACCATTGGTGGATAAATTGAGGGTTGTGACCCTTGGTCATTGAGATAAAGACTGGCATCCTCTGTCGTGAAACAACCAAAACTCTTGTGTTCTGGTCCTGCTCGTGTCGCACTAAGATCCCATTCTCCCTTATGCATTTGAGTGTCGCCCTCTAGTGACGTAAATGCCACCATTCGACGATAGTAGTCAATCCAGGCTCTATAGGGAACTAACCAGTCCATCCCGATTGTTACATCAAAACCCGTCATATCTAGAACATACAGGTTCCACACGAAAAGGTAACTGCCCACCTCGAGGGGAATATTCTGACAACGATGAATGCCCTATGAATGGATACCTAAAGGGTTATCTAATGTGGTTATACCATGATATGACTCAATGTCGAGGCCCAAACATCCAATAATCACCTCGGATATAAAAGAGTGAGAAGTGACTATGTTAAACAAAATAGATACTAACATAGAGGAAACTAGAATTGTACCTCATATAATAGATGGTCTAGCGTACTACTCATATGGTGTAGGATCGACTGTATACAACTAGCTGGTACCACGTCCCTGAGTCATAGCCTGGCTACCTTGAGCAGACCCGCCCTACTGGCGCTGAGAGTCATACACTTGATTACCTCTACCTCGACTACCGCCACGGCCTGATCGGTTGGTGGTATTCTAGCTACTGGACTGACATGATCCTACCGATCGAGCACAAGATCATGGAATAGGTACAAATCCCTACTCACTAGGTACTGGGGGAAAAGTCCGACAGAAACGGTGGAGATGACCCAACCTACCACAACCACTTCACTCCATTGGATTTCACGTACAGTACCTCCTCATATGTCCAGGCACCCCACATTGCTGACAGATAAGAGTACCACCTGAGAAAAAGGGTCTGACCACTGCTAACACCATGAGAGTCCTTAAAATGCTACTTCTTCCCTGAAGTAGATCTACTAGAATCTTTAGGTGTCGAACCACCCTGATTCGCACTATCGGCATCTCTAAAATTGTTCCGTGTAATCAAAGCCTGATTGACAATTTCTGGAATGGTCGTTAACCCGAACAAGTTAACCTGCAACAGGATGGTGTAACACATCCCATTATCAAAACGCCTAGAGGCCGAGATATCATCAGTAGCTAGTGTATGAGAAAAACAATGTAAATCAGTGAAATTGGATGAATATTCGATGAATGTCATGGTCCCTTGCTGCATATTCATAAACCTCCTAGCTCTATCATCCCTCAAAGTCAGGGGAAAGAAATAATTGTAGAAGACGGTCTGGAAATCAGTCCAAATCATATATATATGTTGTCCTGACTAGGTGATGACATCCCACCATCTCATGGTTGAACCACGTAGCATATAAGCTGTGAGCTTGACCCTCCGCTCTAGAGGTGTCCCAAGGTGCTCGAATATGGTCAGAATAGCTTCCAAACAGGACTTCACAGCAAGTGGTCCGAAATATCCCGTAAATGTAAGAGGATGTTATGACTGAAACTTGCGGGTCAACTCTTCCATACTTGTGGAAGGTTGCACTACACCTTTCATACTCTACATCGTACGCAAGAAGTCGTCATGGAACAAGGCATTATCACTTATATTAGAACTTGCAAGAGGAGCCACGGGTGTCTTGACAAGAAGATAAACTGGTGGCTCAGGGCCCGCCACCTCAGGAACTTGATCATCACCACCTTCAGCGTGCGCGACTCGAGGACGTCTCAGAGGCATAGTGCTACAATTACAAACGAACATCTCAAATGAAGAAAACATCAAATTAAAAGTTGAACTCTAGAAGCTTGGACAAGTACTAATTCTTCCTACCTCTAAGATCACCTATCCACACCCATAGGAATTCTTTGTAAAACCTGCAACTGTTAAAATTTAACTTAATCCAGTGAAATGGAATTTCTCATCCCATAAGGGTCCAAACTCTTCATGACCTGAAATATGAGACACACTTGGATGTCATTTCTCATTTACTTGTGCTAATTATGTATTTGAATTTACATTAAATTAAATTATTCATTTAGTTGGAATGTCATTTTCCGATCCATAAGGGCTCATACACCTTATGAACCAATGAGTGTCACCCACCAAAACCACATCAGTCCTCAATTCACAAACTGGAAGAAGGGTTAACATTGTTTCACACATATTAACAAGGCATGGAAATCATCAAAAGGTAATGATCACTGAAAATTTAAACGTGGAATGGTAAGATTCATGGCCTAATCATATTGTCCCTATCATGATTCATATTCTAATGCATAACCCTCATTTCATTAGGTCTAACAATGAAATACAAATTTCAACCTCACAAATGTAATTAACATCACAAATCATGTGAAGCACCCAATGGTGAAATAGTATCAACAGTAAATTGAAAATTAATAATACCATAATTTAGGAAACTTGGTCTTTTCCCCATACATGGGTTCATGAAGCCCAAGCACAGCTTATAACTAAGTCCCTATACATTCCCATTCTCCATGTATATCATCGCCAAATAGTATAGCAAGAAAGAAAAACCTCCTCTGACACCACTTTGTGACATCCTGGACCCGGCTGCCTCTTAACCCGAGCCCCAAGCCCAGTTGGCCACATGACCCATGGCTCATCTCCATATATAGCAGGGCTGACGACTAGTAGCGGGGGTGTAATGGTAAGTCATTGGGGAGTCTGTACCCCCATGTCAAAGTACACAGCGGTATTGTATCAAGTGATTAAAATGGAGAAAGCACAACCACTGTATTAACAGAAGAGAAGTGGAAACATACCAACCAAACAATAGAATTAAGGAAAACCCTGATAAATATAAAAAATCCACCTAGGTAGTTTCTGATAAAAAATGGAATCATGGCATGCTGATACAATGGGAATAGATAGAAAACATGATATATATTATTACAAAAAGAAAAAAAGAACAAAATTTGTCCATGAGAATCTCTAGCCAAGCTCTGTCCTCTGCTCTGGAACTCCCACTATAACTTATGTGTATCAACAACCTGAAGCAGGTCCCTTTCCCCTACTAGTACCTGCAGCAGAAAAGTCTACATGGGTGCCAACGGCTGCCCGGGTAGTGTGTGAGACAAGTCTCAGTAGGCCACCACCAACGATCTCAACGTGTAATCCAAATAAGTGTCGTAAGATAAACAGTGTCTAATAAAATGAAAGTAAGTAAAGAAAAGTAATAAACAACCCTCCCACTCAGGTTCTAGAAGGACACCTGGTTGGTCTACCTGCTTCAGCTCATGGAATGTTATCTGAACAATCACCAGAGGTGTGAGTACATTGAAATAAGTTATCACTGGCATGAGGTAAACATGCCACTCATCCATAAGCACTGTAGCTGGCATGGGGAAAAATGCCTCCCACCCATAATAGTTATATAGGAACGAGGTATATATGCCTATCAACTAATTACACTCAGGTTCATCTGGCACGGGGTCAGAATGCCTCCTGCCCACTCACGAAGATTCATCTGGCATAGGGTATGAATTCCTCCCACCCACACATGGGTTATCACAAACACATCCACACAACAAGGCATAACCATTCACATAACATTATATAAGGAATTCCATCCTATATCTAACCACATTAATAAAGCATGACATTTCCCAATAACACTATCAGGAAAACATACCTCTCAATTCATTAAATGGATCAAGATATCTCATCCTAGCCAACCTCTAACCAAACTATCTCATTTCCCTAAAATGGAAAATCTTGTTCAAGAAATAGCATTAAGGTCCAAAGGTGAGAAAAGGACAAATCTCAAAGCATATCATCAATGGTTGATCACACCCGGTCCATACCTTATCTAAACACCCTAACAAGGATCGATTCATCAATCTCATATCACACAGGTCATTTAGACATGTAGAATCCATTATAAATAAGGGGTTTAGAGAAATAAAAACCACGGCACGATGATATAAACTCAAAATGATGAAAACCCACAATTGAAACCACGTGACCACCTACCTTAGAGCTGTAGGCGTAGGCTCTCCTGATATCGTCCTCATATACGCATTAGGTTGGAAGAGATCTGAGTTTTAGTCCAATGCCTATAAAATAGGGTATATGATCCTATGGTAAAATAAAAAAACAGATACCAAGATTCACTGAGGAAAGAAGGGTGCATGAGGTATGACTTACCGAGGATGATCCAACACCTTCGACGAATTGAGGATCGGATTCCGGACGAATAAGACACCATGAAAAGAGAGGGAGAGAGATTTTGGACTTCAAGGAGGGATCCCCTCTGTTCTGTCTGCTAGAAGGAGGAAAAATAAAAGGATTAAGCTGTAAAATAGATTTAAGGGAAAATAGTAATTTTTTCCAAGAACAGGGTCACACAGTTTATCCAAACTGTGAGCAAACCATGCGCACCACACTACCTCCAGGCCGCATTGTCGAGCGTGTCAAATTAGAGGTTAAGTTTTTACTAGAATTTCTGTAGTATAGTAGCAACCCTAGGTCGTCTAATGACAAAGCCTTAGACCATTAATTTAAAAAGAGTGTTTTGATTATGGAAGTAGAAGGTGAACTAGGATTTGTAATACTTGGGGGTTTTATGATTAATGAATAAAATAGTAAATGAAAGTGATAAAACAAAGCATAAATGAACAAGATTGATTAAACGTGATCAACTCAGGGAAGTCTCGTGACCCTCATCCTTCATCGCTTCAAGGGATTGGGTTATGATCTTTTAATACCAGGTTTGTAACACCTAGAACCAGAATTTTACTGAGTTTATACTTGGATACCACCTAAGGTTTAGTCAACAACACATAACGATTCACCGGACACCGCCGATGATTGGGTGATTTGTGTTCGACATCATAACCGAAACTCACCAAGGAAACACATGAATAATTCGATGTGCTGTACAAGTTTGCATGTTATTTCATTGTGATACCATGAAATAAATGTTCATGATCTTGAAAGTGCTTATGTGAGTTCAATTGACCAGTATGAATCACACAAATACCGCAATTGAGTGAGAGAAGAAAAGGGGATGAACGGTTTGTGAAACATCACATGAAATGGTACCCCCAAACATGATCATTTGAGTTGAGTATAACATACCATTATATAACTCAATTAAATAAAAATATAGGATGATGAAAAAAACATACAACCTGGAATTAAAAAGATCATTCAAAATAATACAACTTTGATACTCGAGATTACATCACATTCCTCCTCGGGTGATCACAAGGGGTTTAGAAACCCATGGGAGAGGAAGAAGAAGAAGATGTTGAAGTAGCACATCCCATATCCTCCAGAACTTCTAGATATGTTGAGAAGACTCCTTGTGGACTCCAAAATGGTATCACCTTACCTCCTGGCTGAACTTGAAAATGAGGTTCCCTTGGTGCCCTTTTATAAGAAAATTGGAAGGTGGTTTTAGGCACAAATATTTCATCAATCAAATTGTACCACGCGTTTCGGCCTTCAAAAAGTCTTATCTCGATTTGGAAAAAATATAAAAGTTGTAGCCCTTCCTCTTGGTTGTCCGCACAAAAAGGTTGGAACCCTTTGGAAAAAGGCAGCTAAGGATATTGATAAAATACAGAACACCGCATTTGATATGTCCCATATTCGGTGGCTTGAACAGATCAGTTCTGATGGGCCACAAAAAAGCCGAATCAGGATTGGGTTATTCAATATAAAATGTAGCCTATAAAATTTTGGACAGTTCCACAAAGTTTCCGCCCATTTGGATCCAGGAATTTTGTATACAATGCCAAACAGGGGACAGATGTCCATGGTTCCATGCAATTTTGGCCCATTTTTCTTCCACTTCATCAAAGGCCCTCCAAATCACCTCCACATACATTGAAATAATAAAAACAAGTAACATTTCTCATTATAATATTGATTAAAATTAATTGATTGATTCAAACATAATGTTAAATTTATTATTATATTTGGAATATTCATTACAAAACTAGTTTAAAACTGTGGTGTAAGGGTGGAATAAAACAGTGAATCATGGTACGATCACACCCCCACACCTAAACATTTGTACTCCTGGGAAAAGTCACATTTCCATATAAAATAATGCATATATATATATATATATATATTACCAACATCCTGAAGATTTATCATTTGATGAAATTTTATTTAAATTAAAGTGATCAATGCACGAACCACACCAAGGAGTTCTTCCTAGTGAAAATAGAAAAGGATGTCTCATAAATAATATCATAGAGAAATTAAAAAAGATTCATGATACCCAATTGATAAAGGAATTCAGAAGTAAACCATGACACTAACTCTCCATGTGTGTGTGTGAAAACCCTTCCATGTTATTCTTTCCACTTGTCATCCCATAAATATAGGTTATTTTAACATTTTTCAGCTTAAATGATTTTGTCACTGAACCTGTCCTGCATCCTTTGCAATAATATTTCAAGACCCAATCATTTAAGCATTCCCAGAATTCAAACCATAAGATCCCAACCAAGATATCCCCATATGTTGCACATTTCATCACTCCCCTCATTTAGTATAGTTTTTTTTTTGAATTTGTAATTGGAACAAATCTCACATGCATCTCTCAACCCTTGTTTGATCTCCTCATGACACTAATTTCAATAGTTATAACAATATCAAAGGTTGAGGAGGAGTGATTTTTGACCTACTGAAGACACAAAATTTTTTTTGGAGGATGTACAATAATCGGAGATTAGGTACACATGCATAGGTCAATCTGGTATAATAATGAAACTGATCGGATAAGGAACGAACATATGGAAATATCATTTAAAGTTGAAAAATATTAACCTAACATATATTTACCTTATATTAAGTAGGAAATAATCACACATTGTGGTTTGGTGCAAAAATTTGTGAAGATATTAGTGACACAGTTTTCCAAAAATTACTCACACAATGGGCATCAATCATCTCAAAGGTTTCACATAGATACGACCATTTATATCATTGACAGAAAACCAATTCACTAAAAATAACTCCCTGATGTTAAATTCATGCAAATACTCTTTTTATTCTTCATTATGGTATTTTTACTTTCCCCATTTTATGGTCGTCAAATCCTGGAACTTCGAAATTGTTGATGGGAAAAAATGAAAATACCATAAAGAAGGACAAAAAGAAAAAACAAAAGGAGAAAACAATGAAAATTCCTAACTAACCCAGGAATGTATCTACCCCCCCCCCCACACCTAGAGTATGCAGTGTACTCATTAAAATAATTGAGAATGTGAGAATTAAGGGAAAAACCTGGTGTGTTTTATTGGTATAATGCGTCGAGAAGGTGGATTTCCTCCACCGGATTCTTTGGAAAATCCTCATAGAAGTGTTCAAGTCGCTGCCTATTGACGGTAAGAAATTGTCCACACTGCTCATGCAAAACCTGTATTGCACTAAAAGGGTAAACATTTGTAACAATGTAAGGACCGAGCCATCAAGAACGAAGCTTACCTGGGTGGAGCTTAAGCCTGGAATTGTACATGAGGAACTTCTCACCAATATGGAACTTCCACTGGTGAATCACGCTATCATGAATAGCCTTTGTTTTCTATTTATAGATTCGGGAGTTTTCATATGCATCACATTGAATTTCTTCCAACTCTTGAATCAGCAGCTTTCTTTGCGCACCTGCATCTGACAGGTTCATATTACATTGTTTAAAATCCCAATATGCATGGTGTTCTACCTCCACTGGGAGGTGACAAGCCTTTCCAAACACAATACTATATGGTGACATTCCGATCGGGGTTTGAAAAGCAGTACGGTTAGACCAAAGTGCATCATCCAAGCACAAAATCTAATCTTTCCTATTGGGTTGTACTATTTTCTCCAAGATTCACTTAACTTCCCTATTTGAAATTTAATCTTGTGCATTAGTTTGGGGATGATATGCAGTGGATAATTTATGAACAACCCCATACTTACGAAGCAAGTTTTTCATGTTACGATTACAAAAATGTGAACACTGATAACTAATGATGAATCTTGGTAGACCAAACCTACTGAAAATTTGGGACCTCACTAAATCAACAACCACTCGAGAGTCATTAGTCCTGGTGGCCTTTGCTTCCACCCATTTAGATTCATAGTCAACATCCAATAAGAATGTTGGGAAAAAATCCCTCAAGGTATCATTTAAGCATTTTTGAGTTGATTGTGTTTGTTGACAAAGTGGACATCTGAGTAGTGATTGTTGACAAAGAAAAACGATGACATACACCTTTGTTGACAAAGAGGATTTCATGGTGGAATGTCGAGTTCAAGATCTGAGTTCAACGATCCATGTTTGATTCAAGAACGTCGATAAAAGGAATGGAGGATCTGGAGGCAATACAAAAGAACAGATACAAGGTGGCACCATTTTCCAGTGTTTGCCAAATTTTTGGGCCTAAAAATCGGCAAATGAAGAAAAGTGTTTCTGGAAAAGGGACTTGCACGCCGAGGACTTGGAGAATTGGAAACTTGTGCGCCATATGTTTTTCAAGATCAGAAGATCAAAATATGGCAAAGGAAGTTGGTTCGCGCAAGTTTGGGAGTTGGTCATGCAAGTGTCCAAAAGGACAGAAGACTTGCGCGCCGAAACTGGGTCGCGCAGGTGACTTGCGCGCCGTCACACAGGGTGGTCAGATTGCCTATAAATACTGGACCACCCCTCGTCATTCTGCACCGGAGTTCAACTCTTTGAGAAATCAAAGCTCCCGTCGCGCAGGTGTGGTGGTCACGCAGGTGGTGTGTGTGGTCGCGCAGGTGAAGTTGCGCGCCAATATTGGTTTGGGCGTAAAAGGAAGAGAGTCGCGCAAGTTTGGAGTTGAGGAAGCTTGAGTCGTGCAAGTGTCTAAGGAGGACTTGTGCGCCCGTTGTGACTTGCGCACCGATACTTGCGCGCCGAGATTTACTTGTGCGCCAAGTAAGGTTTTGTTCCAGTGGTGCTTCTCGGACTTCGTGGAAGCTGGTACGTTGCCCGGTACCTTCGGTGCAAAGAGATATTCATCTACGGGTGAAAGTTGTACTTCAACAGAGCATCTACACACAGAGGATGATGCATTCTTTCATGAAAATGAAGAGACCTATAGGTCTATAAACTGTGAGATGATTCCTTCCAAGAGCAGTGAACTTAAGAAGAGGAAGAAGGCGATCCTCTCCACCGGAAGTGAGCCAGAGAGAGTGAGAAACAGGGAGTGAACCTTGGGAAAGCAGTTAGCTGACCCTAAACTTGTAAAGGCAGTGAGCCTGGGCTTAGAAGTGATCTAGCCCAAACCTTGTAATCCACAGCTAGTGAAGATTAGTGGAATTTGGTACGACTGGAAACTTGTCGGCGTATGCTCCTTGGATGTATCCCTTTGCTGTGAACCAAGTAAAATTGCTCTGTCCTATGCATACTTCGCTTTCTATTTACTTTGTGCAATAGGAAAAAGAGAGAAGAGAGTTTTGCTTAACCGCGAAACAAGATCAGAACGGGCATTAATTTTAAATTAGTCATACCCTGATTCACCCCCCCTCTCAGGGTATTCAGCCTTGTGGACCTAACAAAGATGTACACAAAGCCAAATGAATTTGGAAAAGGCCCCATGAATTCAATGCCCCAAGCATCGAAGATTTCACCGAATAACATGGGTTGTTGGGGCATTTCATTCCTCTTAGAGACATTCCCTGTGAATTGACATCATGTACATGATTTAAAAAACCTATGGGAATCTATATATAATTTTGGCCAATATAATCCTGACTCAAGGACCTTTCGAGCAGTACCTTGAAAGCCAAAGTGGCCCCCACATGCCAAGGTGTCGCAGAAGGTCAAAACAGAGGTGAAATTGTGGTCAGGGACACACCTATGAACAACCTGGTCACTACAGATCCTCCACAAATATGGGTTATCCCAAATGTTCCATCGAGAATCATGTTTAAGTCTCTAGGATTGCGAAGTTCTAAAATCAGTGGGGACCCTAGATGATGCTAGAAAATTCACAATGTCCGTATACCAGGGGGTAAGGTCCACAACATCACAAAGGTTATCATGAGGGAATAATTCTCCAATGGGTAGGGGTGAGTCAACATGATGGTCCAATGGTGGGGAAATCCTACTAATGTGGTCAGCTACCACATTCTCCACCCCTCTCTTATCTCTAATCTCAAGGTCAAACTCTTGGAGTTGGAGCATCCATCGAATGAGGCGGGGTTTGGCTTTAGGTTTCTTTAGGAGGAAATGAATGGCAGCATGATCAGAGAACACAATCTATTTTGACCCAAGAAGATATGAACGAAATTTTTCCAAGGAAAACACAATAGAAAGGAGTTATTTTTCAGTGGTTGTGTAGTTTACCTGGGCGGGGTCAAGGGTACGTGAGGCATACGCAATGACATGAGGAGCATTCTCAACCCTTTGTGATAAAACTGCCCCAAATGAAAAGTTAGAGCCATCACACATAAGCATGAAGGGGAGATCCCACCTTGGTGGTTGGATTATGGCAGGTGATGTGAGACACATTTTTAGTTAATTGAAAGAATCCTCACAATTTTTATCACAAAAAAATTCAGAATCCTTTTGTAATAACCGAGATAAGGGAAGTGCGATCTTACTAAAGTCTTTAATGAATCGGCGGTAAAAACCAGCATGACCCAAGAAAGACCGCACCTCACGAACATATTTTTGATATGTAAGGGATGAAATTAATTCAATTTTAGATTTATCAACTTGAATTTTCTTATTTGAAATGATATGCCCACGAACTATCCCCCGCTCAGCCATAAAATGAAATTTCTCATAATTAAAAACAAGGTCTTTTTCAATGCAGCGGCAGAGGACAAAACCTAGGTGTTCCAAAAAATCATCAAAAGAAGATCCATATACCTTGAAATAATCCATAAATACTTCCATACAACTCTCAAGGTACTCAGAAAAAATATTCAACATGCATCGCTGAAAAGTGCCAGGAGCATTACAAAGACATAATGGCATCCTTCTGTATGCAAATGTGCAAAATGGACAGGTAAATGTGGTCTTTTCTTGATCCTCAAGAGCTATATGGATTTGGAAATAACCCTAATAGCCATCAAGGAAACAATAATGGGACTTACCAGCCAATCGTTCTAACATTTGGTCAATGAAATGTAATAGAAAGTGGTCCTTCCGCGTGGCTTGATTCAGTTGACGGTAGTCAATACAGACTCGCCAACTGTTTTGCACATGTGTTGGAACCAACTCATTCCATTCATTTGATACAATTGATATTCCTATTTTTTAGGCACAATTAGCACTAGGCTAACCCATTTACTATAAGATATTGGATAAATGATCCCCACAGAAAGTAATTTACTGACTTCCAATTTTACCATTTCAAGGAGAGTGGGATTCAACCGGCGTTGAGATTGTCTTACGGGCTTAGCCTCATCATTGAAAATTATATGGTGCATAAAAATAGATGGGATAATCCTGGGAATATAAGCCAATGTCCATCTTATTGCCTTTTTACACTCTCTCAAATGTCTTAGCAGTTTCGATTCCTATTGGGGTGAGAGTTTATTGGCAATAATGACGGGAAATTGGTCAATACCATCAAGATATGCATATTTTAAATTAGAAGGAAGTTGTTTAAGCTCCAAAACTGGTGTTTTCTAGATTGAGGGAGGGCATTTAGAGAGAGTGAGGTACATTAAACTGTCTATCTACTCATGTATATTTTCTAAAGATAGAGAATATATAGAAATGAGATTTTTAGAATCATCAACGGTCATGGGCACCTCATAATGAACACACTCATCAATTAAAGCACAAAATTTACACTTTTCAGAACCCACCCAACACGCAAAACATGAATCAAAACTCAAATCATTCAAGGGTGAAGAAAACAAAAAAAAATCAGAGTTTGGGTTGAGGATAGAATTGTGTGTGTGCATCATTTGAGAGCACTTCCATTGAATAGATAGGAAGAGTGGAGTGCTCTTCAACGGGGTGTTTCATAGCCTCAAGGATGTTAAAACATACCTTTTCTCCACCAAATTCTATGGAAAATGTACCATTGTGAACATTGATGATCATCTTTGCGGTTTTGAGGAATGACCTCCCAAGTATGAGTGGAGCATGTCCTTGGGTTCGGGTATCTTCCATCTCAAGAATGTAGAAATCAGCGGGGAAGATGAGATTCTTCACTCTAACAAGGACATCCTCAATCACTCATTTTGGATGTGTTGTACTCCGGTTGGCAAGTTGCACAACAATGCCTGTTGTTTGAATCTCTCCAACCTGTAGAGAAATATACACGGAATGAGGAATTACATTAATGGAAGCACCTAAATCTAGCATAGCATCAGAAAATAAGGTCTCCCCTATGGTACACAGTATCGTGAATGTTCTCGGATCCTTGCATTTGGTTGGAGTTGCTGGTTGAATCAAGGCCGAGACATTCCTACCCAAGTTGACTCCCTCATTCCCCTTCAGCCTTCGTCTATGGGTGCAAAGTTCTTTAATAAATTTGGCATAATGGGGAATTTTCTTGACTGCATCTAATAATGGGATATTAACTTGAACTTTTTTAAATGTATCCATTATTTCATTTTGAATCTCATCATCAAAGTTTTTCTTGGATTTAGAGAGTCTTTGAGGGAAAGGAAGAGGAATTGATTGTCCATGGGAATCCTTAATGATAATTTTATTATCATTTTTATTTAGTTTTTCTTCATTAGAATCATTCATGGGTGGAGAAAGAGTGTTTTCAAGAGGGTGACATAACTTTTTAGGAGAATCAGTAGATGGAGAAGCTTAATTACCACTACGAATTGTAATTACACATACATTACCTTTGTCCTTTAGATTTGAAATGGGTTGAGATGGTATTTTTCCAGACCCTTGCATCTTAATCTCACTGATGGTGTTTTCCAATTGTCCCACTTGAGTTCACAAATCATGAATTGTTGATTGTGTGGTCTGTTGGAACTGGAGGTTCTGGGTTGCCTTTTGTTTCACCATGTCCTCGAGGCTTGGTTCAGATTTGGGAGGAGGAGGATGATTGTTTTGAGAAGTTGAATGATAAGAAGGTTGCATACCTTGGCCTTGTTGATACCAATTCTGCTTATTGGGGTTGTTCTTGCCACCCTGAATTTGGATTTGGCCTGAATTGTTCATGCTTGAAGGAAGGTGCTTGTTGGAATAGACGCCCTAAGAACACAGTTTCACAAGACTCAGATAAATCTTGAAGTTGTGGGCACTGGTCAGAAAAATGAGAGTTATCAGAACAAATACCACAATGTAATGGAATAAAAGTAGAGTGTGAGTTACCTTGTTCTTGAGCTAATTGCCTTTGAAGGGTATGCATCTCATCACGTTTAGCATCTACCTTTTGTTCTAGGGCTGAATGACTTACCTCATGAACTCCTCCAGTTGTTGCAATAGCTCATGTACCAAATTGTTGTGCATTTTGAGCCATGTTGGCTATTATGTCATGAGCGGCGGAAGGAGTTTTATCAACTAGGGAACCAGCAGCTGTAGCATCAATCATTCCACGATCCATGGGGATAAGTCCCTCATAGAAGTATTGAATTAAAAGTTGTTCACTAATCTGGTGGTGGGGCAGCTTCAGCAAAGTCTTTTGAATCTCTCCCAGTATTCATGAAGGGTCTCTCCTTGTGATTGCCTAATTACACATATTTCTTTCTTAATTGAAGCAATTCAGGAGGTAGGGAAGAACTTCTCTAGAAAAAGTATTTTTAGGTCATTCCAGCCCCCAATGGTGGTAGGAAGATAGTATAACCATTCTTTGGCTACACCATCAAGGTAGAAAGGGAAGGACCTAAACATGATTAAGTCCTGAGACACATTTTCGGGTTTCATGGTGGAGCACACTATGTGAAATTCTTTTAGATGTTTGTGAGGGCCCTCACCAGGAAGACCATGGAATTTTGGAAGGAGCTGGATGAGACCTGATCTCAGCTCAATGATGGATGCTTCATCAGGATGTTGGATGTATGCAGGTTGGTACTCCACATCCGGGGTGGTCAGTTCTTTTAAAGTTTGGTTATTTGCAGCCATGATCTTTGGGGTTTGATTTGGTTCAATTTTTTATTGGTTTAAGACCAAATGAGGTTCCAAATGGGGTTCCTTAGTGTTACTTGATTGTCCTACTCTAGATGACCTGATTTGTGAGTGGAGTTACTTTTCAATTTCAGGGTCAAATTCGAGTAGTGTTTCTTTACCAAATCTTGTCATGCAACAATGATGTCCAGTTTGATTGACTAATTTTTCTTTTGTGTTTTCTTTCCTTTTGATTTGAGATGGATAAAAAAACATAAGAATAGTGAAATAAGAATAGAATGTTATACTATTGAATTAGAGAGGGAGATGGAGAATAAGAGAGAGAGAGAGAGAGAGAAAGAAAGAACACACCAAAGACAACAAAAAATAAAGACAAACCCCAAAACAAAAACAGTAAAATGGGGGTGGGGTATTTAAAGAAGTAATAATTAAGAAGTAAAATAACTAAATAAAATGAACTAAAGAAAAAAAATGATCTTGGCTCCCCGGAAACGGCACCAAAATTTGACCACGTTGTCGAGCGCGTCAAATTAGAGGTTATGTTTTTACTAGAATTTCTGCAGTATAGCAGCAAACCTAGGTCGTCTCTTGACAGAGGCTTAGACCATTAATTTAAAAATAGGGTTTTGATTATGGAAGTAGAAGGTGAATTATGTTTTGTAAAACTTGGGGGTTATATGATTAATGATGAAAATAGGAAATGAAAGTGATAAAACAAAGTAGAAATGAACAAGATTGATTAAACGCGATCAACCTGGGGATGTCTCGTGATGCTCATCCTTCATCGCTTCAAGGGATGGAGTTATGATCTTTTAATCCCTGTTTTGTCACACCAAGAAACAGAATGTTACTAATTTTATACTAGGATACCTCCTAGGGTTCAGTCAAAAACACATAATGATCCACCAGACATCGTTGATGATTGGGTGATTTGTGTTCAACATCATAACAGAAACTCACCAAGGCAACACATGAAGAATTCGATGTGTTGTCCGGGATTGCATGTTATTTCATTGTGATACCATGACATAAATGTTCATGATCTTGACAGTGCTTATGTGAGTTCAATTGACCAATATGAACGACACAAATACCGCAATTGAATGAGGGAAGAAAAGTGGATGAACGGTTTGTGAAACATCACATGAATGGGTACCCCCAAACATGATCATTTGAGTTATGTATAACATACCAGTATATAACTCAATTAAATAAAAATATAGGATGAGTAAAAACAACATACAACCTGGAATTAAAAAGTTCATTCAAAATAATACAACATTGAAGCTTGAGATTACATCACATTCCTCCCCGGGTGATCACAAGGGGTTTAGAAACCCATGGGAGAGGAAGAAGAAGAAGATGTTGAAGTAGAACTTCCCAAAGCCTCTAGAACTTCTAGAGATGTTTAGAAAACTCCTTGGGGACTCCAAAATGGCAGCATCTTGCCTCCTGGTCGAACTTGCAAATGAGGTTCCCTTGGTCCCATTTTATAGGAAAATTGGAAGGTGGTTTTAGGCACACAGATTTCATCAGTCCACTTGTACCACGTGTTTCGACCTTCAGACAGTCTTATCTCGATTTGGAGAAAATATAAAAGTTGTATCCCTACCTCTTGGCTATCTCCACCGAATGTTTTGCACCCTTTGGACAACTACAGCTCACGATATTGATAAAATACAGAACACCGCATTTGACATGGTCCATATTTGGTGGCTTGGACAGATCAGTTTTTATGGGCCCCATAAATGCCGAATCAGGATTGGGTTACTTAATATGAAATGTAGCCTAATAAATTTTGGACAGGCACAAAAATTTTCAGCCAATTTGGAAGTACAGATTTCGTGTACTATGAAAAACATGGGACAGATGTCCATGGATCCATGCAATTTTGGCCCATTTTTCTTCCACTTCATCAAAGGCCCTCCAAATCACCTCCACCTACATTGAAATAATAAAAACAAGTAACATTTCCCATTCTAATATTTATTAACATTAATTGATTGATTCAATCATAAATTGAAATTTATTATTATATTTGGAATATTCATTACAAAACTAGTATAGAACTGCAGTGTAAGGGTGGAATAAAACAGTGAATCGTGGTACGATCACCTCCCAGACAAAATCTGCATGGTCGTGCGGCCCAGCCCGCATGGTCATGCACCACTGCAGGTGCCCCTGTCTGCAGTTGTACGGTTCATACCATATCATGCACAGGCCATGAGCCACTGTCTGTGAGTCTATTTCTCAGACTACTTGGCTCTGAACAAACCTCGGACACTCCTCGGACCTTCCTTAGGATGTTACACACATTACAAAAGCTTTAAGGAAAGATTTGAGAGCAATACTAACGATCCGTACCTTTACAATGAGTCGGGTTGTTACACATAACATATTTCAACCTCAAATGTTGTCTCATACCTCACATTTTCATCCCAAAAATTAATTACAAGTAATTACCTAAAATTCAAGCAACGTATACACCCAAATGGTTTTTTTATAATCATATCCACAAAAGAAAAAATAATTCTTCCTCAAATAGTATTTTTACATAACAACATTCAAGGTTACACATAAAAAAGAAAAGTCATCCAATGTAATCCCATCAACAAAAGATTGTTAATACTTTTAAAGATTTCACCACCTAGAAATATAACATAACAATCAAATTTCTAAAATGAAGACATGTTAATCTTCCAAAATTCATCACGATCCCTTAACCATATTTTCCCAACATATCCAGTAATACTTCATACATAAAAACAAAATGATAAAACATTACCTATGATTCAATAATGTCAAAACATATGCTATGAAATAATTTATAACTTTCATAGCTCATTTTCAGTTTCCTCATCTTCAGCTGGGATGATATAAGGTATTGGTAAAAATATATTTTTATGGTCTTACAGATCTCATTCTCATAACTTCTTCACAGGACATCTGTTTTCATAATGAAGATTCTCCCCCACATTTAAATCATTCAATTGATTCCTCATAAATAACTTATTTCCCATTCCTAGGGTAAATATAATGGTTCCTTTCCCATGGAAGGTTATTGCTTTATGGACATTATTCCCACATATATAACATCATCTTCTACCTTTGAAACACCTTCCTTGGTGTTTCATTCCACAATCATGAAACATATGTTGTTCAATATACATAGATTTATGATTATTACATGAACCTCTACAAGGACTTGTTTCTCTCATATATGATGCATTAGAGAACTCACTAAGGTTCAAGTGTTTAATCATGACTCTTGATAGCTAGTTTAGAATAACAAAAACCATTCTCATGGAATCCCCCATTTCATCTAGTCTCTTAATCAGAGAACCACCATTGTTTCCTTCACACCCATTGTTACTTTCGTTCCAACTAGATCCAACCATTTAATAAAATCAAATAGGATAGTGTGAGTATATCAATAAAATCATCATATACAATCTTATGAGGAGGGTAAACTATAAGATATACTTATTTTGGTTATATGCTACTTGTCAGTTATTCTTAAATAACACCCTAACCACTAAAGTAATCTAAACTGACCTCTGATACCACCTATAAGGCCACAACCAAAATCATTACTTAATCATGATATATGTCAATAATATGACTTTAAGGCACATCTAGGATCTTCCTTGTTTTATAACTTTAGAGAACTAGGTCATAACATATGCATAACATCTTGAATATTACAAGTAGACACTTCAACTCACTATCCTTTTTTTATAAAACAAAAAATATTTAAAATAAAATATAACATTGACTCATATTTTAATAGAATAACTATTCCATGATCTCATCCTTGACTCTATTCATATTTATGTCAGGTGAAAGACATTTCAAAATTTCAGATGAGAAAAAATGCTTAGTAAGGGATATAAAATAAGGAATGAAATCATTAGTCCTTCAATACACTCAAATCTATGAAACCATACTTCTAAATTAAAAAACATAAGTTCTTTAAAATACCTCATAAAATCACATGATTTATGAATAACACCCTGAAATCATAAATCATAAAGGTAACTTATGGCATCCATAATATACTTACATTGTAGCTTTCACAGCTACACATGGAGTTATGTTTCCAATACCCATCACAATATATCCTCTAAATCTATTAGGATAAACATTAACATTTGCCTCTGTCATGTTACACAATGCATTGGAGAGCTATCTCAGGCTCACCCACCCCTTGTTTATCATGGAAACACCTGTACACATAAACAATTCCCATGAAGCATAAAAATATTCATAACACATAAATCTAGAATAAAGGAAAGATAACATTTCCACATTGCAATCACAATATATCATTTAAAGATATTGAAATAATCAATGATTTCTTAAAACCATTTTCAATACCAAAATACTTAAAAATGAATATGGTATTTATTTTCATTTTAAAAACATTACACCTTTTTAAGGAAGAAAAATATAAAATAATACTCGTGGTGGGTGAAAGATCATTGTCACCATGTATATTAAAAATAAAAATACCTTTTCTTGTTTAGTAAAACACTTTATAGAAATAGAATAATTTTGAAATACATTGAATGAAGTTAAAATAAAAAAAATTGTATAAATATATACCGTATAAAATAAGGTGTCCTATAACATCAAAATATTCATCAATGAAAGGATATTGACATGATGTCCCTTACAAAGATCATTTTGTAAATAAAATAGATCAAATATGTGTATTAACTCTATGTACACATAAAGAAAGTATAAATACAAGATATGATATACAAATTTATTTCTCATATAATCATATCATGACATACTCATGATGTATATGTTTAACCAAAATATTATAAATTGGGTTTAGAAGTAACCATACGAATATTCAGCAGTCTAATTGCATCACTAAAAAATTAAAGAAAATGATTTAATGAGAGAGAAATGGGTCTATCATCACTTGGACATAAAATTTACAGAAATAAGGATATAAAAGAACAAATCCCAGCATATGAAAATGGAAATTAAAATACATAATATATAAGAAGTCTTTGACTAAAATAGGAGGGTGTAAGGTTCCCTTACCTTGAGTCCAACTCTTCATGTATGTTCCTTGTTCTTACTGAATAATAAACATAAGTTAACTTATACTTGATTCAGAACATTTTCATACTTTATTATTTATTTTATATCACTTATTACCATGTTATAAACATTAAATAATTATTTATGTTAATATCAGTCATTTTTTCAATATTCGGTACTTAAGTAAAAAATAAATTGGTTTGATATAAATTGTCCATGTGGTCAAAAGTCGATCATATCCAGAATATTATTCATTATCTGGATATCATATATATATATAACATATCCATTATATATTTGTGTGTGTGTGTATTTATAATATTACATAACATTTGGAGATAAAAAATGAAATGCACAGTTCATAGAGACGGGAAGCATTACGTACGCATGGACGCATGATTCATTGCTATTTTATATTTAAGGTAAAGAAAACTCAATGATGCACAGAAATATTATAAATCTAGTATAATATCATATTTCATATATGTTACATATGTTCATTAATTCCATCCTTTCTACATTCCATGTATGTCATGAACGAGTCATATCACATTGAGGGGGTGGTAGGCCGTACATCGTCAAATTGAATTATCGTATTTAAACATCATGAAAATAATAAAAATAAGCTTGTAAATAAAAAATACATCATCATAGACACAACACAAATATAATATATATCATATATTAATACAGTTCCATAAAAATTTCCACTATGAGAGGTGGTAGGGGAAAATCGAACAATCCTCGTTTTCTGATGTAGGAGTTCGACATACACAGAAAAATTATGTTTGTATCCATAAGATGAAGGTGTGTGTAATTTTCGTATAAATCCTTCTAATAAAAAATCCTAGTATATTTAGGATATTGGTGTTGTTATTTAATCAAATAATAATAATAAAATAGGGAGTGGGGGAAGGAATATAAAATAAAATAAATTGAGAGAATATAGTACCTATAAATATGGTAACTCCATATGATTTGAGACAAAAGGATTTATTGAATTTCCTTCTTCCCATGGTAAGGCTCATAGGAGAAATATAGGTTTTTTGGGATATTATTTTTCTAGAGTTAGGATGATCCAATGGGCTTGAGAGGTGTATTTAAATGGGTAGAGGAGATGACCTTTTATTAGAGGGGGGAGGTGTACTTTATGAAGGTATTGAAATATTATTATATTATAAAATTATTTTCGGTTTCAAATGGTCACAAGGTCATTTATTTCAAATTTAAGAGTCTTTTGGGTATATAAACTCTCATCCAGTAGGTTTTAGACAAGTCTAGATCACATGTTAAACTTTATCTTTTAGTATTACAAGCTTTTAACATGTCATTTATAGCCCACATTATGTTCTATTGGAAATTTTTAAAAATATATTATCCATACAGTGAGAATATACAAGAAGAAAAGGTACGAGTAAAATTAGTTAATTATCATTTAATAAAATAGAATATGTTTTAAAAACTCATTATGTCAATTTTTATACTATTCAAGTCATGACTTTTAAAAAATTATAAAAAATTGATTATTTCTAAAAAAATCATTTGTCAAAATATAACAAGTCATAAGCATCCATAAAATTCGTGGATGGCATAAAAAGTTTCAAAATTAATTTATTTTAATAATTATAATTCATTTATTTAAATCATTCATTAATAATGTAATCACTACATCATTATTGTGTCATAAATATATTTATTTATATAATTTTTAAAAGTTATGAATAAAATACCATGATGTAGTAAATGATTTTATATTTTTAATGAATATTTATAGTCTAGACTATCACTTATCCTACCCAATATAAAAATTATCTTACTAAAAGATACATGATTATTTTATATTTCTATTTACATTATATTAATTAATATAACACATCATTATCACATTCATGTGGATCCTTAAGATCCCCAAATCGACCCAAGGATGACCATGGTTGAAAATATATCATCAAAAAAGGATTATAACCTGTTTTAGGGTAGTTTAATATTTTTATAACATTATTTTGTTACCCTTATTTACCATATTTACCCTTTAAACATGGCAAATAAAATAATTACTGAAGTAAGTATTCATAATTTCTAAATTTAAAAGTTAGCTATTTACTAATTTCAGACCTATTATGTCACTAAATGGAATCAATTTCTTCATATTCATAATATAGAAGTTTTAAAAATTCATTTTAAATTATTTCTCATTGTCAAAACCAAAAAAAGTGTATTTAAGATGTAAAAAACTACCAAAACAGTTACTTGTGTTAATGTCCAATTTCAATGTGAAATTAGTTCCAATGACCAAAATTAGACTAATAAATAAAACTATTATCCAATTAAACTTTAAAACCAGTTAAAATTAATATGTATCTATATAAATATATTATATGAAAAGGCATTTTTGACTTAAAATACAGTATTTTTCATTATTCATTAAAAAATGAACTTTATCAGAAAATTACCAAATATTTATCCCAAGTAAATATTGACAACCCAATCATATAGAAGAAGTGGATTGTGTCATATATAACATATAAAATTATCAAAAACCATATTTAAAAAGGGTTCACCATTAAAAATCTGGTAAAATGACATTTTAAAAATATTAGAGTATTTTATGATAAAAATCAATGTTGTTCTTATTTTAACCCTCTAAAATTTATTCGATAAATGTAAAGACATTTAATAAACATGTATAATAATATTTTATTTAGTTTTGTTCATTCCCCCCCACACAGTGGCTAGGTGCTAACTACCATTTAAAATAAAAATAATATTATATTATTTTTAGTATAACTCATTTTTGTGTGCAACATATGATTTAAAAAAACTCTTGGTTGTGTGTTATGTATAGTATTAGAAAAAGTTACCCTTTTAATGTAATATTAACATATTATTCATAAGTATTAATATAAAAATAAGTATTATTCTATAAATACCTAGGCCATTACATATTTCCCCCTTTTGCAAATTGCATCTTCACAATTTTTAAATTGGGCTTAGAAACGTCATTTAAAATCACACATCAAAAAAAGAGTAAATAAAAAAATGACTTTAAAATAATGAAAAATAAGTATAATGGTCACCTGAGATAACACATACTAGGATTACATGTAGGAAATCATTGACATGGAAGAGAAACTAGCCATCAATTTCTGACGGAGATTTATTGAAATCATGATAAGGGGAAAGTTAACAATCTAAAAACCATAAACATGTGATGAGTTAAACAATCATTGATTTTGTAGTATATAAAGTAAATCGATTGGGGTTTTATTTTAGGGTTTTTTTCATAAACTTGAGAAATTCAATTACGATTTTGACAAAGTAAATAAGGAAATATAATTACTTTTCAAGTAGAGTTTCATCCTTCAATAAGTCTCTTCCAAAAATTCATCTTTTCTCAAAACGATGAGTATTCAAAATGACATGGTGACAACTGAAGTGCTAGAATCAACTTCCATAGAATCACATAATCCACAGAAGATTAACTATATATTTCACATATCTTTATACATTGAACAAAAATTAAATGGTCAGTAGAACAAAATATTGTCTTCAAAATGAATAATCCATTATAAAAAGAAATCCTACTTTTAACCAACAATACCCAATGTTAAAAAAATACCATTAAATACACAATTATCCTTAAATTTATTCAATATAATCCAAAAAAATATTTAAACACAGAAATCAATATAATTTGATCACACAGTCTTCCACAATAAATCTTAACATTTATCTCCAAATAATATCAACTACTCTTAAAGTCTCATAGTGAGAAGTAATTAACCTAATCACTTATTCTCCAAGATAGGTTACTAATTTCCATCAATTACCCAAATTGATATAAGAACACGATAAAAACATATATTATTAAAAAATTAAATTCCACCATTACTCCTCAAACAGAATTCCATAGTATTCTATTTTCCTTAGGCATATAGTATTCCCAATATAGGTAACATCTCCAAAAATAACATTTATCACATAATCACCAAATCATATTCCTATAATGAGGATATCCAATTGTTAAAACATAAGTTACCAAAATAAACTTATTCCTAATCCATAAAATCATTTAACAAAAATGAATAAGTCATTCTAACCAGAGACTTAATGTAGTCCAGCTGTATGTGATAAATCATAGACGCACTTTGGTTGTGGGTTCGATTCCTACTACTTTGTCGGATGTGATGGGTTTTCACATGGTCTATGTGTTGTCCTTTTTCAAAGACTATTTAATTTTCCAAAATTCTCAAAAATGAGAAAAATTACTCAAAAATAACAACAGTATATTTTAACCTCAAATATAATCTCATACCTCACATTTTCATCCCAAAAATTAATAATCAGTAATTACCTCAAATTCAAGGATTATATAATCCCAAATTGTTTTTTAACTATATCCACAAAAGAAAAGAAGAATTATTCCTAAAATTGAATTTTCACATAAGAAACCTCATGGATACACATATAAGAGAAAAGCCTTCCAATATAATCCAATCAAAAAATAGCATTAATACTTTTAAGTATTTCATCACATAGATATCTAACTGAACCATCTAATTTCTAAAATGTAGATATCTTAATCATCCAGTATTCATTGTTATCCCATAACCATGTTTTTCCAACTTATTCCTTAATACTTCATTCCTAAAAAATATCATAATGCATTCTCTAAGATTCAACAATGTAAAAAAACCTATGAAATAATTCATACCTTACATAGGTCACGTTTGGTTTCTTCATCTTCAATTGGGATGGAATTAGGTATCAGTAAAAATATATTTTTATGGTCCTTCTAATCCCATTCTCATACCTTCATTGTTGGATATATTTTTTCATTATGGTTATGCTCCCCACATTTAAATATTTCAATTGATTCCTCACAAGGAACTTCTTTCCATTTCATGGATTCAACTGAAAACTTCCTTTTCCTTTGTAAGGATGTTCATTGATAGCCTTCATTCCCACAACAATAACTTCTTCTTGTCCCTTTAAAATACATTACATGGTGTTTCATTACTCATCCTTGAAATATATGTTGTTGAATATAATTAAATTTATTATTATTACTTGAACATCCACAAAGATTCGTTTCACTCATATATGATGCATTAGAGAACTCAACAAGGTTCAAGTGGTTAATCATGACTCCTAATAGTTGGTTTAGAATAACCACAAGACTTCTCATTTCATCACCCATTTTATCTAGTTTCATAATTATAGAACCAAAAAAGTTTCTTTCACACCCATTATTACATTGGTGCCAGCTAGATCCTACCATTGACTAAAAAAATGTCATTGTGAGTATATCAATAAAATCATCTTGTACTATCTTATAAGGTGGGTAAATACTAAGATATTATTATTCATGTAATCTTAAACTCGTTCAATTTATCTATAATATTTTCAAATCTTTCTAATATGCTAACCATTGTGGTAATATACTAATTTTTACTTATGATTAAATAACAACCTTACCTATAAAGTTCCTTAAACCCACCTGTTATACCATCTCTAAGGCCCTAGCCATAAACATTTCTTAATCTTATGATAAGTTGATAAATTGAAATTAATTCACACCAACTATCTTTTTATTTTTATAGATTTAGAGAAATATGTTATAATTTATACATAACATCAGTAATATTAAAAGTATACACTTATTATCACTATCATTTTTTCAAAAAACAAAAACACTTTAAATATAAAAATGAAATATTTTTATGTTTTAACAGTGTATCTTTTTCTTGATCCCATCATTGACTCGATTCTTCTTTATGTCCTGTGAAAGAATTTCAAAACATGGAATGTGAAAAAAAAACTTCATTACTGGATATAAAATAAGGAAATAAAACATTAGACTGTCAACACATACAAATAAATGAAACCATAATTTTCAATAATAAAACATAAGATCATTAACATAACTCATAAAATCATATAATTTATGAATAACACATAGAAATCATAAATAATAAAAGTTACTTGTGGAATCTACAACACACATACATTGTAGCATTAATAGCTACATAGTAAGTTAGGTTTGCAATACCAATCACAATATATTCTCTCAATATATTAGGAGATACATTTACATTAACCTCTATCATGATGCCTAATAAATTGGAGATCCATCTCAGGCTCACCCTCCCTTGGTTTATCGCAGAACTATCCATAAACACAAACAATTCCCATAATCCATAAATATATTCATAACACATAAAATCCTGATAAAAGAAATATAACATTTCAACATTTCAATCACAAAAAATTATTTCATGATATTGAAATAATAAATTATTTATAAAAACAAATTTCAATACAAAAATATGTAGATAAGGTATGTGATATTTACTTTCCTTTTAAAAACCTTATTGCTTGTTAAGGATGCCAAATATCAAATAATACTCATAGTGGCAGAAAGGTCTTTTTCACCAAGTATGTTTAAAAGAAACATTCCTTTTGTCGTTTAGTAAAATAATTTTTAGAAAAATAATCCTTTATAAAATTATTGAATGAAATTAAAAGAAAAAATGTATAATTATATATTGTATAATAGAATGTAGTGTATAACATCACAATATGCCTCAATGAAAGGAGATTGAGATGATGTCCCTTAAAAATATCTTTTTGTAAATAAAATATATTTATTATTTATATTCACTATAATTACACATTGTGACGACCCATACCCTGGGGCCAATGTTGTGACTACCTCAAACCTGCATTCCATATGCCAGGGGCAGGTGACTAGCACCAAAGGGGAAATTCCCTAAATCTGGTAAGGCATTACCATTATAACTATAACCACACACAACAGAGCACACGGCTGGATATAAAACAATAATAAAAACTATATAATATGATAGTGCTAAAATGTAAAGCAGCTGAACATACAAGTCCAACTGTAAAGTACAAGTACGATTGAAAAGGACAAAAATAGCTGAAGGGTGAAGAGAATCTCCTAGTTCATCCACCACAGATCCTACCAGAAGGGTAGTTACAGATAGCCTCCTCAGTACTCTATGCCTTTCGGACTCCTCTAGGTACCGACTCGTCGTGAGGTCCACCTCTGGGTACCATCCAGTCCTCGTACACTCAGCCTCGGTCAGCGCTATTTGTTGTATGCATCCAAAACATTGAGTTGCGTTCATAGCCCGTGTAGGGTTGAGTATAACAATACATTGTAGGGACCCCAAGACCACCATGGTCTCTCAAAATCCACCATGGATAAACTAGAGAGTATGAAATCAACGAATAACCATTACTTAGGTATATGCCCATACATATACCTTAAGTTATCAAGTAAACTATCTAAATTATGAGGTAAACAAAGAAGTTACTGACTCAACTCAAACAGGTTTACAACTTATCTAGAGAGATAAAGATGATCAGATGTTGCCACAAAATCACCAATTCTGTCGAAGCCACATAAGATCCATGAACATAAATCATAACTGTCAAACCCACACAGGATCCAGGAATAGAAAACTGAGCTATTGAACCCACACAGGATCCAGGAATAGTTGTCAAATCTTTCAAATCCGCACATGATCCAGGAACAGTCATCAATGTTGTCTAACTCACACATGATCTAGGAATAGTTTTCAGTGCTATCGAACCCACACAAGATCCAAGAATAGTCTTCAGTGCTGTCGAACCCACACAGGATCCAGGAACAGTCGTCAGTGCACAACTAGCCACAGGGTTCCGCACAAAGCATGCTTGATTCTAGGATGGTCCGCTCCTAAATCCAAGTTTTGATACATCAAAATCCATAAATCCCAAGTTTAGGTATCCAAAAGATCCTTCTGGCCATATGAAACTCAACGTAAATGACGGTGTGTCAATCGGACGCTTGGTCTGAGAGTTATTGGCATTTCAGTTTCGAGGGCCTAGTTGGATTTACATTCGATCCATCCCAGACGTACCCCAACAGTGTCCAAACATCGAGTGGGGTATACCCAAAAAACCGTATTCTTCCAAGGATTTCATCATCGTAGACGGTTCATCAATCAATTACTCGTAGATCAAGTTATGGGCAAAAGAATGGAAACAGGTCGAATGGGTCTGGGTCCGGTCCTGCCCAGTCGGACCAACCCAGCCTGACCAGGGTCCAGACTGGGGTCCGACCCAGTCTGCGGAGTCGGCCCGGCCCGGGATGGGTACGACCCATGCTGGGTCCGGCCCGGTGGCCCGTGGGGTCCTCCCTAGCTGCGTCCAGGGGGGAGGCCGCTCCCCCTGGTATCCCGAACAGCTTAGCCATTCGGGTGGGATCCAAAACTGGTGACACATGGTGTCGGTACACATCACGAGGTACCCAACGATGGGTACTGCACCTACTAGCTGGCCGAGCGGCCATCCACCTTTCGCACGTTGCCGATTGCATTGTCCCTCCTCCGACGACCTAGCGGCTCGGGCCATAGGTCTCCTTCACGGTCGGGCTTGCGCTGGCCGCCGCAGCCTGTCAGCCATGGCTCAATTCTTTGGTGGTGCGGTTGCACTGTCGCTGTCACACGGTGTTGTTCGTCGGTCCCATCCATCGGAGAACTTTCTGCAGTTTACTGGATGAGTTCTAGTGGCCCGATTCTCATTCTGGGAGAAGCCGCACATTCTTCGGGATGTCGTCGTCGATCCACAATCAGTGTTGATGAGAGTGGCTCATTCCAGTCTCATAATGTGTTTAATGAAAAATACCACAAATAAAGCCGAGGGGATGGGCCGTGTTTGTTCGACCCGCATCCTCCGCGTTAGGGTGATAACATGAGGCTTCGATTAATAATCCAGGACAAAAATCGAAGAACGAGAAACAAAACAAAGTTCAAACCCCAAACTTTGTTCACTGATCGTTGATGAAGTCGCCGAAAGTTAGAAATCGATTATTTGTAGATGAATGTGTCCTATATCAAGGAGGTTTCGAGGAAGGAAGTCGAAGTCGAGATCGAGGATGATGTTCTTCAATTGTTGGAGTGTTCTTCGTCAGTGGAACATGTTCTTCACGGAGAGCCTTCTCCCAAGTTATCCCCAAAGAAAAATTCGAAAAAAATAATAGATTATTCTTACCTATTACTTAATCATTGTCACATTATTCAAAAAGATTCAAATTAATTAATTTATTCTCAATTAATTAATGGAGTTTATTTGTCACCATAATGTGGGGAGCTCAAGGGGTCTCTCTCCCACTTGATGGGGAGTTCAAGAGGTTTAAACCTCGGGTGGTCTCCACCGCATTAAACATGAAGAGGTGGTTAGGTTCGGGTGGGACCCACCTCCATAACCTCTCATGGGAGGTTACGGTGTGGCGATCCCCATCTCCAGCCTCCACATGGAGTTTTTAACCAACTAATAAAAATATAGTTTACACATCCTTATTCTTATTTAATTCATTCAAGAAAAAACTAAAAACTATGTTCTATTTACGACCATCTGTCGTCGAGTTGAAAATATTCTTAAGAGAATACCAGCACTACGAGTTCAACAGTGCCCTTAGATTTCAATTCTGAGCATCGGTTCAAAAGTTATAAAAACCCACTTGTATGTTTACTGAACGTACCTGAACAAAAATTCATAAATTGATTCCGGGCACACCGGGCCTCAAAATCATGCGTCGTCAGTTTTCGTGGACTCATAAAATTCACATGTAATTAAGAAAAAAATAATTTCCATGGAAATTCTATGTCATTACATTCTCCCCACCTCAGGTATTTACATCCCCGTAAGCTACAACTCGAACTAAAGGAACAATTTGCGGTACTGGTCATGTATATGAGCCTCCCGATCCCATTTTCTCTCCTGGAGGTTCCTGTGCTGCCAACAAAGGCGCACCAGAGGTATCGACCGTCCACAAAGGACTTGCTCCTGTCAATCCTCAATCTCCATTGGAACCTCCGTAAAAGTTTCCCCATCGTTGACGTCCAACTCCCCATGGTCGATGATGTGATAAATGTCATACACATATCTCCTCAGTTGGGATTTGTGGAGGACACCATGCACCCAGAGCAACTTAGGTGGAAGAGCTAAGGGGTATTCCACCTCGCCAACTCTGTGGAGGACCTGAAAAGGTCTGATGAAATGTGGAGATAAATTTACACCTCAATGAAATCTCCGTAAACCCCATCGTGGTGAGGCTCGTAGAAAGATGTGGCTGCCATCCTCAAACTCTCGAGGCCTCTATAACCTATCAACATACGACTTCTGTCTGATCTGTGTAGTCTTCATCCACTCTAGAAGGATCTTCACCTTCTTCATGGTATCTCGTACCATCTCTAGTCCCACTAGTGTTGACTCCCTAGGGTGTATCCAGCACAATGGTGATCTGCAAGGTAAACCATACAAGGCCTCAAAAGGTTCAATCCCAATGGTGGAGTGATAGCAGTTGTTGTGTGCAAACTACACCAAAGGTAATTTATCCTCCAAACTGCGACTGAAGTCGATGACACAAGCATGTATCATGTCTTTAAGGGTATGAATGGTCCGCTCGGTCTAGCCATCTATCTGAGGATGGAAGGTGGTGCTCAGACGAAGCTGCATCCCAAAAGTCTCATGTGACCCCTTCCATAGCTGGGAAGTAAATCGTGTGTCACGATCGGAGACAATAGAAGAAGGTAATCCATATAGCCTCATAATATCATGCCCAGAAAGGCATCCCATGTTCTTTACTGAAACCTACTCTCTGATCGGTATGAAGTAGGCCGACTTGGTGAGTCGGTCAAGGATCACCAAAATCAAGTTGTGACCCATGGATGTAGGTGGAAGTCCAATCACGAAGTCCAGGGATATCTCATCCCACTTCCACTCTAGGACCTTTAAAGGCTGAACCAAGCCTGCTAGTACCTAATTCTCTGCCTTCACTTGTAGAAAAGTGAGGCACCATGAGATAAACTCTGCAACTTCCTTCTTTATCCATACCCAGTAGTACTGTCACCAGAAATCCTGGTACAACTTCGCAACTCCTAGATGTACTACTCAAGGGGATATGTGAAACTCCATCAATCCTTTCTCCAAAAGTGACATTATCACCATAGTACATCCTCTGAAGAGGATGATGTGCTCCCCACCTTCATAAAATCCATCAGGTTCCTACCCTGTGGATATCTGAGCACGTCATGTCTCGTAGTCAGCATCTCCATGCTATGCCTCCCTGACTCGCTGAAGAAGTGGGGGAGTGACTGTAAGAAATTGAAGGAAGTCTGGTCCTTCTCTGTACACATAAGATATATGTAAGGTAGGCAGCTGATCTGTCGCCTCTCCTAGCAGCTATATACCATATCTTCTACTGATTGAATCTGTAACAATGTTCCCCTTCTCAAATGTATAGACTATCTCGAAGTCATAGTCCTGGAGGAACTCAATCCATCACCACTATCTCAGGTTTAGGTCCTTATGAGAGATGGTAAATGAGACTCTTGTGATCAGTTTACATGGTAAAATTTTCTCCCATCAGATAGTGCCACCACATATTCAAAGATAAGACCACTACTGGTAACTCTAGGCTATGGGTAGCGTAGTTTTGCACATGTTGGCTCAACTACCGAGAACCATATGTGATCACTACTTGCTCCCGCATGAGGACACACCTGAGTCCAGTCCCTGATGTGACACAGAAAACTATGTACCCTATGCCTTTCTCTGGATGCCTCAAGATGTGGGCACTAGTCATCCTCTACCTCAGCTCCTGAAATCTCTGCTGGCATCTCTCCGACCACACAATGGGTTTCCCTTTCTTCATAAAGGCTGATAGTGGTGTTGTAACTCTAGAGAAGTCTTGTACGAACCTTCGGGAATATCCAGCCAAACCCAAGAAACTTCGTACCTCTGTCACACTCCTGGGTGGCTCCCAAGAAAGTACCGCCTCAATATTTGTTGGATCCACTGCATCTCTAGCCTCTGAAAAGACATGTCCTAGAAAGTGAACCTCTCGGATCCAAAACTGGCACTTCGAGAGATTACCATAAAGCTAGTTCTCTTGGATTGTGTCTAGTACTACCTGTATGTGATAGGTAGGTTCCTCTATAATATTCAAGTAGATCAGAATGTTGTCGCTGAAGACTATGAAAAAGTGATCGAGGTATGGCTGGAAAATCCTGTTCATGAGTTCCATAAACACTCATGGAGCGTTGGTTACACCAAAAGGCATAACCAAGAACTCATAGTGGTTGTGCCGAATCTGAAGGTTGTCATATGCACATCATCGTCTCGAACTCTGAGATGGTCATAGCCAGATCTAAGTCTATCTTCAAGAACCACTATGCACCCTTCACCTGATCAAAGAGTTTGTCAATCCTCGAGAGTGGGTACTTGTTCTTCACGGTTACATAATTCTGGCGACGATAGTCGACACAAAGCCTCAACCTCCAATCCACATTCTGGGTGAACAGAATCGATGCTACCCAGGGAGAAACACTGGGCCAGATGCATCCCTTCCCCTCTAAGTCTTCTAGTTGTACCTGCAGCTCACAAAGATCAGCCGGAGCCTTCCAATATTCTGGTGTAGATATCAATTTCATCCTAGGGTACAAGTCAATGTATAAGTCCACCTCTCTACGAGGAAGTAGTACTGGAAAATCTTCAAGGAAAACATTTGTGTACTGGTCCTCCACTACCGCATAGCTCGGACACTACAAATAAACTGCTCTGAGGGTACGACAGGCCAACTGATGAGTGATCAGCTGCACCCTCCTCCATGTAATTCCATCTTGTGCTGCAAAGGTTCCCTTCTTGCCGGTGAAGGTAAACCTGGTCCCATCTGTGCGGACACATAGCACTTGGTGCCTAATATAGTCAATCTGAGCATAGACTGTAGATAACCAGTCCATACCCAAGATGACGTTGTAAGGCCATGACACCGCTATGATGAGATCCCTGTGGAATCTCTCACCTACTAGAGTAAGCTCATACTGCCTGCACCAGTGTGTGATCGTCGAGTCTGCTCCCGTAGGAGTCTCTAGCCATAAGGATCGAGCCAATGGCTCCGTATGAATCTCCGAGATCTGAACAAGGGTAGTGGAAATGAAAGAGTGACCGGAACCTGTATCTATAAGAACTGCAGCTATGGTGGAGTAGACACATATCATACCTAGAATCATATCTGGAGAACCGTGATCATATTCCTCATCTTCCTAGAACTGAGCACTCCATTTTCCACCTGATCTCTATGGTCGGGGTGGACCTCCTGGTGGTGGTGGTGGTTGTAACACCTCATAACGTCGTCCACCGCCAGCTATATGACCAAGCCCTCTACCACGTGCGCCTAGTCCCTGTGTATTGCCTCGATTGAACCTCTACCTCTGCCTGGGAGGTCCCTCAACTATTTATTGATCATCTGAATGGTAGGTCGGACAGTCACGAGCCATGTGACCCCGCCCGCCGCATGTGAAACACTGTATGTTCCACGAGTGACCGGCTCTATCTCGTGTGCCTCACACAACCGAACCTGAGTCCTAAGGTTTTCCACCAGATGGTCTGGTCCACTTAGAGATCTGTGAAATCTGTTTTCTGCTAGCTGTAGAAGTATTCTCTACGTGGTGCTCAGTGCCGGGTCTGGCTGCTGGTGACTGCTCATCAAGGAAACTCTCCACTAAGAGGACTCGCTCCAATACACCCACCTATGTCGGGATGCTGAGGGAGATCATCAAAGCCCTGACCTCTTGCCTAAGCCCCTACTCGATAGTCCGAGCCCTCAAGAATGAGTCTCACACGGTATCTGTGGAGTAGCACGAGAGGTCGGTGAACCTTGGTGAGTACTATGCCATCGTCATTATACCATACTGTAGATGATTTAGCTCATGTATCTGTACTGCACGTATGGTGGCTGGGACAAAATTTTCCCAAAACAGGCTCTTGATGTCTTCCCAGAGTAGTGTTGCCTCATCATGCACTTGGAGAACCAGGATCGACCATCTTCCTGTTGTTTCCTGAAGAAGACTCACTGAAAGGATCTCCATAATGTCGGCTAGTGTCCCTACCAGTGTGAAAACTCTCCCAACAGCCTCCAACCAATCCTCAGCTGCCTGTGGGTCAGTCTCGCCCCTGTACATGGGTGGCATCTGGCACTGGAACTCGTGATACGTGCCCAAGAGGCGTGAATCATCTGCTGTAGGGCCTGGTGTCATCGATGGCCGAACGGGTAGTGGTACCGCTGGTGCCTCCACTATGATAGGGCCATGCACTGAGGCCTCGTCGCTCGGTGGGATTCCATCTCGTACAAATCGTGGAACCCTGGATGGCTGTCTACGTAGGGCCATCCTAAAAAGAAATATGTGTTCCACGGTCAATAAGTTATACCTGGTGAGCTTACTGAAATAGATCACTAAGAAAACTCTGTAAACACACACAAAATCAGTGATTTTGTGCACTGAGTCAGAGATCAGAAGTCAGGGTACTAGTGTATGGATATGTCGGCTTCCTCCCCAACACTAGACTCCCTGAACTCAGAACCACACTCAGTACTCTTAAAATTATTTATCAACAGAAAAGATCAGAGTCCTAAGTTCTACGGTATAAATAACACCTCTGATACCAATTTGTCACGACCCATCCCCCATGGCCCGTGCCGTGACTACCCCAAGCATGCCTTCCATAGGTCTGGGGTAGGTGACTATCACCAAATATGTAATTCCCTGAATCTAGGAAGGAATTGCCTTTCTAACTGTAAACACACACAACAGAGGACACAACTGGATACAAAACACTAAGCAAAAATGTATAACAAGAGAGTGCTAAAAATTAAAGGGGTTGGAAATACATCCCAAATGTAAAGTACAAGTACAACTGAAAAGGGAAAAAATAGCTGAAGGGTGAAGAGAAGCTCCTAGATCTTCCACCACAGATCATACCTGTAGGGTAGGTACAAAGAGCCACATTAGCACTCAGAGCCTCTCGGTCTCCTCCAGGTACTGACTTGTAATGAGGTCCACCTATGGGTACCGTCGAGTCCTCGTACACTCAGCCCCAGTCAGCACTGTCCGTCATCTGCATCCAGCACAACGAGGTGCAAGCAAAGCCCATGCAGGGGTGAGTATAAAAAATCTCAGTAGGGACCCCGAGACAACCATGGTCTCTCAAAATCCACCAAGGATAAACCAGAGAGTATGAAATCAACAAAAAAACATTACTTAGGAATATTCCCATACATATACCTATGTAATCAAGTTACCTATCTCATTCATGAGGTAAACACAAAAGTTACTGACTCAGCTCACCCAGGTGTACTACTTATGTGGAGATATTGAGATGATCAGATGTAGCCATTGAATCATCTATTCTGTTGAACCCACACTGGATTGAGGAATAGATATCTAAACTGTCGAACCCGTATAGGATCCTGGAACCGTAAACGGAGCTGTCAAACTCACACAGGATCCAGAAATAGTTGTCGAAGCTTTCGAAACCACACAGGATCTAGGAACAGTCATTAGTGATGTCAAACCAACATAGGATCTAGGAACAGGCATCAGTGATGTCGACCCCACACAGGATCCACGAACAGTCATTAGTATTTTCAAATTCACATGGGATCCAGGAACAGTCGTCAGTGCAAAACCAGCCATAGGGTTCCGAAAAAATCATGCTTGATTTTGGGAGGGTCCGCTCCTCAAGCAAAGTGCCGATACATCAACTACCACTATTTCCCAAGTTTATGTATCCAAAAGATATGTCTTTCCATAAGAAACGCAACGCGATAGACGGTATGTCAATCAGACGCCCAGTCTGAGAGTCATTGGCATTTCCGTTCCGAGGGCCCGGTTGGATTTACATTCAATCCAACCCAGCCATACCCCAACTATGGCCAATCCTTGTGTGGGGTATAACAAAAGAACTGTCTTCTTCCAAGGTTTCTGTTTCCATAGTCGGTTTTTCAATCAGACGCCCGTAGCTAAAGTTACGGGAAAAGGAATGGAAAGGGGGTGAACGTTTTTGGGTCCGGTCCGGCCCAGTCGGGTCGACCCGGTCTGCGGGTCTGACCTGGTCCACGGGTCTGACCCGGTCAATGGAGGCGGCCCGTCCCACAGGGGCGGCCTGGCCCGAAATGGTTCCGACTCGCGCTGGGTCCATCGCGGTGGCCCGTGGGGTCCGCCCTAGCCGCGTACTGGTGGGAGGCCACATCCCCCTGGTATCCCGAACAGTTTAGCCGTTCGTGTGGGATCCAAAATCTGTGTCACATGGCGTTGGTCCATGTCACGCAGGACCCAGTGATGGGTCCCGCTCTTCAAGGCTGGTCGACCGGCCAGCCGCCTCCCGCATAACGCCGATTGGTCCGCGCCTCCTCAGGCGACCCAGTGGCTCGGACCACAGGTCTTCTTCGTGGCCAGGCTTGTGTCGGCCGCCGCTACACTTTCGTGGCCCGTCGGTCGTGGGTTAATCCTCTAGCAGCGCGCTTGCGATACCATCATCACGTGGTGTAGTTCGTCGGTCCCATCCACCTGGGATCTTTCCACGGGTCACCTGACGAGTTCCGGTGGCCCGATTCTCATTTCAGAAGAAGCCGCACACTCTTTGGGACGTCACATTCGATCCTCAATCAGTGTTTATGAGAGTTGCGCATTCCATTCTCATGCCGTGTTTAACGTCAAATTCCACAAAAAAGGTGGAGGGGTTAGGGCGTGTTTTGTTCGGCCCACACCCTCTACATTAGGGTGATAGCATGCAGCTTTGATTTATAATCCACGATGGAAAACTAATAATGAGAAACAAAACAATGTTTGAACCCCTAGCTTTTCTCATTGATCGTTGATGAAGTCACGAAAAGGTGGATGTCGATTCGTTGTAAACAAACATGTCCTACGTTGAGGAGGTTCCAAAGAAGGAAGTAGAGGTCAGGATCGAGGTCGACGATCTTCATCGGTTGGAGCATTTTTCATCGGTGGAACATGTTCTTTACTAAGAGCCTTCTCCCAAGTTATCCCCAAAGACAAATGCGTACAAAATAATAGATTATTCATACCTATTATTTAATCATTGGTATATAATTAAAAAAGATTCAAATTAATTAATTGATGCTCAATTAATTATCGAAGTGGAATTGGCACCATAAAGTGGAGAGTTCAATGGGTCTCTCCCCACATAATGGGGAGTTTAAAAGGTTTCAACCTCGGGTGGTCCCCACGACATTAAACATGAAGAGGAGGTTTGGTTCGGGTGGGCTCTACCTCCATAACCTCTCATGGATGTTTAGGTGTGGCAGTCCCCACCTCCAAACACAACATAGAGGTTATAACCAAAAAATAAAAATAAACTCTACCCAACCTTATTTTTATTTAATTCATTCAACAAAAACCCAAAAAATAACTTTTATTTCTGACCATCTTCCATCGAGGTGAATTTCATCTTAAGCGAATATCGGCGCTATGAGTTCAACAGTGCCCTCCGATTTCAATTCTGTGCACTGTTTTAAATGTTATAAAATCTTGCGCATACGTTTACTGAACACACCCGAAAAGAAATTCAGAAATTGATTATTGGCACAGCAGGCCTTAGAATCATGTGCCTTCAGTTTTCACGGACTCGTAGAATTCCCATGTATTTAAGAAAAAAGAATTTCCACAAAAATTCTCGGTCGTTACACACATAAAGAAATTATAAATAAAATATTGATATAAAACATTATTTCTCACATAATCATAGAACAACATAATCGATAAGTATATTTTTAACCCAAAAAATTAAATTGGGATAAGAATTTACCATACGAAAATTCTGCAGCCAAACGATGTGACTAAAAAAATTATAAAATGAGTTGAAGTGCAAAAAATGGGTCCCTCATCATATGGACCTAAAATGTACCAAAATAAGGATATATAATAACATATCCATACATACGAAAATGGAAATTAAAGATACATATCCTAAAATAAGTCTTTGACTAAAAGAGGATGGTGAAAGGTTCCCTTACCTTGAGTCCGACTCATCACAAATGTTACTTTTTATTCTTGAATAATAAAAATAAGATATGTTCTTCTTGATTTAGAACCATTTTGAAGTTTATTATTCCTATTATATCACTTATTACCCTGTTATAAACAATACATAATTATTAGGTTAATATCGGTTGTTATGTCGATATTATATACATGGGACAAAAATAAACTTGTATGATGTATGTTGTCCTTGTGGTCAAAAGGCCATAATATCTAGAATATTATTCATGGTTTAGATATAATATATATCCATTAAATAAATATATTTATTTATAATATTACGCAACATTTGGTGAAAAAAATGAAATGCACTGTTCATGGAGACAGTATGTCTTACGTACGCATGAACACTACTTTCAATTATTTATCATATTTAAAAAAATTAAAACTAATTTATACATAGGTATATTATAATTATATGATAATATAATAGTTTATATATGTTACATAAGTTCATTAACTCAATAATTTATATGTTTTATGTATGTCATGAAAGAGTCATATCACTTTTAGGGGTCAATAGTCCGAACTTTCTCAAATAAAATTATCGTATATACACCTCATGAAATGCATAAAGTTATGTTTCTAAATAAAATTTATAATGTAACAGACGAAATATAAATTTAATATATGTTTTATATAAATACATTTCCATCATAATGGCCACCATTAGAGGTGGTAGGGGGAAATCAAATATTCATCGTTTCATGAGGCAGTAGTTCACCGTACACAGAAACATTGATTTCATATCTATTAGATGAAGGTGTGTGTAAGTGTAGTTAGAATAATTCTCGTAAAAATATCCTAGTATATTGAGGATACTATTGATGTTATTTAATCAAATAATAATAATAGAATAATGTTTGGAGATGTAAAATAAAATAAATGAACTTGAGAGAAGACGTTACCTCTAAATCGTGTAACTCCCTTTGATTTGAGCAAAAAGATGTAATTGAATTTCCTTATACCCAAGGTAAGTCTTCTAAGAGTAATAGAGGGATGTTGGTAGATTATTTGGTTAAAGGTTGAGAGGTGTGATTAAATTGGTATAGGTGATGCACTTTTATAAGAGGATGGGTACTTTTAGGATGGTATTAAAATATTATTTTATTATAAATTGATATTCAGTTTTAAATGGTACCAAGGTAATTTATTTGAAAGTTAAGATGTTTTTGGGTCGAACACCTCTCAAAAAATATGTTTTAAACTAGTCTAGGTCAACCATTTAACCTTATCTTATATCTTTAACACTTAATTCACTAATTTTAATCTTACCATGTCTTCTTGTATATTCGTACTATATGGTTAATATAGTTACTATAAAATTCCAATCGAACCTCAAGTTGTTCATTAATGACATGTTCAACATTATTTAAGACATTTTTCTGAATATTATATTTTTAGGACTATTATATCATTATATAAAATAGTATTTGTTATAAAAACACATTTATGTCAATTTTTATACTATTCATTTCATGAAAATTAAAAAATCCATAACAACAAGATTATATAGAAAAAACATGAATAATTAAACGATAAAAAGTCATATGCATCCATAAAAGTCATGGATGGCCTAAAAAGTTTGAAAATATTTTTTATTTTAATATTTACAATTCATTTATTTAAATCATTCATTAATAAGGTAATCACTCTGTCATCATTGTGTCATAAATATATTTATTTATTTCATGTCTAAAAATTATAAATAAAATACTATGATGTTTGAAAGCTTTTTATATAACACCCCAAGCTTCCACGGTACGCTTCACTTTGAATAATACAGTAGCGTGTGTTGTACACAACTTCGAGTTCTAACACACACCAAAACCAATCAAAGTAGTTGTTGTGAATAGTAATACCCACTTTTTGAAATTTTATCCATTATATCATTCAAAATTAACTTAATTTTTGGATTTGAAATATTGAAATTATATTCGGGTTAATTTTTGGTACTTTTTGGATAACTTTCATATTTTGATGAATAGTGAAAATTAGTAAATTTTAATTTAAAAAAACTTTTTTAATCAAAATAATTCATTGTGATAAATTATGAATTTGAGTGATTATAGAGTATAATTAGATTATATTTTAACCATTTTCTCCAATGTTGGTCATTGGACATAATTTCACATTTAAACTGGACATAAGCAAGTGCCAATCTTTTGATAGTTATTATCTCTTAAAAACATGCTTTTAGTTTTAACAACGGGAATTAATTTTAAATTAATTCTTGATACTTATGTGTATTGAATTTAGAAAAATGGATTCCATATTTAGAATTGGGATGTCCAAATTGTTTAAATAGGTGACTTTTATTTTTAGACATTTTGAATAATTACTTTGGTAAATATTTTGTTTACCATGGTTAAAGGATAAATCCAGTAAATAAGGGTAAAAAATAATATTATAATAATAATAATTTACCCTAAAACGTGTCCTAACCCTATTTGTTGATACATTCCCAAAGATGGTAATCATTGGGTCGATTTTTGGACCCAATGGATCCACTTGTAAGTGATAATGACACTTTATATTAATTAAGTTAAAGTAATTACAAAAATGACATAAGCATATATCTTTTAGAAAAACAATTTTTACATAGGGTTATATATGTTATATTTTAAACTATACATATTAATTATAAATATAAAAAGATTTCCTACATAATGGTTATTTATTTATAATTTTTAGACATTGAATAATTATATTTATTTGCGACACAATAATGATGTATTATTTTCATTATTAATGAAAGAATCAAATAATTAGATAAATAAATATAATTTGAATGTTTTGATGCCATCAACGAATTTTATTGGTTAATATGACCTGTTAGTATTTCTTAAATGAATTTGGTTCGAATTAATAAAGTTTTTAAGAATTTATCAAAAATCAATTATTAAATAGACTAAAAATTGACATAAAGGAGTTTTTAAAACAAATATTATATTATTAATTGATATTATATTTCAAAAAATCTATGGTTCGGCCAAAGAACTTATATAATGATATTTGTATTATTAATGGACTGATTTGAGGTCTCTAAAAAGTTTATAGTATGTTTATTGACTATATAATATAAAAATACAAAGAGACATGGTAAATGTCAAACTCTTTAACTAAGAGTTAAATCAAAAAGATAAAGTCAATATAGTGACCCAAAGCTATCTAAAACCTATTGGTTGAGTGGTTTTTGATCTATCCCCACCTTAACATTTAAATAATCCACTTTTGAGCCATTATAAACTGATTATGAATTTATTATAAAATAATATTTCTAGCTTTTCCAAAGGTTCCCCTCACCCCTCTTATAAAAAGGCCCACCCCCTTCCCTATAATTCACACCTTCAAAGCCTTTTGGATTGACCAATCCCTGCCCAAATATTCTATTAGCTTCCCTCACTTCAACCTAGAGGCCATAGTTTGATCCTAAAGCCAACCTATGGAGCCCTTTTGATCAAATCAAAAGGAAGAACCCGAAGAAGAGGTAATGTTTTCACCACCCTCTTTCATGGTCCCTTCTTTTTCAACTTCTTCTTTCATTGTTATTTACTTTCTAAAATAATAAATCTAGTATCTTCTACATACTATGATGTTATAATAAATATGGTACAACTATATTCAGTACTCTATTCATCCTTTGAGTGACACAATACCACAAAACAGGGCAAGGGAAGTGCTGCCCTTTATCAGTGCTAAACAAAAAAGCGCTGATAAAGGGGTATGCCTTTATCAGTGCTATCTAAAAGCGCTGACAAATGTTACATTTATCAGTGCTAAAATAAGAGCTGATAAAGGGTGCCCCTTTATCAGCCCTTTTTTTAAGCGCTGATAAAAAGTAACATTTCTCAGCGCTTTTTAAGCACTGATAAAGGTATCTCTTTATCAGCGCCAAAAAAGCGCTGATAAATGAATGTTTTATCAGCGCTTTTATTTTGGCATTGATAAAACATACCTCTATCAGTGGTTTTAATGAGCACTGATAAAGGTTCCATCAGTTTTTATTTAATAACCCTCACAGGCCATCCTCACTCGCACGTGGTCAAGCATTCACAGAAGCTGAACCAGGCCCCTCGCCACTGCGACCTCATCCTCCTCGTCCTTCCTCCTCCTCGTCCCCCTCCTCCTCCTCCCCCACCACCGCCTCCTCCCCCGCTCCCACTGCCATGACCGTCGCTGCCTCTGCCGCCTCCACCCCCACTTCCACGACTGCCGCCACCTCTGTCACCTCCACTGCCTCCGCCTCTGCCACCGTCGTCGCCTCCGCCTCTTCCGCCGCCGCCGGCTCCGCCTCCGGCGCTGCCTCTGTCGTCGCCGCCTCTAGCACTGCTGACAAGGTGGGTGTGGTAAGAAGTTTTTCTATTATGGTTCTTCTATTTTTGGTTTCACTTTAGGAAACATGATCAAAGTATGGTTTGTAATGCATGATTCTAGATCAATACATAGGTGGTGTGTAGTCGTGTGTGTTATCTTTCTATGAGTAATATGCATTAATTCTGAATATGAGAAATGAAAGTGCTCCTGCTGGTTGGGACTAACATGCTAAAGGGGAATAGTCAGAGGATTGTGTGTTTTAGCCTTTTTTTTCTTTCTGACTCATGTGAGTCTGATCCCAGTTTTTCATTCAGGCTTCATGAGAAACAATGAGATGTTCTTGGGGATTCACTCTTCATTGAAAAGGATAGTGGTGGTGAGTAGTTGAGGATAAATGTCTATGAATCCATATAGGGATGAGTGCACCATTGGTCATTGGATATTGTGATCCTCAATATAATTGAATTTTTGAACATGTGGGATGTCATTCATGATGATCTAAGAATTGGGATTGGAAAATATTTTCATACTAATTCAATAATTTCTAATCATTCTATTCAGTTTTATATAGATCACGGGTTGTGGGGGTTTATTATTTCATCTATGGGGTGATGATATTGACATTCCCATGACAGGAAGAATAAAAATAGTCATGGATGAATGAACATCATGTTGGAAGTGTTGGGTTAACTTTTAATATTCAAGGTGGAATTTGATTTGAAGGTATCTAAGGTGAAATCATTGATGTTTCATAACCTCCAAGGCTTTTTATGTAAGATAATCATTATGGGGGAGGTAGTGCTGACCATCAATGTTATGGGTTGAGAAAATCGAGGGAAATTTAAAATTCTATTCCTATGTGGTTTTAAGGGTAAAATAGTAATTTCTCATATTAGAAAAACTATGATAGATTTTAAGACTTCTTGGTTGGTCTCATTACATTTTATGTGCGGTATGTTTAAAAAAAATTAGGATTTTTTTTGGTTGAGGAATACAGATAAAGGATTTGGGGACACATGTATTGGTAAATTTAGTGATCTTTAGGGAATTTTTAGATACAAAACAGCATTTTTTACTATATTCTGAGAAATTAAATGACGTGTAAATGGAGTACATGACATGTAATTTCCTCCAAAAATGACACATTAATTGGATGCCCAATTTGAAAATTTTACAAACTTTGTAATGGTTACATATCATTTAAATAAAAAATATAATTTTTTAAATAAAAAGTGAATTGTTTTTTAGTCAAGTTGATTACAAGACTTGTAAATGTATTACATGTAGTTTCAATGTCACAGAAAAGGTTTTTTTGGATCCATAGAGTTCTTGAGGAATCATATTTTTTACAAAATTATCCTCTTGGATAGATCTTTATCCCGATGATACTTTCGGTCACTCCCTCCCATCTAATTCACAGTGTTCTATGCTTGATCACTGTTATGGTTGAATTTATTTTCTCGAGGTATATGATCCTTCTGATTCCTATATAGATTTGTTTTCACCTATGGTTTGGATAAAAATTAGTGATCGGATAGTGATTTCTATCAATAAATTTAAATCCATTTGCATGAATTTTTTTGCGGGTTTGTGGGATGTGGTAAATGGTGTACTCGGTTTTAGATTATTTTATTTTCTTGGGTTTCCCCTATTTTATGTTTTATTTTTAGTTGGAAATCTCCTCTGCTATGCACCTCTCCTCTGCCACGAACGCTCCTCTGTCGTGTACCAAATGACACCTTCACGGTGAGTTTTCTCCTATTACTCATTGGTTTCCTCTTGTTCTCATGTTATTACTATTCGATATTGGTGGTTATAATATGAAATGTACGGGCTAAATGCCCTACTGAAAATCGTGGCCATTGGTGGTCCTTGTTTGCGCACTAAATTAATTGAATGTTGGGTGGTTCTTGTTGAACATTTGAATATATAAATTGGTAATTTACGTATACGTTACTTATGAATGAACACACTGGGATGATAAAATGTCTATTATAACCCCTGAAATAACAAACAAAATTGAATAAGGGATGCTTTGTAAAATATAAAATTTTGATTGTTTGGTTTGTATGGCGTTGCGATTGTGATCATAATTGTGTTTTTGTATGGTGTTGCGGTTGTTGGAATAATATTATGACTCAAACTTGGAATAAGTTTCATTTTAAATTTTACATGTCACGTGAACCTTGGTCACACACAATGTATCTCCAAGACATATACTTCAGCATGAAACCATGTACATGCCATGAAATAATGGTAGAACCATATGACATGTGTTTTACTTCACTCACACCATGTATAGATACCATATAGACTTGATGTGTATTGACTATACACCCCTAGTGGTCATGTAAGGATTACACACTGTGTATTCCACAAAAATGTGATGCATAGCTGGTGAGGTGACTCAATATGTATCTAAAGTACATGACTTTAGCTAAAGTTGTTCTAAATGTCATGTATTTTCAAAGGAATCATTCAGTCTTTGTAAGACTAACTTGGAATAAATTTGATATATGTCAGATTAAATCAGGTATCTTATACATACACGATGTTCACCCTACAGGAAACACCATGTATATGGATTTCACATGTGTTTAAAAGCGTTTGTACCATGATTTGTTTTTATAAAACCCAAGCAATGCTACCTGATTAATTAAAACATAATATTAGGAAAGTTTGATACTGCACTCATAAAGATGATGAATATGAATAAAGAATGGATGAATTCCAATCAGTTGACAAAAGAGTATGAAGAAGGCGTGAAAGAGTTTATCAAGTTTGCAGAAGATCATGCATGTGACCCTTCTCAAATCCTTTATTCGTGTTTACACTGTTTTAATTCAAGACAAATTAGTCCAGAGTAGTTGGAAGTACACCTGATCTGTCACGAAATAGATTGATGTTATACATGTTGGAATAAACACAGGGAAAAAAAGAATATAGGTAGTGACTAAGAGAACATGAGTTTTTATAGATCATCTGATATGATTAGAATCATGAACAGTGAATCCAATCGTATGGAGGGTGTGATTACAGATGTGAATGATGATGAAGACCGTATTGAGGAAATGACAAGGACATGTTAAGATGAACTTCATGATTGCCCAAAATTGTTCGAGAAGTTAAAGAGTTGTGCAAAAATTCAATTGTATGCTGGTTGCACTAAATATACAGAATTGTCAGCCATATTAAAGCTGTATAATTTGAAAGCATGCAACGGGTGGAGTGACGCTAGTTTTATGGAACTACTTGCTCTCCTGAATGACATGATCCCAGAAGATAATGAACTCCCAAGACGAACATACGATGCCAAACGAATGCTACGATCGATGGGTATGATCTTTGTAAGAATACATGCTTGCCCGAATGACTGTATATTATTTCGCAAGGACCACAGATCACTTAAAGAATGGCCAAAGTGTGGTGCTTCCCAATACAAGAAAGATGATTCTAGAACTACGAAAGTTGTATGGTACTTTTCAATAATTCCTAGGTTTAGACACCTATATAGAAGTGAGGATACTGTAGTACAATTGACATGTCATGCAGATACAAGAATTAATGATGGGAAACTACATCACCTGGCAGACTCTCCTCAGTGGAAGAGAATTGATCATGAGTATCCTAAATTTTGGATTGAACCGAGAGACCTTCATCTGGCATTATTTACAGATGGGGTTAATCCTTTTGGTTTTCAAAGCAACAGTCGCAATACATGGCTGGTTATGTTGGTAAACTATAACTTACCACCGTGGTTATGCATGAAATCAAAATACATCATGTTAACTATGCTTATATCAGGACCAAAACAATCGGGTAATGATATTGATTTTTATTTGTCCCCATTGATCGAGGATTTGAAAATATTGTGGGATTCAAGTGTTACGTTGTATGATGCTTACAAAAATGAACATTTCACTTTGAAATCCATGTTGTACGGGATGATAAATGACTTTCCTGCTTATGGAAATTTGCTAGGATATAGCATTAAAGAAACTCAAGGGTGTCCTATTTGTGAAAAAGGTACATAGTCAATTAGGTTGAAACATTCATTGAAAAATATGTTTCTAAGACATCACAGACTTCTACCTCGATGACATAAGTACCGATCTTGGATGACATCATTCGACAGAAGTTTAGAATAACATACAGTGACGTCTCCACTAACATGTGATCAATTGTTTGAGAAAGTAAAAGATTTGGACACTACTTTTGGTAAACTGTTTTCAAAAAACCTTACGAAAATTGGTTAGAAAAAGAGATCGGTTTTTTTAATTACCATAGTAGAATTGCCTATATGTCAGACATTTTTTTGATGTTATGCATGTTGAAAAAAATGTATGTGATAGTGTCATCGGAACGTTGCTAAATGAACCTGAAAAAACAAAGTATGGAATTAAGGCTAGATTGGACATGGTTGAGATGGGAATACGAGAAGAGTTGGCACCAGTGAAGGGTGAAAAACGAACATTTCTTCCTCCTGCTACATACACACTTTCCAGGCAGGAAAGATATCAGTTTTGCAACTTCATGAATGAAGTAATGGTTACAGAGGGTTATTCATCAATTATCAGGAAAATTGTGTCAATGGGCGATTTAAAATTAAAGGGTCTGAAATCACATGACTACCATGTTTTGTTGCAAGATCTAATTCCTGTAGATTTACTTTGCATTTTTCGCAAGAATGTCCACCATATATTAATGAAGATCTATTTTTTCTTCAAAGATATATGCAGAAAAGTTATAGACCCTTCGAAATTGCCAACTATTGAAAGAGAAATTTCCATCATATTATGTGAATTGGAAATGTTTTACCCGCCAACATTTTTTGATATGATGGTTCATTTGATGGTTCATTTGATGAGAGAGATTCGACTATGTGGTCCTGTAAATTATAGATGGATGTACCCCATTGAACTGTATATGATGATTTTGAAAGGGTATGTCAAAAACCAAAGTTGGCCAGAGGGTTATATTTCAGAGAAATATATTGTTGAGGAAGTTGTTGAATTTTGTACCGAATACTTGTCTAGTGTGGAAATCCTTGTCCTACCTAAATGTCGTCACACTGAGCGGCTTGAGGGTGAAGGAATTTCTGGAAGAGAGGTTGTCACAATAAATATTACAGATCAAGAGCAGGTCCACCTTTACGTTTTGCATAACAGTTTCGATGTTGACCCATATGTTCAAACCCACAAATAAATTCTTAGGCGTTTTAATCCTTCTAGGGCTGAAAAATGGATATCAGATACACATAATCGATAGTTTATAGGGTGGTTTCGAGACCATATTTTTATTCACTTAGATGAATATCCAGACTCAATTTTAGAACGACATTGATGGCTAGATGGAGGAGCATGTGTGTATATATTATCTTATAATGCTTATGCAGTTAATGGTTATACATTCTATACTAATGAACGTGATGAAGACAGTACCATGTAGAATAGTGGGGTTACAATTTTCGCTAAGGCGATGCATGTTTCCGTTGCTAAGGACAAAAATCCAATTTATGTGAATATGTCATACTTTGGCATTATCAAACGAATATGGGAGTTGGATTATACGAAATTCAAAGTGCCGAATTTTCAATGAAAGTTGGTTGATAATAGGAGTGCTCTTAAAATAGATGAATTAGGATTCGTGAAAGTTTATTTCAGTAAGGAATGGAAGAAAGGTAGACCATTTTTAATGGCATGATAGGCAGTACATGTATTTTATGTTCCAGACCCCACAAACCGAAATTGGTCAATTGTTCTGTTATCGACCAAAACACCTAATGGGTCAGATGAAAGTACATCAGATGTTGACCCTTTTATAGGGACTTCACAATCATTTCCCAGCTTTCCCAACGTAGATAGCGTTTTTATGTCAAGGTAGACCACAATGAAGGGATTTACATAGCCGATAAATGATTCAAATCTCTTCAACCTTTAAAGAAAAAAAGAGAGTACAACAATCAGGTTATTTGTTTATTCTAAAATACATTGTGTTGCGTTATGTTATTATTTGTTCGCTGCTGTTTTATGTAATATAAATTAAATATTAAACCACTTCTGCAGATAATGACTTCTACACCTGCTGATGCGCCCAATCCCGAGGCACAAAATGTCTCTCAACCAGCAGCTGGTGGTCCCACTGCAGAGCAACAACAGGTTTCTCAACCAGATGCTGGTGGTCCCAGTGCAGAGCAACAATAGGTTTCTCAACCTGTTGTTGCAGGTCCCAGTGCTGATGTACAACATGTTTCTTAACGTGTTGATGTTGGTCCCATTGCCTATTCTAGAGCTCCGGGGGAAGATATTGATGCCACTTCTGAGGAAATGGTAGGAAATGAAACTTTGAAAGTGAAAAAAAAACAAGAGCATCGTAGTTTTATAGTGTTACCCAAAATCCATAAGGCAAAAGCAAAAGGCATCATATTTGAGGTGGGATGGAATAAGTGAGGCCAACATGTTAACCCCAATAGAGCCATCCTTAGTAGCTACATTGGAATCGTCACTCGGCAAAGGGTGCTGATTGATGTACAGTCATGGAACCTTACTGTCAATGGGCAGAAGGCACTAATGTGGGAAGAGATTACGGTAACATTATGATATCATTTTTTAGTTTATTAAAATAAAATAAAATACCAAAACATTGACTTAATCTTCATCATCCATTGCAGAGTGCTTTATAGTAGATGCCTCTCACAAGGAACATGTATTAAGAGTTGCATGAATGATTCATAGAGGTTTCCACAAAATTTTAACAAAATATCATCTTAAAGATCCAGAAAGGAAAATCAAGCTGCACTGACCTCCTCTTTACGCACACATGATATCCCAAGGAGTGTGGGATGCGTTTAGAAACCGTCGTGGGGAGCAGACCTTTCAAATGCATTGTGTGGGGTAATACGTTGTCTGGATTTTTCTTGTATTCATCACTCTGATTGATAGTTTCGTATTTATGAAACAGATACTGAGTGCTGAAAATAAAAAATGTGGAACAGAACTAGTGTACCCTTACCGTAACGCAAGGTTGGGGTACGCTGAACTTGAGAAAAAATTGGTGCGTCTTTTAAATCTACCCTACTACCAGTATGTGACATAAAACAACACCATAACCATGTTTCTCTGTTTATATGAAGATTGATGAATCGAAATCAAAATCCATATCCATCCCACACCATGTGCTATGGAAGGAGGCACATGTAAATAAAGAGGTTATACTGATAGATGAAAACACACAAAAAGTGTGGGAAACATGTGTAAATATGACATAATATAAATTTGATTTGCTTTAAATCGCTATTACATTACAGTAACTACTTATTTTTCTATATTTTCTATCTGACATAGTCACAAGAATCATGAACAACCACACCAGATACAGACATACTTTCAGCAGCCTTGAAGCATCCAAAACAGTATGACCGCGTCAGAGGTGCGGGTTTTGGGGTGACACCCCAAACATATTTTCAAAAACAAAAACAAGCAAGGATCAAAATGAAAAACTGGAAAATATGTAAGAACAGTTATATATTTTTCATGAATAATTACAATACTAGAGATATATGATAGAAAAATTAATGGGGGAGAGGTAAAGAGAATAAAAACTCAACAACAAGCCGTTTGTGACGATCCCACCCCAGCCCCCACCAGCTTTGTGGCGAGCCATTCCTCTAAAAAACCTGAATTAGATGATGTAATCAATGTCTTAATAATTGTTTCTGTGAAATTTGATTTACATAGAAACGGATACCTTTCCTGTACCAATATTCCATAGGGTGAAATTGACTTTGATTTATATTTATCAACTCCCACCTATCACCTATCAGCGAGGGCTACGGTGTTCAATATGCTAAATGACATGCTACACAATAGACAGCTTCCAAAAGATCATATTATAGTGTCAATTAACATAGCTAATGAGCCGAGTGACACTTGTTTTAAATGTAGATGATGACATTCATATGATTGAACAAGGTATTAGAATATTCATCGCATGGCCGACAGTTCTTGTGAAAAAACATGTCGACAAAAAGGTATCCATTTCCAATTTCTTTTTGAAGTTGGACCTTTAACATTTATTGAAAATAGGTCTGAACCGTTGAATGTTATTATAGAATGACAAAGACTATGGGGTGAAACGAAATATCAGCTCAAAACTATCTCAGGGATCAACCAACTGATTGAAATGGTCTACTGAGAGCACCTTCTCCCCGCCCGTTCTATATCCACAGTTAATATCCTTGCAGGGTCATGTGGATACAATGTTGAAAGACGGTAATACTCAAATAATTGATTTTGAAAAAGATATGTATGGGGAGGAAACATCATATTTCATTAGTGATGAAAATGTTAATGAACTACTCAAGTATGAATGGCTAGGCGCCTCAGTTGTAAATGTATACATGAGGTAAGTTTTCATTATTTGATTTTACAAAAGCTTATATACTCTGATAATTATGACTAAATACATTTTATAATTCCGCAGACATATATATGAAAAACAATTTAAGGGAATTTTCCATGAACAAAAATTTGTACTTGTTAGTCCTCACACCCCCTATTGAGAAGATGAAAAAGATTCTGATAAAGAGGTTGCCATAATGTCATCCCTGCTCAAATCATTTGAAAAAAATACGTATGACAGACTCTTTTTAATACCAATGATGCTGGGGTAAAACACTACAATTTAATCATATCAACTGTATTTTCATTTCTTTCTTTACTTATTCCTTTTTGTATTTTTAGGGAGCATTGGATGCTGATTGCAGTCAATTTGGATACTCCAACGATTTATTTTCTGGATTCAACGCATGGATATCCAACAAACCGACCACACATGGTGGAATTTGTTAATTTTTAATAAACTAGATCCAACATTTTAAAACTAAACATCTAGTTATATAATTTATGTTATATTTTAATGAGGATTCTGTTACGATAGGGTGGTGCATCAATATCTTCTAATGCATATAATGAATCCAAGGCATAAGGATGAGAAAGCCTACAAGATCTACAATTGGAAAAGTATCTGGGTGTATATAATAACATTGCACTATCCAAACACATATCAAAACAAATTACTTATTATTGTCGATGTTTTTGTAGTGTCCAAAACAAAACAAACAGAAAGGACTGTGGTTATTATGTTTGTAAATTTATGAAGGAGATAGTATTTCATCAATAAACTTGCATCCCTGATGAGGTATTTTTGAAAATAATTACCTGTTCATTTAAAATATTTATTAATCCTTTATGTATTTATATTTTTTCAGTACTGCCATGACTGTCGTAAAAACTCATATTCAGAAGATGATATACATGTGTTTAGAAACGAATGGGCAACATACCTGATGGAAGATTGTACACAAATTGGTTAAATGTGAGTGCCTACTACTTAGGTTATATATATATGATCATTGATTATCCTCCAACCTTCTTTGGTGAATTGAGAATGCTCCAATGTATTGAAATCTTAATTTATTACTCAATGTTTTCTATGCCCGGATTCATATTATTAATCTTTGAACAAATCAATATTGAAGTAAGGCATGATGGTGTACAATGTTTATGGGGTGAACAACGAAACCACAGAGGATCAACAATATCCATTTTCCAACAAACGATGGATGGAAACAACAAATATGGTCTATATCCACCATTTCAGTTAGATATAGGGCCTAAATATAAATATTTCTGAAATTAAATTAGAGGGATCAGATTCAACATGCAGAGACAGTATTTGAGCACATGTGTACCCCTTGGTTCATTTTTAAGAAATTTCAATGTTTTGTATCTCGTTTGTTTGAACATGTATTTGAGTACATGTGTTGTTGTTTGACTTGCACAATTATTTCTAGGTAGATCCATGAGATAATCGGTATCATTGAGGAATTTTTTGGAACCAAAATATGTGTCCCAGGATAATTCAAGTAAGGGAAAGGCTGGTTGAGATGAAATCCAAGCTCAAATGACCAATACATCATCATAAGAATCAACCCTTTGATGCTCCATCATGTAAAATCTGGTCCTCGTGAAGTTTTGAGTTGTTTATTAAAGGTCTGGGTAGTCTGATGATCCCTATGGCCACCATAAATAATGTTTACAGACATCTCCACATGTTTTTTGTGCCTCGTGCCTCTTTACAAGGATCATGCCATTCACATGGTCCATCTTAGCACGTATGTCCCATTCATCCCATTGCTACTCTTGGAAGAACCTAGGAATATGACAATGTGTAAGCCCCACAAAACCCATACTCTTCCAACTAAAAGTATTCCTAGTGTGGAGGGAAGCTGACCATTGGCAATACCCACACCATAACTCTTTTTAATATATGGGGTTTAATCCTTGTATTATAAATAGGTTATATAGAAAGCCTCAATGAGGTTAAACCCCGACCAATGGTAAACCATGGTGACCCCCTCACTGGGGTACACCTTCGCTTATTTTCCCTGCTGTTTTTCCCTTAGTGGAATCCAAATATGTCTTTAAAATGTGAATCCTTACCTTTATGGGATGCACCACACTTGGGTCAGACCTCATTGGGTGTTTTGATCCATCTATCAGGTGAACATTCTAGGTGCTCCCTCCTAGAGATGTATCTACCTGATCCACCTTTATATGTGTTTTTCTCCACCCATTACATCCCTGTAAGACATTAAATCATAACCCTCTATCCTTGTGGGATGTTAAACTCATGGAATACCACATGTTAAACATGGTTTTCCATTTCGTTGAGAATCCCTTTAACAACGATGAATACATGAGGCCAATGTTCTATTGTACGTACATTCCACTGATTCCCAATATGAATACTTTCTTAACTGAAGTATTATGCCCTGGAATGACCCTTTGGATTGTCCTGATATAACCATTGTAATTATCCATCATCCACAAAGAGATGGAACCAGGAACTAGTTTCAGGAACAACGTCTTATTCTATAATGGAGACTCATACTAGGTAATGAATTCCGAGGAGGAATCCGTGGATGGAATGAACGACATCCCATCTCCCCGTTTCAATCAAGGAGAAGACATCTCTTTATAAGTGATGAATGTCACTCACCTTTGTAACGAATGAATGTGTGGTACAATGCACCTCCATCGAACGTCAACATTCTCTAGGAAACATGCCCCTGCAGAAAGTGTCAGAAACATATGTCATGCTCAATCATACATGGCATCCCATTTTGTCATAATGACCTCTCCAAAAACAATATGTAATATGAGGTTCCCTATAAAATACTATAGTAGAATTAAATCCATGTAAAAAGATAATCTCAATTAAAAATTGAATTTTGATTTTCTTATAATTTTTTTCATATAAATTGTATATAAATTGAGATTATTTTGTCATCCAATTGATCAAAACCCATATTTAATTCTTCTATCGAGGGGTACATGAAAAAATAACCTAATATCCCACATAAATCTTGTCCCACTTCCATGTCATAACTAGAAGTTTTTGAAGAAAACTTGAAGGTCTCTAATGCTCGGATTTGATGTGTTGGTATGTATAACACTAAGATAAATTTTCATTGATATCTCATCTAATACATGGACACAAGAATATTTATGGTATATCATATAACATCTTATTAGTACATTATTACACTTTTAATGGGGAATTATGGAATTCCATAATAAAAAAAATCATCGAAAAAGGTACTATATACAAGTTCTAATAGGTGTTTCAGACATGTATTGGGGCTAGAGGGATATTATTGGGTTTTTGGAGGATATCAAGGATGATTTGGGTAGTCATTATATTGAAATGTTATATCATTAGGCTACTCATAGTGTGAAAGGGTAATTCAAAACATGAATTCATTTAATAGGGTGATAATGGTCGTGAATGGGGAGAAGGGGTCAAGTAAGGGTTTGGACCCAAAATATAGTGATGTCACAACTTGGTTCATTTCATGTAACATAATTTAACACTTATTTTTATGTGGGTGAGGGGTTTATAAATTATAATCCTCCTCAGGTTTCTTCGTTTGGGAACCAAGTTCTTAGGGGGTGGCCATACCCCATTCCCCCCCTTCCTTCCCCTTAGACCTGAGTGGAATATCAGTTGTTCGCCATTTCGAATCAATGTGGTATCTTCTCCTACATCTTCCTTGCTTCTCTAACATCTTTCTCAAAGATTTGAATTCAGTTTTTAGGGTTCTAGGTTTAATTATTATACCATAGTATGGATAAATCAATGTTCTTCATGGGACTTTTACATATGACTCTTAGATCATGTCTCAACAATACATAAACTAGTAATCAATCATTATTTGATGCAGATTATATTTTGTGGAAGATTTATTTGTGGGTTTTAAAAAATTTTGGCTTAATTTATCATAAATATTGTAATATTGATTCAGGATTTAGTGTTTTCTAGGCTTAGGGGTGCGTCAGGAGTGGATCGCACCAAGTTTCTCAGCATTCTGGCTTTGTTGGATTACACGATGAGTTTGGCGCCTATTATACCATGCTGGATTTTTGGTTAAAATTAACTAATTATGTAATTTAATGTTTTTTGGACATTAATACATGTGATCATGGACTCAGTTGTGGTTGGTATGAACTGATGATAGTTTATTGGACTTTTGGTTGAGGTAAGGGCATTGACCTAATTGTGTCTCTTCATTAATTGGTTATTTTATGTTTTGTGCCTCACGAGTATAATTACATTTAACAACCCCATTCTTTATTTCATTATTGTATTACTAACATAATATATTTTTTATTATGTAGGTGAAATCTTTTTCCTCATTTAGAATTCTTTGTTCAGAAACTGCCACCATGAACGACAATTTTTTAGAGCGGATGGATGCAAAAAGGATGGAACATCATTGTTTTTTAACTGTTTTTTGGATAAATGTAATTGTAACCAAATTAAACATTGTTTGAAATGTATATAGAAGTGTGATATTTTTTATTCCTGATATCAAGTAAATGTATGTATCATTTTTTTTCTTCTTTTCATTGTGTGTGGGTGTTGTTTGTGCTATGTGCAGGTGTTATTTGTGCTCTGTGCTGGTATTGTAATGTGTGCAGGTGCTCGGTAGGTTCTGTGCAGGTTCTAGATTTGCACAGGATCATTGGACTTTATCAGCGCTTAACTAGCGCTATTTTGAGCGCTGATAAAGGTAGTTTTTATCAGCACTCAAAATAGAACTGATAAAGGTTGTGTTTATCAGTTCTATTTTTAGCGCTGATATATTATACATTTATCAGCACTGAAAATATCACTGAAAAAGTCTACCTTTATCGGCGCTGATAAAAGTCCTCCTTTATCAGTGATACTTGTAGCACTGATAAAGGGGACCCCCTCATTTATCTTCACCGAGATTAACAATGCTTTTTTAGCACTGTTAAAGGCGGTTTTAGTGCTATTATATACCATATATTTAGTAGTGACATGTCACCATACGTGCGTACGTACGGATTACCGTCTCCACGTCGTGGTGTAATTGTTATTCAAAACATTAGTATTTGGATTGGTATGATAATGATGTGTAATTGATGTAAATAATAAATATAACATGATAATGATTCAGTATTTATGATATACCACCCAATTATATATTATTTTAATATCAAAGGAATGATATTGTCGCTCGTACGTACGTACGGACTACCGTCTCCACGAACGCGATGAGATTCATTCCCCATCATATCCATCCAAGTCTAATTATCATTTGATGATTAAAAATAATATTTAGTGACTTGGTATCATTCTATATATGAATAAGAATCAACCTATCCATAAAAAACACGATTTATGTAACAAAACATATAAAATAAAATGAGTAAGTTAACACCCGAAACAATGATAATACTAAGATATTATTAACAAAGTAATGTTAAAAGATCATATATGATATCATATTAATGTATATGATTCTTTTATAATTCAATAACAATTATTTCACCATTATATGGGAGGTTTACCTACCCGCAACCAAGGAAATGTACAAGGTAATGGTTTATTTCACAATCTCTTCATTATCCGAGGTTGTTTATATGTAATTATTTACTGGGACCTCTTTATCATCCACATCCATGTTTCTTAAAAATGTATTTCCAATCATTTTTACTATTTTATAGACTATGGTTTAAAGTCATTTATATGGTTTTTTGACTTTTTATAAGATGTTTATAAAGGAATCTTTCCGTCGTTTTCCAAACAAGGTCCTTTTTAACCTTTCTGACCGAATTAAGGTAAGAATGTATTTTTTATCTTATACGGTGTGTGCGTCAATTTTCGTCCATTATAAAATTGTCGAATATTCCCTTAAAATATTAGAATAATATTTTCAAAGTAAATGGTTTATTTTATAATTATGTGTCTTTTAAATGGTTAAAAAAAGAGATATTTCTCTCAAATAGTTTTGATTTAATCTATGTCAACATACTTTGATGAATTTTAATTTTATTTAAAGTTGATTTATTATGATACAAAACATCCATATTGTATTGAAGGTTTTGTGATATGTTTGACTATGGATGTGTTATTTTTATACCATTCATGGTTTATGGAGAAAGTATTGACATTTCATATGCTAGTTTTAATACGAATGTTTATGTTATGTTTAAACCTATTCATATGAGGAATGCATTGGAATTAATAAGTGACGGGTGGAGCTCGCTACAGCTCCTCAATACATCAGTAGGTGTCATGAGACAAACTAGTTTCTTGGCACAAGGCCTTGAAAAATTCTTGTTTGTATTCTTGGAACAAGGCCTTGACTATATGGTTATTATAGTCTGGCATTATGAATTCCATCATTATGAAAGTGGGTATTATTATAGCATGTGATTATTCGACTAGTAGGATATCCATGTGAATAAATAAATGACATTACTTCATTTTATTTTTTCCTTTTTATGTTGAATTTCATGTTTAAAATTCTTTTGTTTTATTTATTCATTTCCTTAAATGTTTATGCTTATTTATAAATGATTCCACCCTATTGTTATCCTTACTGAGCATCTGAGCTCACCCCTTTCAATGTTTTATTTTTCCCAATATGTGAATAGGTATTTTATGAATGACCTGCATGGATAATATGAGGGGATATGAAGAAAAGATGTTGTTGTAGTTTTTGTCGCATTATGATGTAATGTATGACTTAGGAATACATCTTGTGATTCCAAGGCTACTAGACTAATCGGTATTTTGAGACTTTATCATTTGTGATCATGCCAATGTTATGTAATAATGCACTGACTCTGGGAAACTGGGGTTGGGGAATCATAGTTGGTATCAGAGGAAGTTTAGTACTAACCGTGGAAACTATATTTATATAAATTCTGATTAGAGCACATAGCCATAAGAGAGACTTTGAGGATTAGTATACAAGAACTTCCTATAATTTTGGTATTGTTGAGATTTTGGGAGTTTTCTGAGAAATACATCCCAGTCTGGATACGAGCAGGTAGAGGCGACTCTGTCATAGATGCACCTAGGGGTAAAACACGAAAACACCACTTCGAGCTAGACTCGAATTGGAATTTGTGCACGACTGCAGGCCTTACTGCACTCTTGGTTATGACACTCCTGGGTGATATGCTTAGGATAATTATCATTTTCTTTACCAACCATTATGAAGGTTTTATGAGTAAATACTTCCTCAATTAAAACTTTTTTATGATTATGGATTATATCCATAAACTGTTCAATTTATGTTAAGTGTTTTACAAGTTTGGAATTATGTATTTCGATTCATAAACTGATCTAATTTACTCCATTGTTCAGAAATGGCGCATAGTGGAAGGAATGGAAATTGTACCAATGCATGCACTCCATGTTGGGATTTCCCTCCTGCTCAAGATAATTATATTAGAGTCGGTGATACAATTGTTGTTGATCACTTAATCACTATATTGGGACAACTCACTCAGGTTATGAATAATAACATTACCCGTATGGAGAACCGTGATCCGCATCGTGGAGGATCAATGTTAGATCACTTCATGAGGCAAAAACCACCAACATTAAATGGGAGTAAAAATCCACTAGTAGATGAGAAATGGATAAATTCCTTAGATAAAATATTTCATTCCTTGGGGAGTAGTGAAAGGGAAAAAGTTATCATGTCAGTTTACCGCCACACTGGAGATGCTGACCAATGGTGGTCATTGATGCAAAACACAAAGGAAGATGATGAAGTATCAAATATTTAATGGAGGGAGTTCAAAGAGATTTTCATCGAAAAGTAATTTCCTCGTGACCATCGAGCAGATATGGAAAGGAAATTTCTGAGTTTGAGACAAAAGGAGGATGAGAATGTCGCAAAGTATGAGGCTAACGTTACAAGGCGAGCAAGGTGTGCTGCAAATTATATACGTAACCCAAGAATTAAGATTGATCATTTATTTTATGGGTTAAAAATATTTCTCCGTTGTGCATTAGTCTCATAAACCTTCTCATTGTACGAAGATATTGTCTCTTGTGCTATCAAGATATAAAAATATTTCTCTATGTCTTACGACTTTGAAAAGAAAGAGAAGAAGAGATTTGATGATCAATCTGGAAATGGAAATAAGGTGAAGAAGGGAAAGTTGATTATCCATCCTTCAGTAAATGTGGGATTAAACACCCTGGTACTTGATTGAATGGAATGGGAGTCTGTTACAAGTGTGGTGAAAAAGGTCAGCAAGATTGTGATTGCAAGGGGAAGAAAAAATCTATCGATGTTCAATGCTACAACTGCAGGGAGATGGGACATTATGCAAATGAATGTCATAAGCATTAGGGGATCTTACCTCATAAAAGTCCAAGGGATCAAGTCCAAGCTTACGCTATCACTATAGCTAAGGTTGAAGCTCCAAAAGACGTGGTGGTCGGTAATTTAATTGTTTCCTCAAGTTTAGCCCAGGCTTAATTTTATTCTGGATCATCACATTGTTTCATATCTTCCCAGTTTTCTAAGAAAATTAGATATTTGAAATTTTATTTAGCAAGGGAGTTGTCAGTTAAAATTCTTAAGTGAAGTATCATTGCTACAAAGTTTTGTGGATCTGTTCCCATTATGGAATATAAATGTTCTTTATCTTCTGATCTCATCATCATACCCATGATTTAATTTGACATAATCCTCTGTATGGATTGGCTTTTGGACCATGATGTATAAATTTATTGTAAGAAGAATGATTATATGATTTTTTATGATAATAATAAATAACACCTTATCTTTAGAGCAGAATAGTCACCACCTGAGTCTAACCTAGATCCACCCCATTAGCTCAACTAAATTCAATTATTGGGTAGGAAGAGAATAAAATAATTGTGGGTAAGGAAAGGAATGTTCAAATAGAGGATGTACCTATTGTGAAGGAATATGTAGATTTGTCTCCGGATGATTTACCTGGACATCCACCAGAACGATAAATTGAGTTTTCCATTGATTTAATTCCAAATTCAAGGCCTATATCGAATACCCCTTATAGAATTTCCACTGTGGAATTATTTGAACTAAAGAAACAACTAGAGGAATTGATTAATAATGGATTTATTCTCCCTAGTGTTTCTCCATGGGGAGCCCCTGTCCTTTTTGTTAAGAACAAAGATGGATCTATGAGGTTATGTATCGACTACAGGGAAATCAATGCTATAACAATAAAGAACAAGTATCCCCTACCTCACATTGATGATTTATTTGACCAACTACAAGGAGTTGAATATTTTTCAAAGATTGACCTTTGATCTGGATACAATCAGTTTTCTATGAAGAAGGATGACATTCTAAAGACAGCATTTTGAACCAGGTACGGGCATTACGAGTTTACAGTAATGCCTTTTGGCTGACTAATTTACCCTATGTTTTCATGGATATAATGAACAGTGTTTTCAATGACTATCTCGATGATTTTGTTGTGGTATTTATTTATGATATCATGGTATATTCCAAAAGCTATGAAGATCATGAAAATCACTAGCGCATTATCTTGAAGACTCTTGGAAGACATGAATTATATGGGAAGTTTAGAAAGTATGAATTATGGATTTATGAGATCTATTTTCTTGGAAATATTGTCTCTAAGGATTGAATCTCTGTTGATCCTTATATGACCAAGGCAATCCAAGAATGGACAGCACCGACGAGTATAACTGAGGTACGTTGTTTTATTGGTTTAACTAGTTATTATCAATGTTTCATCCAGAATTTTTCTCGGTTGGCTAACCCTTTAACAAATCTCACACGTAATGGGGTTAAATTTGTTTAGAAAAACAAGTTTGAAGAATGTTTTGAATAACTTTAGAGAAGATTAGTTAATTCTCCTATATTGACTCTACCGTCAGGGAATGACATGTTTGTTATTTATAGTGATGCATCGAATAAAGGACTTGTTTGGGTCCTTATGCAAAATGATAGGGTTATTTCCTATGCATCACAATAATTGAAAATTCATGAGAAAAACAATCCTACTCATGATCTTGAGTTAGATACTATACTTTTTTCATTGAAGATATGGAGAAATTATCTCTATGGTGAAAAATGTGAGACTTATACTGATCACATGAGTTTGAAATACATTTTATCACAGAAAGAACTCAACATGAGGCAAAGGTGATGGCTTTAACTACTAAAGTATTATGATTTCACGATACACTACCACCCGGGGAAGGAAAATAAGGTAGCAGATGCTTTGATTAGAAAGGATCATGGAGTTTTGAACAAGATGAGAGTTGATAGAGATCCTATTTTCATGGATTTAGTAGAGATGAATATGGGAATCACCATGGAAGGTGAAACATCAATACTTTTTCAAATGGTTTCTAAACTATCATTATAAGAAAGGATAAAGAGTTCTCAGACCGATGATGACGAGTTTCAAAAGAAGATTAAAGCTATGAACGATGGGAGATTGAGTGACATTGTGTATGAAGACGTAATTGTGAAATTTGGGAAGACACTATCTGTTCCCGATATACCTGATCTAAAACTAGAATTATTAGATGATGCTCATAGTTCCAATTACTCTATACAACCTGGGAGCATCAAAATGTATAGATATTTAAAAGAACGTTTTTTTCGGGACAACATGAAGAGGAGATTGCTGATTTTATGTGAAGATGTATGGTTTGTCAACAAGTGAAAGATGGAAGGCAACAACCTGGAGGAGTCATGCAAACTCTTCCCATACCTGGGTGGAAATGGGATAATATCACGATGGACTTTGTCATGGGACTACCAAAGACTCCTAAAAGAAACGATGCAATATGGATAATTGTTGATTGTCTTACCAAGTCAGCACATTTTCATGCTATAAGGGAAGATTTACCACTTGAACGTCTAGCAAGACTATATATTAATGAAGTTGTGAGACTTCATGGAGTACCCCTATCAATTGTTTCAGATTGTGATCCCCATTTTATATCATGATTCTGGAAAAGTATTCAGAAAGGCCTGGATACTGAACTTCGGTTGAGAACTGCTTACCACCCCCAAACTGATGGACAATCAGAACAGACTATTCAAACCTTATGAGACATGTTGATATCATGGTCACTTGACTTTCATGTTATGTGGGATCAATATTTACCTCTGGTAGAATTTTCCTATAAAAATAGCTTCCATTCAAGTATTCGGATGACACCATATGAAGCGTTATATGGAAAGAGATGTTGCACAACAACCTTTTGGGATGATGTTGGTGAAAGAAAACTCATAGTCCCAGTACTGGTGGAGGAAATGATGGAAAAGGTGAAGGTAATTCAAAACCACATCAAAGCAGCTCAAAGTAGGCAGAAGAGCTATGCTGACAACCGAAGGATGGATTTTGAATTTCAGGTAGGAGATCATGTTTTCTTGAAGGTATCTCCATGGAAGTGTGATATATGTTTTGGTAAGAAGGGAAAGTTGAGTCCCAGGTACATCGGACCATTCAAAATTCTAGAACGAATTGGGGTTGTAGCTTACCGTTTGGAAATGCTACCAAGTATCTACAATGTTCACGATGTGTTCCACGTATCACCGTTGAGAAAATGCATGCTTGACCCAACGCATGTACTCACCTATGAGGAATTAGAACTGGAACCTGATCTGTCTTATTGTGAAGATAATTTTAAGATTCTTCATACAAGAGAACAAGTTGTGAGAAACCGGATGACTCATCTGGTAAAAGTTCTATGGAAAAACTATAAGATGCAAGAGGCAACATGGGAACCCAAGGAACTTATGATGAAGAACCACCCGAGTCATTTCATGCAGTAGTATTCTAGAAATTTCTAGGATGAAATTATTTAGAGGGGAGAATTTAACACCCCAAACTTCCATGGTATGCTTCTCTTTGAATAATACAGTAGCATGTGTTGTACGCAACTTCGAGTTCTAACACACACCACAACCAATCAAACTAGCCGTTATGAATAGTAATACCCACTTTTTGAAATTTTATACATTTTATATTTCAAAATGGACATCTTTTTTGGATTCTCAATATTGAAATTAGCTTAGGGTGAATTTTTGGTACATTTCGGATAACTTTCATATTTTGATGAATAGTGAAAATAATGAAATTTTAATTAAAAACAAATTTTTAAATTGAAATAATTAATAGGGATAAATTATGAATTTTAGTGATTTTAGAGTATAATTAGATTATATTTTTATCATTTAATCCAATTATGGTCATTGGACATAATTTTACATTTATACTAGACATAAGCAAGTGCCAATATTTTGATAGTTATTATCTCTTAAAAACACACTTTTTGTTTTAATAATGAGAATTAATTTAAAATTAATTTCTACCACTTCAGTTTTATGAATATAGAAAGATGGATTCCATATTTAAAATTAGGAGGCCCAAATTGTGTAAATAGTTAACTTTTATTTTTAGACATTTTGAATAATTACTTTGGTAAATATTTTATTTACCATGTTTAAAGGGTAAATCCAGTAAATAAGGGTAAAAAAATAATATTATAATTATAATAAATTACCCTAAAACATGTCATAACACTATTGGTTGATACAAGTCCTACCATATTAATCTTTAGGTCGATTTGGGGACCCCATGGATCCACTTATAAGTGATAATGACACTTTATATTAATTTAGTTAAAGTAAATACAAAAATGACATAAGCATATATATTTTAGGAAAACAATTTTTAAATAGGTTTATATATGTTATATATTTGACTATAAATATTTATTAGAAAGTTAAAAATATTTCCAAAATAAGTTTATTTTATTTATAATTTTTATACACTGAATAATTAAATTTATTTTGGACACAATAATGCTTCAGTATTTTCCTTATTAATGAAACAATCAATTAATTAGTTAGATAAATATAATTTGAATGTTTTGATGCCATCCACGAATTTTATTGGTTAATATGACATTTTAGGATTTCATAAATTAATTTTTTTCAAATTAATAAAGTTTTTAAGACTTTATCAAAAATCAATCATTAAATAGTGTGAATTTGACAAAAAAGAGTTTTTATAACAATTGTTATATTATTAATTGATATTATAGTCCTAAAAATCTATGGTAATTAAAAAGCACTTATATAATGATAGGTGTATTATTAATGGACCTCTTGGGGGTCTTTTGGAAGTTTATAGTAAGTTTAATGACTATATAATATAAAAATACAAAGAGACAAGGTAAATGTCAAACTCTTTAACTAAGAGTTAAATAAAAAAGATAAGGTTAATATAGTGTCCCAAACCTATCTAAAACCTATTGGTTGAGTATTTTTCGACTTATCCCCACCATAAACTTTAAATTATCCACTTTGGAGCCATTAGAAACGTAATATTAATTTATTATAAAATAATATTTCTAGCTTTTCCTAAGGTGCCTCTCACCCCTCTTATAAAAGGGCACCTCCCCTTCCCTCTAATTAACACCTTCAAAGCCTTTTGGCTAGGCAAAAACCTGCCCAAATATTCTCTCAATTTCCATAAATTTAACCTAGAGGCCATAGTTTGATAAAAAATATATCCTAAAGATCCCTTTTGATCAAATCAAAAGGAAGAACACGAAGAAGAGGTAATGTTTTCACCACCCTCTTTCAGTTTCCTTTCTTCTTCAACTATTTCTTTCTTTGTTATTTTCATTATAAATTAAAAACTCTAGTATCTTCTATATAATGTGATGTAATTATAAATATGGTACAACCATATTCTATATTATATCCATCCTTTTAATGACATATCACCATACGTGCGTAAGTACGGCTTACCATCTCCACGTCGTGGTGTAATTGTTATTCAAAACAGTATTATTTGGATGGGTATGATAATGATGTGTAATTGATGTAAATAATAAATATAACATGATAATGATTTTGTATATGTGATATAAAATCCAATTATATATTATTTTAATATCAAAGGAATGATATTGTTGCTCGTGCATACGTACGGACTACCGTCTCCACGAATGCGATGAGATTTATTCCACATCGTATCCATGAAAGTATAATTCTCATTTTATGATTAAAAATAATATTTAAGGACTTGAAATCAATATTTATATGAATAAGATACAACCTATCTATTAAAAATGCGACTTATGTAACAAAACATATAAAAGAAAATGAGTATGTTAACACTAGAAACGACGATAATACTATGATATTATTAACAAAGCAATGTTAAAAGATCATATATGATATCATATTAATGTATATGATTCGTGTATAATTTAATAACAAATATTTCACCATTATACATGAGGTTAACCTACCCTCATCCAAGGAAAAGAACAAGTTAAGGGTCTATTTCAAAATCTCTTCATTATCCGAGGTTGTTTATATGTAATTATCTACTGGGACCTCTTTATCATCCACATCAATGTTTCTTAAAAGAATATTTCAAATCATTTTTACAATTTTACAAACTATGGGGTAAAGTCATTTATACCCTTTTTTACTTTTTATAAGATTTTTATAAAGGAATATTTCCGTCGTTTTGCAAACCCGGTCCTTTTTAACCTTTTCAATATAATTAAGGTAAGAATGACATTTTTATCTTATACGGTGTGTGCGGATACTTTCCGTCATTATAAAATCATTGAATATTCCATTACAAGATTATAAGAATATTGACAATGTAAATTTTTTATTTTATAATTATGTGACTTTTAAATGGTTAAAAAAAAGAGATATTTCTCTCAGATAGTTTTGATTTCATCTATGTCTACATACTTTGATGGATTTTAAGTTCATTTGAAGTTGATTTATTATTATACAAAAAATCCATATTTTATTGAAGGTTTTGTGATATGTTTGACTGTGGATGTGTTATTTTTATACCATTCATGGTTTGTGGAGAAAATATTGTCATTTCGTATGCTAGTTTTAATACGAATGTTTATGTTATGTTTAAACCTATTCATATGAGGAATGCATTGGACTTAATAGGTGATGGGTGGATCCCGCTATAGCTCCTCAGTGCATTGGTAGGTCTCATGAGGAAAACTAGTTTCTTGGCGTAAGGCCATGACAAAATCTTGTTTGTAGTCTTGGCACAAAGCCTTGACTGTGTGGTTATGATAGTCTGGAATTATACATTCCATTATTATGAAAGTGGTTATTGATATTGCATGTGATTATTCGACTAGTAGAATATCCATGTGAATAATTAAATTTCATTACTTCATTTTATTTTTTCCATATTATGCTGAAGTTCATGTTTAAAAGGATTTTGTTTTAGTTATACATTGCATTAAATGTTTATGATTATTTATGAATGTTTCTGCTATATTGTAATCCGTACTGAGCATCTAAGCTCACCACTTTCAATGTTATATTTTTCTCGGATGTGAAGAAGTATTTTATAAATGACCTATAGGGATAGTATGGGTTGCTATGAAGAAAATATGTTGTGGTAGTTTTTTTCAATTTATGATGTAATGTATGACTTATGAATGTATCTAGTGAATCCATGGCTACTAAATTAATCGGTCTTTCGAGACTTGATCTTTTGTGATCATTCCAATGTTATGTAATAATGAACTGACTATGGGTAACTGGGGTCAGGGCGTTATATTTTATATTTCTAATGGAAATTTATAGTCGAAATGATCAAATATATAACCCCATATAAAAATTGTTTTACTAAAAGATACATGTTTATGTTATCTTTACCATTACATTAAATTAGTTAATATAACATGTCATAATAACTTCCAAGTGGATCTTGGGGGTTCAAAAATAGACCCAAGGATTCACATGGTCAGACATATATCATTTAATAGGATTAGTACATGTGTTAGGGTAGTTTAATATTATTATAATATTATTTTGTACCCTTATTTACCAGATTTACCCTTTAATAGTGTAAATTAAAATAATTAGAAAAGATAATATTCACAACTTCTAAGGATAAAAGGTATCAATTTATATAATATGGACCTCTTTATTCCAAATATGTAATCAATTTCTTCAAATTAAAAACACATAAGTTTAATAAATTAAATTATAATTAATTCTCATTGTCAAAACAAAAATGCATGTTTTTAGGTTGTAAAAATACCAAAAGATTAACATGTGTTTATGTACAATTTCAAAAGGAAATTAAATACAATGATCAAAATTAGATTAAACTATTAAAATATAATCTAGTTACACATTAAAAAAATTAAAAATAAAAATCTAACTATATATATAAATTAGATGAAAAGTCTATTTGGACTTTAAATGCGGTATTTTTCACTATTTATTAAAAAATTAACTTTATCAATAAATTTCCAAAAATTTATTCAAAGTAAATCATGATGTACCAATTAAATATAAGAGGTTTATTTTGTCAAATAGAACATATAAAAGTGTAAAAAATATATTTAAAAATGGTTCACCAACAAAAGGTGGTAAAACGATATTTTAAAAATATTAGCGTATTTCATGCTTAAAATCAGATTTGTTCTTATATTAATCCTATAAAATTTATCAAATAAATATAAATACATTTAACAAACATGTATAACAATATTGTATTTAGTTCATTTCATTCCCTCTAATACAACAGTTAAGTGCTTACTACCATTTAAAACTGTAACACTATTATATTATTTTTCTGTACAACCCAATGTTGTATGGAACATAAGATTTCAAAGAAACCTATTATTGTGTGTTGAGTATGCAATAAGAAAAAGTTTCCCCTTTAACAAAAAATTAATATCATATTCATATGTATTAATTTAGATCAAAAAGTATTGTTCTATAAATACCTAGGTCGTTATATTTTGTGTCCCAAGATATCAAATGCTTAATAGTTCACTTGTGGTCAAATGCACTGACCAAGAATGTGTCCTTTCTTCCAAACAGACATAAAATCACATGACCACCTCAATGGGAGGTTTAGACTCTACCCAATATACACATCTCAAAACCACCTTGGTGAAATGCTTCATAACATCATTTAATCATATCAGAATATATACCATCATATCACCAAGATGTCCCTACATGTCCACCATTTTAAGTATCCTCCATGTTACCCTAAAAAATGATTGCCTAACCCACTACCTTATTATGATTCGTTAATTATTATATATTAACTAGGGACTTGATATCACATCCAATTCCATCTAAAAATCATTTCACCATATCTTCCTCGTCGCCTACCAGTTGTAGAATAATGCTATTCAAGTTAATGAAACATCTAAAAAAATCCATCACTAATATATTCCCATCAGTCAAATATATATAAATTTTATCTCTCTCTTGCATTATAATATCTAGGAAGAAATTATCCAAGAAATTGGCTTAGAATTTCTTCCAAACCATACCCTCTAACTGCTCATCCCGGAATTAAATATCACACTATCTCTTTACTAGTCCTCAAAACTTCAACGCTACCAACTTAACTCTCTTATCTCGAGGATTATCAATGTTATCAAATATAATTTGGATACAGTAAATCCAAAATTTAGATACCTTAGGTGTACCCTTTTCGGTGAATGTTGGAGGTTTTTTTACCTATAACTCTTTAGTTATATTGAACATAATTAGTGAATCCCACCTTGTGTCACTATCCATAAACTATAAAAGTGGTAAAAGATCTCATTGAACTAATATTCTTCCCTACAACAAATATTTAATGGGGGGTTTATTCCTATAGTCGGTGGGGAACATTCTCAGCAATATAATCTTACTTCCCTACTCTTTAGAGTAATCATGGAGGAAAAACACTAAATGATAGGAACACATTAACTTCCCAAAACATATCATTTCAATAGTTACAGAAAATAGGGTTCATAACTAGCCATAAACCGACCACTCTATATCCAATATCCAAATGGGCATAACCATAACACTTTCTCTACTCCCAACCATCCCTAGTCATAGTTACTAGTTAACTATTGGTAAAACGACATTCCAAAATTTAAAACATTATTTTGTAAACCATTTTTAGCCATTTTATTATTTATTTAACTTTTTAATTTTTAAAACCTCATTATTAGGCATTATTTCATTAAAAACCCAAATGAATTAGGAAAAAAATTTCCCACACCCCTACTATTTATGTTCTTCCATGTGTGCCTAACTTGATGCATATAACATAAATCCCAAAGTTACTAAAATAATTCATTAATACACAAACATCATCCCTTATTTTTCAATGAGTAAAATATCATTAAACGGAAATGACGCACAATAATAGATCCATCCAAGTTGAAATTACATCAAACTAGAATAAGTGAATGTCAACAGTAGTTATCCTACCCAGAGAACATGGGTTTTACCCCACTCATGGGTTATCTAATCCTATGAACAAGCTCATAACCAATGTCGAACATAATATAATATCCAATACACTATTACTAAAAAGTAAATCAATTGAAAATAAACTCCTTCAATACAAATTTGAAATTTCTTGACCCAAGTGCCACTAAACCTATTCGGTAATGCAGTTTACCACATGAACCCATGAGATACTCCCCATAATATCAACGATGATGAGTACCAGGGAGCATATAATTAGTTATATATGGATATTATACATTATTTAGTAGACAAAACCAACAACAAAAATAAACATAAACAATAACCACTGTAATAATGATCAATAACCAACAATTCCCTTGAATCACATAATCAGATCTCAAAACATGAAATGTTCCCAAAAACCAATACAAAAAAAATTTCATGTCATATTGGTGTAAAATATAAGATGGAAAATAATAATGTTTTGATGAAAATCCCCAAATTAGGTCAAAACATTATGTTTGGTCCCCAAATTCATGCTCCAATACAAAATGATGACTCAACCATCAATTGTAGGGAATTTTCCCTTTATCTTAATCGGCAACCTAGAAATATCTTTGGGTACAAATGATGGAAAAATAAGTGTGTTATTAAACCATTTTAGGCCAACACCAACAGTGTCTAGATCCTTATCTAGTCTCATAATAGTGTAAGTTGAACAAAAACAGAAAAAATAATTAGGGAAATAATGAAACATGATTCACAATAAACATTTATCAATTTGGTACTTAGACCTGTAGGTCTTATCATGACCCCAACCCATTAAACATGCTTTGGCCATTATAAAATTTATAGAAATCAATTTTAAAGAGTAAAAATTCAAATAAAATTATTATTTTATTAATCACTCTAATAATAGATAATAAAGAGTGTTTTTCCAATTTCCCATACCATGTTATGTTCTATTAGTTCATGGAACATAATTCTGAAACCCTTTCTAAGAATAAGTAGTACCATGTATATCATATCAAATCAAGGATATCAAGTGTTAGGTCTAGCCATCCATAATCTTGGATATAGAGTGCCATGTCTAAGAACATTACCCATGGTTAGGAAGCATCTTTTCAATCATCATTATCCATTTCATAAATCTACAATTAAAATTTCTATCATGACTTTTATTTTTAGAAAATTACAATGTCAAGGGTGATCCTCTTTCATTTTTCATTATTTTCAGGTTTTATTTCACTCAACATCATTAACTCTCGTCCATAATAAAAACATTTAAGTATTGATTCAACTAACATAACCATTTAAGGATATTTAGAACCATCGAAAAAATAATCAATCCCATAAACAACTTACCTTTTGTTCCTTTTCCCATTTCATAAAACTGTTAATTTATGATTTCGGAGAAATAACCCCTACTATTAAGATAACCTTAAAAATATGAAGTACAACTGATTTATCCATCTAAACCATCTATTTCATTATTTACAACCTAATATTCCATTTTTAAGGGATCTAATAACCCTATGGGTGTCTTTAGGAATGGTATTAAAATCATAAATGTGTCTAACCTAAAATTTGAAGGGTCTATCAAATCATTAAAAATGCATAATTTATTATTCTTGAAAAAGAAAATCATTATGAGACACATTTTGAAAATAGTAAAAAACACGTACACTTAAAAAACATCATGAATATGGAAAATATATTATCGAACACCTACCATATACTCATAGACTATACTTTTCCAACCATGACCATTGTATCAAAGTAAAACAACAAAATTTTTAAAGGAAATGAACTATCTAAAATTAGGAATCAAGATATTCAAATAAAGTGATACAACATGGTGTGGGTATTCAAGAAAATATAATGAAATATTTTTAGAGAATTAACTGGGGATTTGAATCACAATAAAAGGCACATAAAATAGCCTATAATTGGAATAGAATGATCCTTAGAAGAGTTGGGATTTTTGGTTCGAATCCTAGAATGATTGAAGGGAAACATGAAGGAAATTAATCTGAAATATTATAAAGGATGGGAGGGAAAAGTGGAGAATTTTATACATTTAATGTGGTGCATGGTTTAAAAACATGGTGCCAACCATGAATCCTACACTTTCAAAAATGAAACTGAGTTGCACAGTTTGAAAAGCATTTCAAATGAAATGAGAAGGGATCTATCTAGCCTCTCTTTATTTCCAGGCCACCCCTATGATGGTATACTAGATGAGCACCCCCTTATCCATGTTGCAAGTTTATGTAGTACAGTAAGTACGAATCACGCACTAACTAAGTGCCATGCACTGTATGACCATTTTCTCCATTTTTCAGGTTCTAAACCCTTGGTACACTCTCAATAAAATTTAATACAACTGAGAATAATTTCCTTGACTATTTAATGTTGGGTCAGAAAAAATCTAAGATTAAAATATACCTCATGAAATGGTCATGTTATTAATTGTTTTATGAAAATGTAATATCAAACACTAAATGAATATGATTCATGGAATCAATCATAATGTGTGAGATATATAATTTGAATTTGAAATAAAAAAGTTAGGTTGGTGAACAAAATTATCTAATTATTTATCATGGAATATAGATGTTGATAACAATATGCTATGAGAATAAAATTTATTATATGACAATAGAACATGGATATCAGGCATAAAATAAAGGCATATGATAAAACTATTAAATTAATGTGTGAAATTAAGATATGTGAAAAGGATGGAAATTTCTAATATCATATAATCCCAACATCAAACATTTCATTAAATTAGTGGTGATTTACATTCTGGGATAATCTATTCCCACATTGATATAATACACTTAGAGTTAACGCTCTCCAGCTATGTACTATGCCTGATCCCATTTAGTGGCTAGGTTTCCTTCACCCCAAGCACTAACCCACACCCACTCATGCATTCACTAACCAGTATAGGCTATCTTACCCTTTTCAATGATTGGTCATCTTTCCCAATATCATTTCTAATATCCCTAGTGGATGTATGACTTCTTGGGTTGGACAAATAAGTGGTGGTCAATTTTTTTGTGAAAGAAAATGAAGGGGTATATTTTGTATTAAGAGAGTTATATATATATTTATATAATTCTTATAAATAATAATCCATTATATTTTGTAAAAAAAGAATAAAATAATTATTTATTTATTTACTATTTATGAATAATCAATTATTAACAAATTAGATTAATTACAATTTAGTTATAAATAATTATAATATTTTATGGAATTTTTAAAAAATGTGTTTTATAAATTAAATAAAAATAAAATATATATGGTTAATTAATTAACTATTTTCAAACATTGGTTGTAAATATCCCATTAGAATGAGAAAGTTAATGTTAAATTTAGGTATATGTTATATTTTTATGGCTTATAAGAATTTATAAATAATTAAAAATGGTATTAAAATATTTTACCATATTATAAACCATATTTATAACCTCTATATAATATATTTCGGAATTACTCATCATTATTTAATTTAAATTATTTAAATTATAAGAAATATTATTTTAGATATTATTTATGCGACATAAAAATATTTTATTAATTGGTTATACCAATATATTAAATAATGTGAACTATATTATATTTAGGATTCATAATAATATTATATAATAAAAAATTTATTATATAATTTTTATAATTCATAAAATTATATAAAAAAATTCAATATAATACAAGACTATGAAAAAATAGTGAATTATAATATAATGTGTTTATATACCTGATTATATGATTCCCATAAGATTAGATAGGCTATATAGTGTTTACATTTAACTTTTACAGGTGAATAGTTCTCAAATGATTATCTCATGTTTAAATTTATGAAAGATTAATTTATTTATATCTTATTCATTGAATTATTTATGTATGTAAATTATTTATAGAATATAAATAACATGTATTTTTTATATGTATGTTAAAATGATTATAATAGATAGATCCTTTCATTACATGCTTCGTATGTCTCCATAAAATTTATTCTTATTCTAACCTATCCTCAGTTTATAATTGTATCTATTAGTTTTAATTTATTAACATTTTATAGATTCTACATATAATTATTTAGATTTATAATTAGTTGGATTATTTCTTAAGTAATGTATTCATAGGTGGATGGACATTGTATAAGATTTCCCAAGGTCCAGGCAGCTTATGCCATGTATAGAATGGTTGGAGTTGGCTATCAATGGCTTTGGGATTACTCATGTAGAGTTTATCAATATCATATAAATCTAAGAAATTGTTTAAAAATTTCATAACTCTATAAATATGAGGAATTCAGATATATATATATATGAATATACTTGTCTTTTTCATTTTGGTGAATACCATAAACTTGTGAGTTTTGTAAATGGTTACACATTAATGTTGTTTTAGAAGATTAATATAGTTAATGAAATAGGGATTAAAAAATATATTATTTGAAGAATACATAAAAAATAAAAAAAATGAAAAGTTTAATATTTTATGTGTTGAAATGGTTTATCATTTAATACACATATGATTAATATTAAATTTTTGAGATATATAAATGAAAACTCCTCAAATATTAAGTGTGAGATTCCTTCCAAAGTGTCACTTATCAAGACCTTAATCATGTAACATAGTTGGATATTTAAAATATGAGTATGCATGGATTATCATGTTTAGAATAATTGTTGTTAGAGTAACATTGTATTATTATAAAAGTATAGTCATAAAAAAATGGGAACCCCTTTATTGTCCTTTGTTTTCTTATTCATGGGACATGATTTGGGTTACACCATATGGGAGACCCCATAGGATTATTTTACAAGAGTAATATAGTTTATTATATCCATCCATTGGATATGGATGAAGAGTTATCCACATAACTTTCAAAGGATCATAACTACAATGATTGGGAGTTTACTTAAATAAAATAGCTATTTGATGGAAAAAATTATACAAGAACCTAAAACACTGGGAAATGTGGATTTTGGATCACTTAATTGATATAATATAAATTGTTGATATTTTATCATGTGAATATTCATTATAAATATCTTTATAAAAATATATAATACATGATTGAAGTGAACGGATCAGTGTGAATCACTGAGAGGGGGAGGGGGTGAATCAGTGATCCCTTAAAAAAATTTACTAATTGATTCTTTATCAATTAAACCTCTATGGCTGGTTAAAGCCTCGATCCACTCTTCTTGTATCTCTCACCTTTCCTCGAATGATGCAGTAAATATAAAGGCACAAGACACAAGGATTTACAAGGTTCGGCACCAAAGGCCTACGTCCTTGCCATGTTGGTTATACGCCCCAACATGGTTTCTCCCATTATAATCTGTTAGTATTACAATGGTCAATACAGAGTCCCACTGTATCTATCCTGAGTCCCACAGGAGGTTCTTTATACTGTGTCCCACAGTGTTACCAGAGTCCCACTGGCCTGCTCAAGAATCCCACTGAAGACTTCTTCCACCCTGAGTCTCACAGGGGGCTTCTCCTGGCTTCTCGAGTCACACGATAAGCACTTCTTCACTTCATGTTCTTAAAGTATCTTCAGCAGCCTAGGATAAAGGCTGCTGGCCTTTCTCTCTTCCTCTGATCACTTGAGTTGATCAGGTCTTCTCGTCTTGCTCAGGATTTATCTCCTTCTTCTGAGGATGACCTGGCTTCTCTCCAACTACTGAATACTCAGACAACTGATGTCTTTAACTTCAGTCTGGTCCAGTCTCACTTCACATCAACTTCATGCACTGAATGCATGTCATCACAATATCTTCAAGATCTCCTGGTCTTGGACTCCTCAAATGCACACAACCAGATTTGGCTTTGTTCACGTGTGCATGTGCATTCATGCAAGCATGCACTCCCCTGCTCTTCTTCTTGGTGCAGTAAACCCATAAAGGGTGTAATCTTTTAACACACACCTTCTTACTTTTTTCACACACTTTATTCCTTTTGGTTACACACTTAAATGTGTGGTTCTTTAGTGTGAGAGTCTCTTCTTCTTCTAAGTGTATACACACTTCTTAGTGCACACACTAGGTTTGGCCTCTTCACTATGCACACACAACTTCTTCACTTTGCACACACTTTATTTGGCCTCTCTCTTCTTCTTAAGGGTGTTCTTTAAATTTCATACACAAGGTGCAAGCCTTCCTCATTTTTCACACACCCAAGGCTACGACCTTCACTTGTTTTCACTTAGTACACACACTGCCTAGTGTGTTCTTCCATTTTCATGCACACAAAAACTAAGGTCTCGGCCCTCTTTCTTCACTTAGCACACAAGGCACTAAGGCCCGACCTTCCTCCTCTTTGCACACCTACTACCCGTAGGGTGTTCTCCCACATTGCACACACACGGGGTGTGTTGTGGCCTTCTTCTTCTTGTACACACAAAAATGTCTCGGCCTTCCTCCTTCACTTTGCACACACACTGCCAATATGAAGGCGTGCAAGTGCTTGTTGCGGCCTCTCCTCTACTCCATTGTCGCGCAGGTGCACAAGGCACAAGAGCCACGAAAGGCCTCGGGTGCAAGGCATCCGTGCAAGGCTCAACCAACCGCGGGGTGCGCATGTGATGCGGCCTCGAGTCATGCAAGCCTCAAGAGTGCAAGAGCACCTCGGGCGCGCAAGCTACTCCTGCCGCACAAGTTTGCGGGTAGAGAGAGCTCTTCCAAATGCACAAGTGAGGCACACAGGGGACTCCTTCGGGACCTCGGGTGGCCCCGAGATCTTCAGTCGCGCAAGTGTGCGCGGTGGGCTTCACTTTGCATAGCACAAGGCTCTGCAGTTCTTCGGGTTTTCAACAAAAACTCAGCAAGAGATTCAAGCACCTCAGCCGCTCTTTTTATAGGCAGAGGAGGTCCAAAACTTCCGCGTGAGATATCTCTCAAATCCCCGCAACTTTCGGGTTTTCAAGATTCTGTGAATCTTGATATTTCTCCTCGGTTCACCGCGGGTTCTCCTTCTTTATTTTCCTCTTCATGCATGTGCATGGAAACGTACGCATGCCTCTGTTTATCCCGATTCATGAAAAGCATAAACTCCATATGGCCTCGGCTAATTTGGGTTGCTTCGGCCGAACTTGAATTCTCCCATTTGTTGCATGCAAACTAATATTTATGCATGGATAGGTTCTTTGAGGCCAGACGAACTCGAAGGTGTCTTCGGCTTGTACAACAGTGGCCGAGAACTCAAATTATGTGCTCGGAGAGGCTCTGGTTCGAACGGAACTCGCGGGTGCCAGCGGCTCGTCCTGGGGTTGAAAACGACCTTCACAGCCGTCGGATGGGCGTTTAAATGATGGTGGATGTCCTGGATTAGAAGATCACCGCGAAAGATGCATCGGACGGCGCGGATCAACGCGTGATGGAACGGACGGTCGAGATTAGATCCTGGCTGAAATTTTTGCGTCCCACATCGAATTGGCCCCTGGTTTTTCCATGGTATAACAACCTCGCGCTGCCGGCCTCCCTTCAGTTTCACTTCTCCCCTCTCGGTGCCGCCCCGCACCAAGTTCTCTTAGCGGGTGCGCTCTTGCGCCCACCCCTGCCACTCGGGCGCGCCACTGGCGCCCACCATGCGCTCCTCCGGGCGTGCCCCTGGTGCCTACGCTTCGTCCTGCGGGTGCGCCCCTGCCTCAGGGCTGCTGCCTTGGCCTTGATGGTTCCCCACGGGCGTGGTAACCTTGAGTCCCACAAGAGCCTTGGGTGATGACCCTCGGCTGGCCTCCTTGGTGGCTCTCTTTTTGCTTAAGTATAGAACAAGTACTTTGTTTAAAAACAAAGTAACAAGGTTCAAATGCCAGATGCCACTCCCTTCACTTCTTCACCATTTCTTCTTCAAATGGATTCCTCCTCTTCTTAGTCATGTATTCAATATTTAAGAATGGACTTCCCTGAGGTTCTTCTTCATCAACCGAGCTCTTTAATCAAATAACTTCTTCAATGTTCTTCATTGATATAATCAGAGATCAAGTTGGATCTTTTTCAGATTCACATGCACTAGGAGATAGTGCATGGACTTCATTAAACCACTTAATCCACTTAGAACTTGTGGATGGATCATCTTCATCTCCTCATGCATTGTCAATACAATGCATGGTCTTCTAACATTGTGATGACATTGTATCCAGTTGATACAAGTTCTTTGAACTTAAAGATCATCTCATCAATCGTCTGATGTAATGATGCTCCATCATCATCAATTCTTCAAGTGGTGTAACTTAGTATCATCTCGATACAATTATTGAAACATTAAGATCAGTTCTACAATCGTCTGATACACATAGAGAATGTTTCAACCACAACATCCTATGTCACTTAGTGAATCTCCTAAGTGACATGCATCTTAGTACCATGGCCATTCTCCATTCATCACCATCACCATCACATCCTTTTTCATTCACATATTGAAACTCCTTGACATCCATCCATTCATTCCTTGACAACATCATGCCTCATTGACAATAAATGCAACACAATGCACTTCAATCTCCCCCTTTGTATTTGTTGTCAATACACTTCTTCAGCAAATATGAATGGGTCAATATGTGTGCCAATCTTTTCTCCCCCTTATTGGCAATCAAATGCAAAGATGTGGTGTGGTTCACATTCAAAAATCTCTTCCTCCCTTAGAAAAGCATTTTCTTCAAAATCACTAAGAGAGGGATGATGTCACATGTTCTCTTTAGCAAAGAACCTTTAGTAGATCAACTCTAAGTCTACGCGGGCTAACCCGGTGTAGAAAACAAGAGTGATGTAACCAAGGAACTCAATGCTATCCAAAATTCACTGTACATGTGAGATCATGCTTCAAGGGGTTTGAAATTTTTCAGATATAACAATGAATTGCTAAATCCTGCACATACTTCAAAAAACTCATTATAAATTTCAGTGCAAAGATAAAGCTCCCCCTTTCATCCATTTTCCTTCAATCAATACTCCCCCTTAATTGTCATGATGAATAAAATTAAGAAACAAGGGATGAAAGTATGATTGGAATACCTTCACTTTTCTCAAGAGGGTATAAAATCTCAGAATCCCATCTTCTACAGATTGGATCCCCCTCAAGGGGTGCACTCCATTCTGTCCAAACCACTCTCCAGATGAGAATGATCATCATCTTCAATTCCCTGAAATGTTAGCACATGTAAATAAAAGTGGTTAGGGAATAAGATGGAACCTCCTTGGTTCATCAATGTGAGCAACAAGGTTGAGAAGATTCTCTCAACCGAGATGTCCCATTTTCACCATTCTTCACACTTGCACATTTGATCTTCAATGATGTTTGTGCTGGTGTGGTTCTCAACACATCTTCATGTGAAATATTCTTCTTCCCTTTTGCCTTAGCAATTACCAGAACTTCATCTTCAGCTCTTTGCAGTTCTCTGGAAAGTTGCAACTGATTAGGCCATATGACTAGTAAGTCATTTTGAAGAGTGGCCTCAGTTATGGAAGTTCCACATGGTTATTTTGATGATTTCAAGCTACCTTTCTTAGGCAACTTGTTTTCAATCAATCCCTTCTGCTTCTTCTGGATTGATTGTCTTTTTGAGTCCAGTCTGCCTCTTTTGAATTCCATGGCTTCTTTACAAAGATCCATGGTATGGCCTTTCTTTCCATAGTAGAAGCATTTCTTCATGGTGGTCCTTCTGGATGCATCACCCTTCTTGGATTTAGACTCTAATGAATTCTTTTCCTTTTTCAAAACCTTCTTGGGAGCATCTTCAACTTTCTTCTTGCTTCCCAAGGATTCCATTTTAGCCAGGTTCTGTGATATTTTCTTCTTTTGAGCTCTGGATACAGTTGGAGATTGACATGTATCTTTTTGACCACTTTTGCAATCATCCGAGATGTTTTCAAGTAATCCAAATCTATTTGCAGTAAACAGATGTCTCTGGACCTGTGGATGCTACTTCTTTTCCTCTGGCTTGCTCCCCCTTGGCATGGGCTTCCTTTGTGCTTTGACATTCAGTGGATTGTACCAACAATCCTTTGCAGAGTTCCCATACTTATTACAACACCAACACTGACCCACAAATCTTGACCTCTTCAGTCCTTCTGATTGTTGGGTACTTTTCTTTACTTGCTGTGCTGTTTTAGGAGAGCTCTCTTTCTTCATTGTCTTCATCCATACTTGTTTGGAATTATTCTTCCATCCTGCACTTTTTGGGGCAACACAATTAGAAGCATCAATACAAGATGGGATGGATGGTACCTTCTTTTTAGAAGTTGTTTCCCTTTTATTAGAGGATGTCTTTATTTTAGAATCATCCTGCTCAATGCATACTTGAGTAGCAACATTTCTCATTTCAGATGACTGGGAGGCTTTGGCTTTGGGTGATTACTGATTTTTCAATATCACCTCCAGTTCTAAGCATTTCATATTGAGGGAGTTCTTCTCATCCTCAATAGTTCTCCGCCTTCCTTCCCAATTTTCTACCAGCTGTTTCATATGGTCTTCATGCACTTTCTTCATTTCTTGTAATGAATTGTCCAGCTCCTTCACCCTTTTGACTTTCTCTTCTAGTTGAGCATCTTTGACAACCATTGAAACTCTGTGCAATTTTTCCAGTGCATGGAAAACTTCTTTGACCATTGTCTTAAAGAATTCTTTCTCAGAAAGGCTTCTTTGCAATTCTTCAAAAGTATCTCCATATCTTTCATTGCAAAGAGAAACTGTTTCATCCTTAGCCTTCACCAGCTTTCTGAGAGTGTTGGTTATGCCAACCCTTTTAGCCAATTGATCTTCCATAGAATTGGCTTCTTCTTCTAGCTGTAATTTTTCATCTTGAAGATCAAGGATGACTGTAGTAATACACATTTCCACTTACTTGGGGACTGTCTTCTGAAGATATTTGAGTGCATTTTGAAGATCTTTCATTGTTCCATCTTCATCACAGCTAGGACCGGCTTTCTTCATCTTCTTGGCCTGTTTCTTGTTTATATTTTTCTGAGTCTTGGCAGATATCTCCATTTGAGGCTGGTCGCTCATTTCCTCAAATCTACACTTCATAAAGACTACCTTGGATCTTTTAGAGGTAACCTCCCTTTGATACCAATTGAAGTGCCCGGATCAGTGTGAATCACTGAGAGGGGGAGGGGGTGAATCAGTGATCCCTTAAAACTTTTTACTAATTCATTCTTTATCAATTATACCTCTATGTTTGGTTAAAGCCTTGATCCACTCTTCTTGTATCTCTCACCTTTCCTCGAATGATGCAGTAAATATAAAGGCACAAGACACAAGGATTTACAAGGTTCGGCACCAAAGTCCTACGTCCTTGCCATGTTGGTTATACGCCCCAACATGGTTTCTCCCATTATAATCTGTTAGTATTATAATGGTTGATACAGAGTCCCACTGTATCTCTCCTGAGTCCCACGGGAGGTTCTTTATACTGTGTCCCACAGTGTTACCAGAGTCCCACTGGCCTGATCCAGAATCCCACTGAAGACTTCTTCCGCCCTGTGTCTCACAGGGGGCTTCTCCTGGCTTCTCGAGTCACATGAGCAGCACTTCTTCACTTCAAGTTCTTCAAGTATCTTCTGCAGCCTGGGATAAAGGCTGTTGGCCTTGCTCTCTTCCTCTGATCACTTGAGTTGATCAGGTCTTCTCATCTTGCTTAGGATTTATCTCCTTCTTCTGAGGATGACATGGCTTCTCTCCAACTACTGAATACTCAGACAACTGATGTCTTTATCTTCAGTCTGGTCCAGTCTCACTTCACATCAACTTCATGCACTGAATACATGGCATCACAATATCTTCAAGATCTCCTGTTCTTGGACTCCTCAAATGCACACAACCAGATTTGGCTTTGTTCACGTGTGCATGTGCATGCATGCAAGCATGCACTCCCATGGTCTTCTTCTTGGTGCAGTAAACCCATAAAGGGTGTAATCCTTTTAACACACACCTTCTTACTTCCTTCACACACTTTATTTATTTTGGTTACAAACTTAAATGTGTTGTTCTTTAGTGTGAGAGTCTCTTCTTCTTCTAAGTGTATACACACTTCTTAGTGCACACACTAGGTTCGGCCTCTTCACTTTGCACACACAACTTATTCACATTGCACACACTTTATTTGGCCTCTCTCCTCTTCTTAAGGGTGTTCTTAAAATTGCATACACAAGGTGCAAGCCTTCCTCATTTTTCACACACCCAAGGCTACGGCCTTCACTTGTTTTCACTTAGTACACACACTGCCAAGTGTGTTCTTCCATTTGCATGCACACCAAAACTAAGGTCTCGGCCTTCTTTCTTCACTTAGCACACAAGGAACTAAGGCCCGACCTTCCTCCTCTTTGCACACCCACTGCCCGTAGGGTGTTCTCCCACATTGCACACACACGGGGTGTGTTGTGGCCTTCTTCTTCTTTCACACACAAAAATGTCTCGGCCTTCCTCCTTCACTTTGCACACACACTGCCAATATGAAGGCACACAAGTGCTTGGTGCGGCCTCTCCTCTACTCCATTGTCACATAGGTGCACAAGGCACAAGAGCCGCGCAAGGCCTCGGGTGCAAGGCAGCCGTGCAAGGCTCAACCAACCGCGGGGTGCGCAAGTGATGCGGCCTCGGGTCATGCAAGCCTCAAGAGTGCAAGAGCACCTCGGGCGCACAAGCTACTCCTTCCGCGCAAGTATGCGGGTAGAGATAACTCTTCCTGATGCGCAAGTGAGGCTCACAGGGGACTCCTTCGGGACCTCGGGTGGCCCCGAGATCTTCAGCCGCGCACGTGTGCGTGGTGGGCTTCACTTTGCGTAGCATAAGGCTCCGCAGTTCTTCGGGTTTTCAACAAAAACTCAGAAAGAGATTCAAGCACCCCAGCCGCTCTTTTTATAGGCAGAGGAGGTTCAAAACTTCCGCGTGAGATATCTCTCAAATCCCCGCAACTTTCAGGTTTTCAAGATTCTGTGAATCTTGATATTTCTCCTCGGTTCACCGCGGGTTCTCCTTCTTTATTTTCCTCTTCATGCATGTGCATGGAAACGTACGCATGCCTCTGTTTATCCCGATTCATGCAAAGCATAAACTCCATATGGACTCGGCCAATTCGGGTTGCTTCGGCCGAACTTGAATTCTCCAATTTGTTGCATGCAAACTAATATTTATTCATGGATAGGTTCTTTGTGGCCAGACGAACTCGAAGGTGTCTTCGGCTTGTACAACAGTGGCCGAGAACTCAAATTATGTGCTCGGAGAGGCTCTGGTTCGAACGGAACTCGCGGGTGGCAGCGGCTCGTCGCGGGGTTGAAGACGACCTTCACAGCCATCGGATGGGAGTTTAAATGATGGCGGATGGCCTGGATTAAAAGATCTCCGCGAAAGATGCATCGGACGGCGTGGATCAACGCGCGATGGAACGGACGGTCGAGATTAGATCCTGGCTGAGATTTTTGCGTCCCACATCAAATTGGCGCCTGGTTTTTCCACGGTATAACAACCTCGCGCTGCCGGCCTCCCTTCAGTTGCACTTCTCCCCTCTCGGTGCCGCCCCGCACCGAGTTCTCTTAGCGGGCGCGCTCTTGCGCCCGCCCCTGCCACTCGGGCGCGCCATTGGCACCCACCATGCGCTCCTCCGGGCGTGCCCCTGGCGCCTATGCTACGTCCTGCGGATGCGCCCCTACCTCAGGGATGCTGCCTTGGCCTTGAGGGTTCCCCACGGGCGTGGTGACCTTGAGTCCCACAAGAGCCTTGGGTGATGACCCTCGGCTGGCCACCTTGGTGGCTCTCTTTTTTCTTAAGTATAGAACAAGTACTCTGTTTAAAAACAAAGTAACAAGGTTCAAATGCCAGATGCCACTCCCTTCACTTATTCACCATTTCTTCTTCAAATGGATTCCTCCTCTTCTTAATCATCTATTCAATATTTAATAATGGACTTCCCAAAGGTTCTTCTTCATCAACCGAGCTCCTTAATCAAATAACTTCTTCAATGTTCTTCATTGATCTAATTAGAGATCAAGTTGGATCTTCTTCAGATTCACATTCACTAGGAGATAGTGCATGGACTTCATTAAACCACTTCATCCACTTAGAACTTGTGGATGGATCATCTTCTTCTCCTCATGCATTGTTAATACAATGCGTGGTCTTCTAACATTGTGATGACATTGTGTCCAGTTGATACAAGTTCTTTGAACTTAATGATCATCTCATCAATCGTCTGATGTAATGATGCTCCATCATCATCAATTATTTAAGTGGTGTAACTTAGTATCATCTTGATACAAGTATTGAAACATTAAGATCAGCTCTACAATCGTCTGATACACATAGAGAATGTTTCAACCACAACATCCTATGTCACTTAGTGAATCCTCTAAGTGACATGCATCTTAGTACCATGGCCATTCTCCATTCATCACCATCACCATCACATCCTTTGTCATTCACATATTGAAACTCCTTGAAATCCATCCATTCATTCCTTGACAACATAATGCCTCATTGACAATAAATTCAACACAATGCACTTCAATGATTTCCAATGGATAAAATTTTCAATTGTAGATTGTGGCCTCATTATCATAAAGTTTTACCCTAAAACTATTATCGATAATTAATAACTAAATGGGTGTAATTTTCTCAATTGTAACCAAAACCTAAGTGTTTTTATCATGAAATAGGATAAACTCTAAGCTTTAGAATATCTACTTCCAAAGAAACCATCTAGTGAATCTATTCCAAAACGGAGATTGAATCATGTAATAAGAACCTAAATTATCCACAAGAGGTTGTTACATTTATGATTGTTACAAAGTAATTTTATATTCAAAAGTACCTTTAGGCTAATTATTCATATAATATGATAGACAAATTTAATAGTATTTAATAATAATAATCATGGAATTAATGTTATAGAGAGTTGAAGGATATTTTTTATTTTAAAAATGATGAAAGGAACCACATTTTCAACTCATGTTCTCACTAATATTGGATAAGTCGATGGAGTTGAAAGTTGGGGTTTACCTCATTAAATTGATCATTCCAAAACTTTGATTATATATTCACAATCAAAATGGAATTGAATGTTTTTGAAAAAAAAACAAGACTGAATTCTATAAAGTCACACATAATCTTCATAATATGCTGAGAGTATCTATGTAGGACATAGGATGTCCTATCTCTAAAACTACATTGATGGTGAATAATAATATAGGTTATAGTTTCATAAATAAAAGGGGTAACGAAAACATTATATTTCCAGTTACATCTAACTGGAATAAGAATAATTAAGAGAAATTTTATCATTATAGATATATTGGAATTTAAGATGTAATTTTATAACATACCATAAAAGTCATAAGAATCCATATGGTGTGTCCACTAATGTTATATATTATATTAAAATCAATTCAATGATTTTAATGTGTACATGATACCAACTATCTATTTTTTACAAATTTTTTAAATTTATATGATTTCATAAGTAAATAATTAATTAATGGTTGAAGAATGAAGTAATAGATTGAGTGGGTTTTCAATTAATGTTTTAGATGTAAGGAACACCTCATGTTGAGATTAATCACTTTGATTATGTTACTATTTTCTTATTTTTTAATACAATGATTATTTCAATAAATGATATACTAATTTTAATAAATATATGATTCCTCTAAATTCTATAACAATTATTAAAAAGAGTCATATATAAAATAGTTTTGTCCAAGATAAGGTGTTTATTTATTAAAATAGTAAAAATTTTATTCACAACTATTATTGGTCTCCTTTAATGAATAAATTTTTCTTTTAGAATTAAATTCATTAAATAAATATAATACCATGTATGATATATAAGAAAATACATTATTTATTAAATATTCATAGAAAAAGAATATAAGTGTTATTTATCGAATATAAAACAATTTATGAATTTTAATAGATATTATATGATTAATATTATGTCCATGAGACTATTGGGAGCATACTTGATCTTAGATAAGATCAAATATAATATATAAATTTTAATACTAGTCTAAATATAAGATGGTTTTCACATTTAACCAAAACAATTAAGGATATATTTGTTATTGAAAATGAAAATAGTTATATTTTTTTGTACGAGTTTGATGATAAGATGATGAATCTAGAGGGTTCTATAAAGTAAAAAAATGTAAACATTTGTTATTTTGAAGATAAAGAGTTTGGAAATTTCTAAAGAGTTGACATTATGAATATTATTTCTAATTCCCACCATTATTAAAATTGGATTAATTTATATATTTTTCACACTTACAAAATAATAGGAAAATTTAGTTAAATGGTTACATATAGATGTGACCAAAATTATATATTTGTGAAATGATTTAATGAAACCATTACCATAACAACTATAAGAGGGTCATATGGAATCCATGGGGGTTAAACACTTGAAATATTAGTTTTAATGGTTTTAAATGTTTCAGGTTATTTTAATAAATGAAATCCCTATTTGTTATTCATTCTTGTATGTTATAATTTACATTACAATAATATTATAAGGATAATATGCACTCAAGTCATAACATTATGTTATCCCTAAATGAGGATTGACATGGACTCTAATGAGATGAGATGATATGTTAAGATTAACCTGAATATATTTAGGTCATCATTACATATGGTTATATATGATATATGAAACAAAACTATTGTGGAAATAAGTAGAGACTTATTACTTGGACTGATATTCTAATGTACACCTCTTGGACTATTATAAAGTCATCAATATAATTATAGGTGTGTTATTATAATCAATTGTTCTTCACTATGGTTGGCGGATATATATAACACGATAAAATTTAAAATTTTATCCGCTACTTACTAAAATTCAAAAGTAACTTATCTTGTTAGGGGTGGTTGATGTTTTTATTTATATAATTGATTAGAGTGCATCCATGATGGGATTATTTCACTGCATGATAGTTATATATATATATATATATCCATTAATAAAATTAGATCGATGAAGTTCATGTCCATGATTAGTCATGTAATAGATTTTCTGTGACTATTCATTTAAAAATCATGTGATATACTCATCCATTAGATGAATAAAATATGATTTATTCATTTACTTATTATGACTATTTTCAAGAATCAAGAAATGATGAGTTTTCATATACTCTACTGAAATGTTACATATTTATTATTCACATGATATCAAAGAAAAAATGGATTATATAGGCATAGATGAGATTTATATCCTATATCCTATTGTGGAAATGTTTTTTATATATAAGAGTATGTTTGTAAGAGATCACACTAGATCCCTACATGTCTTAAATAAAATTTATGCTTTGATGTAGTCTGTTATTTTTATATATCTAAGAAATATGGATTTCATATTTATTTCAAATTCTGTTAAGGACCATAAATTTATAGAATCAACCCCTTGGATAATAATAAAACATTTAACAATGTTTTTGTTCCCAAAAATAAGAGAGCATGATGAAACCATATTCGAAATTGTATTAATGGATTCAAAATAAGTTGTTAAATTGTCAATGTGATTTTAATGTATGTTGGGGATTGTTAGAGGTGAAAGAATGTTTATATGAATATGATGCACATAAATTAAAATAAATTATATTATACAAATATATATAAAAATATATGATGTATATTTCTCTTATATAATATGTGAATATGATGTATATATTTTCTCATGCATAGGATTCATGATGAAATAATTAAGTTGATGCATGTATAGATGTGGCCTAAATATATAATATGAAACCTAAAATTGCATAATTAACTTCATAGAATTCCCATGTAGATATAGATCCCCTTTTGGGTATTATTTTCTTATTCTATTATGAACATGTCGAATATTTTTCATAGGATCATTGAGTGAAATAATTTTCTCATCATTTAGGAATAACCCATAAGTGATATTTGATAATACCCTATACGGAAAAGTATTATTCATCCATCAGGAAAAATCATGATTTTTTTAAATATATATTTCACTAGTTATATTCATGTAGTGTGTACCTCAATCATGTCCAATTCATGCTACTTATGATGATGTGTTTCATGAAAATATTTATAATAAATTCTTATCCTAAAACCCCATTATTCCTTGTCAAAAATTATTATAGAACCCCTTCAAGAGATAAACTTTATAGTGGTTGTTTTCTTGGATGTAATGGTTGATGTTCCCCCCTTGGAAGTAGTATTAATTAATCAATTTATTCTAATGATCATCCAAAATCATTATCTCTAACTCAAGCAAGAAGAATGCCACACACACAAAAATCTATGTATGATTTTTTTGATGCTTTTTAAATTTATTTGATTATTTATTTTATTCAAGGATAGATCCTACCAGTTTTGGGATTTTATATACTACACAGTATCATATGATTAACCTCAATGATCATATACATACCACTTACTGTTAGATAGTCCATCGCCATTTCCATTTTTTGTTTCCTCAAAGGTAATAGTTGAATTTATCCTATATCAATTCCCTACCCATCTATATATCAAATTCATATGTTGTTTCATCCTATAATACTATGAAAAAAATTACATCATACACTTTCTATTTAAAATATTTCATATGATAAATGAATTCCACTCTATAGTATTCCCCCAGACTAAATTTTGTATGCCTATGATGATCATGATCCCCTCCCCTAGATGGTATGAGATGCAGTCATGAAATATAATCGAAGGTGTCTATATGTATAAAAGATACTCAGTCCTTTAATTCCATATCTATTTAGAAATGAATATTCTCCATTTTACTATAGTGATAACAATACAAATCGGTTATTTCATAAGGAGTTAGTAATAATCCTATACCCTAGTCACCCTATATTTCACTACCCAAGAATGTACTATCCAACTTCTCATATATTCTATAAGATTATCTACTCCCAGAATATCTATAATGTTCCAAATATCATAGTCCCTCACTCTTTAAAATGTATCTTAATAAGGAGAGTGATTATAACCACCTTTTAATGTAATAACAAGTTAAAAAATTTTAATTTACCCCATATCAGTGGTCTCAAGAAACTATTTAATATTATGGACCCTATGTTCAAATTTTCTTCTAAAATAAACATAAAACAATACAACTATTTATAATGTGTATCATAATCAAACACAGATATTTATCTCCACTCGAACTCTATAAACTCCCAAGAATATTCAATATTCCTCATCCATCTGAAAAACAAGATAATGAAGAGAGCATAAGATTCAACCCAGGATATCCATTCCTATTTCATACCATAAAAAATAAATTTTAATATTATTGAGAAAGACTCTATTTCACAAACCAACATGGGTACCCTGGTAACCTGATAGCCAAGCCAACGCTTACATGTCCCAAAGGGTGTTCTTGATCCCCCAAAATTGAAAAGTATCACATAGAATCTTATAAAATGATAGGGGGAATGATTTTTGATGAATAAATATGAAAGAATATAACAAGTCAGTATGCATAAAAAATACAAATTTATAGGGGGAACTGTACTAGAAGTTAAATAGGTATGAAACCATAATATACATCAAAAATGTATATTAAAATCGGGGGAAAATGACCATGTCCCAACAGAACAAAATCTCATAGATGAAAGGATAAAAAATAACTACAGCCAAGTGGTGCATTACATCAATTTGAACATTGAAGAAAATATTTTCAAAATGACTGAAATCACAGGTTGGGTGTGAGTTAAAATACTAGTAGGGTCACATAAAGTATTCCATAAGAATATTTAAACATTTTCATAACAAATTAATGATTTCAATTTAGATAAATTGGTATGGAATTTCATAGCATACTCAAAATAATTCATGAATTAAATTTCAAATTATGGAAATAGTTTAAACTAATATCTTCATAAAAATTTTATATAAAATAGTATATGTAAATTCATTAGTCATGTAAAACTATTTAAAAAAAATTTACGCATTTATATCTCATAAATAAATAAGCAAGAAAAATGTTCATCTTCTAAATGGTATGATTATTAAGGAATACATGATCCTCACACACTCAATGTTTATAATCAAAATTTATGTATACACCCAACACACTAAAACTAGCCAATTCTGACTCTTCACTATCCAATTGGGGATACAACCTACTTTAGTAGATTTTGTTTCACCTGTAAAGAGCCAAAATATTTTTATCCCAATAACTTCCTAACCTCCTAGGATTGCATGTTCTCTAGTACAAAAATTATTGTAAAATTATTTTAAAATTGTTCAAAATAAAATTCAACCCATTACTCTATCTCAAAAAGTGAAAAACATACGTTTAAAAAAACATTAATTTCTAATCATAATCTTCCATTTTAAAATATCAAACTATTAGGATTCATTAAAAACTATATCAATCCATTTTCTCAAAAACCAATTTGAAATCAATTTCAACATATCATTTTCCTTATTTGAATTCCACAATTTTCCATTATTTCTCAAACTCTTCCTAACTCAATGGAATTGTGGGTTTTCCCCAATTTTGTACCAAAAATTCAATTTCACAATAAAATCCCTCAATTAAATTGAACTTATTTTTCAATAAACTAATTGTATGTAGATCATGAAATTGAATTGAAATAACATAATTGAATTTAAATCGATAAATTCATGGTTAATAAATTTTTTCCACACAACAAAACAACCTACCTTTCTCATGGAAACATAAAGCCCGCAACGGAAGCCACCAAAATGACAAGAGGCGTATAAGATCAAGGAAATAAATATTGAAACTAGATTAGATATCCTAGTGTTTAAATACACAAATACCTACATGATCTATGAAACTCCAAGGGTGAAAATGGAGAGAGACAAGGAGGTATGGAGTGTGCTTACCTGGTGAGTCACACCACAACCACAAGAATGTTCAATCACGAGTCATAACAACCTATAATTGTTTGAGGGCTCCATAATCAACTTTGAATGGATATTGGGTTTAGTGAAATTAAAAATGGAGAGTATGAAAATAAAAATCATACTGGAATCTTGTAAAAAACAAACTTTGAAACATTAAATGTTGTGTAACCCAATTACACATTGGGTAATTGAAAACTCCAAAATTATGAGAAAAAGAAATAACCTTGTAAATAAAATAATATTTATTATTATTTTAGAATTTATATGTTTTTTATCCATATTACTCAACATGTAAATCCCCAACAGATTATAGAACAAGTAGGTTTCTGATGAGAATACAAAAAATCTATGACTTTACAATCACAAGTATCCTCTTAATTCCTTCTTGAACCTACCCATACAATGTAAAAGGAAAATCAAAAAATATTTTTAAAGAATGCCCTTTAGGAAGGTAATGGGATGTTAAAACCATCCAACTATTGAAACATTATGTCCTAAAAATTCATTCTCAGAGGGATCGATGACTAGAATATGAGGGAACTTCTCTCATATTAGTTACCCCCTCTCACATGTATCGTGACTATCAGATATTTTCTTCCATATAATGCTAACAAAAGGTATAATACTACCATGAAGTAACATGGTTTCAAAATCAAAAAAACATGGATGGTCATTCATTCAGGGATATTTCATGTTCAAATTCAAGGTCACTCCATCTTAGAATATGAGATGAATCAGATATAGAATTTATGGGTTAGATACATGGAACACATTATGTATCAACATTTATTAATACCCTACCATAAACATAACTTATTATAGTGACTTTGGAGAATAATTTGTTTTCATTCATTCCCAAATATCATTTAGGTGTATAGTTTTAGAGAATTAAGAAAAAATCGTACATAAAAATTCCATATTACTATGTATATAAGTCTACATACCATCCATTTTTTCATAAAAAACAATAAAAATGAAACATGGTTTCTTTTCAAGAAAAATCTTCAAATACTTTCATAAAAGAATCTTCTTTGTCTTTACCAATTGTAAGACTTTTGAAAAACATTTAAAAAATGGGATCAACATAAAAAAACTCAATAAGGGAAAATAAGGGAAATAGTTTCCATGTAATCTTGAGAGATATAAATAAGAACATGAGAACATTCATGAAGGAATGAGAAAGAGGAATATCATAACACTAAGAACATGGATCATAACATGAAAATGTGGCTAAAAAATTTAAATTAGACATTCATAAGCATATCTCCAATGTCTATCTACATGTTTCCATATCCACAAGGTCAATACTAAACGTTTCATAAAAATTACAAAGGTTATTCTCTAATGTATAGTAAAATTTACCAAGGTTATTCACAATGTTATCATAAAACATGTCATCTAAAGAGATTAATTTCTTCATTCAATACATTGATACAATATCAGTGAAAACTTATAATATGTATTTATTTCCATTTGATCCACATCGATCATAATCAAACAGTTCATAAATAACCAAAATAGAATAAAATAATTTGGGTTCATATCAAAGTCATGGTATTTTAAAAAGTGCTAAAAACATGATCAATATGTCATTTATAACCCATTGAAAGGGAATGAGGGTGTAATGTATATCAATTATAGAATATAATAAAAAAAATTTAGGTCATGATGAATACCCCTGTAAATTAAAGAATTTTTGGTATTCATATTAAGAAAATTATTAATTTCTTGATAAAAAGAGAGATATTTTGAGACGAAAATTCTGCAGCATAAAGGCTATGAAACATGGCTTTAGAAAACAATAAAAAGAGAGGGGGAAGGGTAGAAAATTCATAAAATACTCATAATAAAGTAGAGGGGAAGAATAAAATGTATGTAAAAACATGATATGGATATTTTAAAGACATACTATATAAAAGGGAACTTGAAATGAATAGTGATGTGGATAATTCTCTTACAAAATTTCGGCAGCCTAACAACATCACTTAAAAATTCATAAAAAATGTTGATTGGATGGAAATGGGTATATAATCATTTATAAATAATATGGATAGTAATGGGGGTCTTTAATGAAATATCCCTACATAAGAAAATGGAAATTAAAATGGAATAACAAAAAAAGAAGTTCTAGAAAGAGAAGTGTAGTAGATTCCCCTTTCCTTGAAGAGAAACTTCTCAAACACTGTCATCGGGACCTTAGGGGCTTGAGGACACCCTGGGAGGACTCCGTGGGAAGTTGAAATATAAAAAATTTGTTGAGAATGATTTTGAAATGAATGGAAATGATGGAATGGATAGGTATTTATAGAGAAATTGAAAGATTATTTTATTAATTTCAAAGGACACATCATTTGTGGTATTTTCTAATCCTTTCACTTTCCCAAGGTATTTTCCCATGGTATTAGACACTTGAGACACATAATGTTATATTTTAATCCATGAGAGTCAACCAGAATCTTATGGTACTCATTACATCATTATTACATAGTTATGATGTCATTAAACATACAAAAAACTCAAAAATATATTTTTACTATTCACCAAAAATTCAACTATTTTAGAAAAATCCGAAAAATTCACTCTAACCATTTTATGATGTGTATAATTAAAAAGAGAACTCAATTTTATAAAAATAAATCTCATTTTAAATTAAATTAAAAAAAATAATATAGTAATACTTAACTTATAATTTTAAAACATTTATTTTCTTCTATTATGATATAATTATATCACATTACCACTTAAAATGACAAAAACATAATTAAACTTCCATAGGTGATGTTACTATTCCATAAGTCAAATTTCCATTCATAAGGGTAAAATTAATATTCTAAATGGTAAAGATACAATTCACCAAAATATTATTTTGATCTTATTGAACCACATTTTTAACCCTGATTACAACCATGTAAGGCTGATTTTCGAATATCATTCCAAAGAAAAAGATATTTAATAATAATTTCTTTAATATTCATAAAAAACTATTCATCAAATACTAAAATATTGAAACTTCTTATAAAAAAACTTAAAATTTCAGCCTATGTTACTTTTGACACTATTAAATAAATGATTTTTATTAATGTTCTAACAAATTTATTCATTAGAAAAAACTACATTAACTGAAATATAACATGTCATAATAATCCAAAAAATCGTGGATGACCTAAAAATCTTCAAATTACAATTATTTTAATATTTATATTGTCATTTATTTGAATAATTCATTAATAAGGTAAACACTGTATTGTCATTTTGTCATAAATAAATTTATTTATGTAATGTCTAAAAATTATAAATATGATACCAAGATTTTGGAAATATTTTGAGATTTCTAATGATTATTTATATTATAAGAGATCACTTATATTAACCAAAATGAAAAATGTAATACTTATAAAAAACATGAGTGTTATAGAAGTTTGAAACAAACTTTTATGGGAAGATTATTATTTTTAATTAAAGAAGATTCCCTAAGAAGCATTAAATAGGTTTCCATATGAAGCTTTGTATATTTATTTAATAGATCTCATATGTTAATATTTAAAATTAATTCCATCCTAATCTTAGTTATTTTAATTTAACAATCTTCTATGAGAGACTTTATAATAGCATCCATGGGAAGCTTTATACTTTTATTTAATCAAGCTTCTATGAGAAGCTTTGTACAATATTTCCTTGGAACCATTATCAATTTAATTAAAGAAGCATATATGAGAATATTTAAACTAGAAAATTCAATAAAATTTTGACATATGTTATGGTAATTCGATAATTTTATTTTTACACTTAATTACCCAATTTACCTGTAACCGCAATAATTAAAAATAATTACAAAATTACTATTCAAAATGTCCTAAAATAAAAGATACATATTTACAAAATTAGGACCTTCAAATTCCAAATATGGAAAGCATTTTTTTATAATTCAAAACAAAACAGCTTCCATAATTAATTTAATATTAATTCCTATTTTCAAAATGATAAAACAGGGGTTTTTAAATAAGTAGTAAACATCAAAAGATTGATGTTCCTTTATATCTAAATTCAATGTAAAATTACTTTCAATTAACAAAATTGGATTAAATTATAATAATATATTTTATTTGGACTTCAAAAACATTCAATAATCTAATTTTACCTTATTAGTTATCTCTATGGAAAAATTGGTTTTCAATTAAAATTTAGCATATTTTTACTATTCATCAAAACATGATAGTTATCAAAAAAATATAAAAAATTCATCGAAAGTAAATTTTGATTTCCCGCTTCTATAGAATAATATTATTTTTTCAAATAGAGAATTTAAAAGTAATAAAAAGAAAAATTAAAAAGGATTTTTCATCAAAAAGAGGCAAAACTACATTTTAAGAAAAATACTTCTTTTATCCAAAAAATGAATATTTTCATAAGTCATATCTAGAAAACATATAAGATGAATTTATAAAAACTTCATTGACTATATAACATAAATTTTCCATTAAATAAAATTCTATAATGTGTGATATGATTTTATAAAAATGATTACTCTCATTTTAAAATAGGTCTTCATAAAAACATGCCCAATATATTCAATTGGTTTATATTTCCATTTATAATAAATTTGGTCACCAATTAATCATTATTCAAACATGTGGAAACCATATTTTTAATAACTTATTTGATACTATTCATTTACTCCACTCCAAATTCTAGGTTATAATGGTAACATTTAAATAATAATATTTAGTAGTTTTTTTATGTTCAATGTAGATTATCATGTATTCTATTGAACATAGTGTTTCATTCTTAAAACATTGAATGTTACATCTTTCCACCCTTTTGGAAATTACAACCATGCAATGTTAATATTCGGCTCGTAAACATCATTGAAATCACACATCGGAAAAAGAGATAGTAAAACTATCACTTTAAAAGGTAGAAAGGGGAGTACAATGGACACCCGATATAACACATGGTAGGAATCCTTGTTGGAAAACATGATTATGGAAAAAAAATCTTATAGACTAATATAAAGTGATAGAGAACTCGATCATAGAAATTTAACCATCACAATACAAAAAATTTATTTTTGGGTAAAAGTTTGTTGAAAAAATCACACATATAATATTTTTTCTTCAAGATCCTTTTCATTGATTTGAAGAATTTCATTACTACCTAGACAAATATTATAAGAAAAAATATGTACTTGAAAATTATAGTTTCATCCTTTAATTAATTTCCATCACACATTCATGTTTTTCTCCAAACTATGACTGATCCTATTAAGTTAACTTTTATATAATCACATAAACAAGAAAATATTTATTATCTTCATCTCTTATAATTCAACATTAAACATAACAAAAAAATTATTTCATGATATGATAATTCCCATAAAAAATAAAACTAATATGACAAAAACTACCTAAATCTCCAAAATTGAACTATCAATACACTATGGTTAAAAAAGACCATTTGACAAATATTTTTCTTTACAATACCTCAAAATAATACAAAATAAAATTGAAGCACAAAATTTATGAGTATTTTCTCAATTAATCTTCCAAGATAAATTTTATCATTTATCTCCAAATAAAAAGAACCACTCTTAGTGTCTCAAACCAAAAAGTAATTAACCTAATCACATGATCTCAAAATTATTCTAATAATGTACTAATTTATTTAAGTCCATAATTAAATAATTTAACCTTTAATCCTCAAATAAAACTCCACATTATTCTATTTACCTTAATCATAATATATACACAAAATAAATAACATCCTCCAAAATAACACTATCACATAATAGACAAATAATTTTCCAATCCCATGGTTATCTATTTGAAAACATATATGTCTCCCAAACTCATATTATTCTTAATTCATGAACACATTTGACTAATAATAATGAAGTCCTACTAACAAGATACTTCATGTAGGTTATTGGTTTGCAATAAAGGCCTATCAAACTTTGGTTATGTGTTCGATTCCCGCAGTCTTGTCCATCACGACGGGTTGTCACACGGTCTATGTGTTGTCCCTTTATCTAAAATTATATAATTCTTAAAACATTATATAAATATGATATCATCTTCAAAAATAACCATATTATGTTTCAAAAACAATTTGTACCTCATACGTTTCATTTTACATTCAAAAATTAATAACATAGAAATACCTGAATTTTTTTCCCTAAAAATACTATAAATCAAATTGAAATTTTATAACATAAGACTCAAAAGGTTTTGTAAGAAAACAAAATTAGGATCAACCATAAACTTATAAACCAATAAGATGGCATCATAATCTCGGAAGTTGTCTAAACCCTTCTTTGATACCAACTATAAGGACCCGAACATAAACATAACTTATTCAAGTGACTTTTGACTAGAATTTATTTTCATTCATTCCTAATGATCATGTTGGTCGATTGTTTTATAAAATTAGTAAAAAAATTAATACCTAAAAATTAAATATTATAGATTAGATTAGTCTACACTACATCCTTTTTTTCCATAAAAAAATCAATTATAATGAAACATGGTTTTTTCTCAATAAAAATCATCAATTACTTTCATCATTACATCTTCTTTGTCCCCAAAAATCTTAAGACCCTTGAAAAAAATTTAAAAACATTGGGTGAGAACAAAAAGATCAGTAAGGGAAAAAAACTGAAATAGTTTACATGTGATCTTGAGAGATATAAATAAGTGTGGGATCGGATTATACCAATTATACACAAGAGGGGGTTGAATTGTGTCTTTTACGAATTCTTTGCAAGATCATGTTCTGTCATTTTACATTAATCAGATAAATTAATGCAGTAGAAATTTAAATAGAAAAGACACATGATATATAGTGGTAAGGGTAATAGAAGGCCCCTAGTCCACTCCACCAATGATCTACTCCATGAGCTTTGTGATTTTCACAATCTTGTCCTCTTGTCAACAGACCATTCCACAACTGAGTACAGGCAGTTGACACTTTATAGTCTAACGAAAAATAAATCTTTCTGGTTCACTCACAGAACCCATACAGCTTAGTATGAGAAGTTCATCAATCACGAATAGAAAATAAAGGTAGTTTTACTTTGAAAATACATTCTAATTTTTCTTCCGAGTTGCAATAGAATGCAATTGACAGTAGATGGATCGTAGCCTTCAAAAATAACAATCTTCAAATAAGAGTTGTTCTGAGTGGATCCTATTGAAGTAGATATAAAAATATAATTCACAACATTAGAAGTAGTAGATTTACAGTAGATCTTCGATGTAGAATGATTGAATCATCTATCATGATTCTTCTTCTTCAATAAACAGAGAATTGTCACTCTTTTGAATCTGCAGATCAGTGTTCTTGATAGTCTCTATTTTCCTACTTTTTATAAAAATTCGACGTTGCTTTTCGAAAAAACTCGTATATATTCTCTGTATAAATTTCACATCTATATAAGAACAACGAGGAATTCTCCAACAAATTTAGATCCACAAAAGACACATTTTGAATTGCGATAATCGAAAATTTGAATTACGAGAGTAGTCATAACATCCCTCAAGATTCAGCATAAAAATATCCTTTTATACTGATATTTTAAATCATTGATAAAATGGATTTGAATCAGTCAAAGATTCTCTTTAAAATAAGATTTAAATCTGGCTTGAAATTAGCCTAATATTCAACTTGTAGACTATCGCATAATAATATTGTCTTCAATTCTCTGACGCCAAACGTAAGGTTGAACTTTATAGCATGCATCTTTCAAACATAAGGTTGAACACAAACATAGGTTTGATGTCACATTCTTCAAATTTATGGTTGATTACAAATGCAGGGGTGATGAACCATACTTTTCTTTTCAATAATCAATCATATGATAAATGATCCATAATTTTATAAGCATCCAAATGTATGGTACATGAGTCATACTTTTGATGAAATGAAAGATTGTTTACAAAAGTAAGGTTGATTAACCATACTTTTGAGAAACAAACAAAAAATTTAAAAATTACGTATGGTTCGTCTTCCATACGTTTTCAATAACCCAAATGTAGGGTTCCTTCCTAATGTAGGGTTCCTTCCTAATGTAGGGTTCCTCTTCCATTATTTTTCGATAACATATGGTTGATTAACCATACTTTTCTGATATCTCATAATGTATACATCACATTTCATCCATACGCAACATTTCTCCACATATGGTATGAACAGTGTTTCCCGAACACGCTTAAGCAATTCCTGAATATGTAGAGCATGAATATTGTTTCCAGAACACGCTAATACGAGTACTTTAGAAATTAAATCTCATTGTTCAATATCATAAATATTTCTTCCAGAAATAAAAAAATAAATAATAAATTCTTAAAATATACTTAAAAATAAAATCATTAGAAAATAATTATGTTTATTTGTGAGCATCAAAATTATAATAGAGACAATGTATTGTTTTCAACAATATCCTCCTTTTTAGTAAAAATATTATGTATCATTTAAAAACAACACTTGGTCAACAATTTCCCCCTTTTGATGATCACAAAACCCATAAAATAACCAATGAAATTAACATAAAAAATTAATTACATATTATTTTGAATTTTGCAACGATAAATACAATATTATAATTAACTCAATTTCTCCCCCTTTAAAGGATTAAGACAATGCATAATATTTGAAAAGGTTAATATAAAATTTTGTTTTTATCCAAATTTCTACCCCTTTTTATGATATCAAAAATAATTATAGAATATGTAATAGAAGATATGTAATGTAGAAATAATATTAAGTAAATGTTTTTATTAATCATTTGTTAATAATTAAAAATGGATTACTCAAATATCTAAAGAAAACTGTAAAAATCAAAAAACAAACTAAGATAAAGTGAATCAAAATTTCATTGAACACATGAAATATGTACAATCATGATGATCATTGAAATCAAGGTATGGTAAGAGTATGAGACAGGGTTTATCTCCTCTGTACTATTGTCTTGATTTCTGTCATCTTCTCCCTTAGCCTTTTCATCATTCCATCTCCCAGTTTGATAATAATATCCTGATTCTCCCGAGTCATATGAATATCTTCTATCAAGTTTATTCTAAAAAACTCATGAAGTCTCTCTTCCTTCCCCATAAACAGAGTTAACAACTCTGTGAACTGAGTCAGCACAGTGTAATACATGGTTCACTTGAGGTAAACTTGTCAACCATAAACTTTTTGTTATCTAACGAAACCGAAAAAGGAGCACTATTTCGTTGAAGATCCAGCAATCTATCATTCATATTGCTCATTGCTGATATGATAGCCTGAAATATTGCAATTAAATCTTGTGAAGTACCTGATCCACTAGCTTCAGCAGTTCTGATATATGAAAACTGTGTCTCCATATAGGTTTTGAATTCTGAAAAATCTAACTAAATCACGATTTCTGATTTCATCTTGTGTACCTCTGTCAACATATCTTGCTTAAAATTTTCCACTTATTTGTCATGAAACTGTACTTAATTTAAGTCTCTGAAATTTCAAATTTTATTTCTCTATGGATGTCCTCAGAGAAACATTTTCAGAGTCCAAATTAGACAACTTTCTGTACAGCTCTTCTACTTTCCTTATTCACTGAATTAGAGGAATAATGTTCTTGATTCTCATTTTCAGCTTCAATGTGATGCAATAGTACTAATGGAAAAGGGTCTGCATCAGATTTTTCTTTTTCTTCCCTCTGAGCTGGTTGGTCCACAGAGTTTTCCTCAGAGTCTTCTCTGGACTCTTCCACAGAAAAATCCTCATGAATTACTTCTATATGAACATCAGAAATACTCTCATCGTGAACATCATTAATCAGTTATTCCATTGGATTTTCTAAAATAATATCTTCTTGATTTTCTAGGGGACTATACACTTCCTCACCAGACTCTACCTCCTTTTCCTTTTCAATAGTAACGTCAGCATCAGGTAAAATTTGAGGTTCAATTTTAGTTTGTACTTGAGGAGTCACTGTAAATTGAGCAGTATCCTCTTCATGTAGCTTCTCAACAGCTTCTTCTCTGACAAATCTATAAGATATTAAATCTCTTATTGTCAAAACAGGTGAAACAAGTTCTTTATTAGGAGTACTTTGTCTATGAATCTGAATTCCCTCCTAAATTCCTTCTTCATGAGTTTCCTTATTTTCAAATCTTATTCATCTTAGAGTAGTGATCACACTCGATTCAGCCTGTCCCCCCTTGGACTTTTCATACTGATCTTGAGGACTCTCTTCTTCTTACTCAGCCACTACTGGAAAAAATTCTTCTTTCAATGTGCTCCAAAAATAACCAATCTCTCTCAGGGTCCCAGCACCAATAGTGTTATTATGATGACATCTAACTCTGTATTCCACTAGCCTCACCATAAAATTTTTGAACAGAATTTCAGAAATGAATCTACCAAATGGATAAAAATTATTGCAGGATTCTGATTGAAAAAAATAATGAGGATACCTTACCATGTACCTAAGAAAATTAAGCCTTATATCACTCATTAATAGAAACATTATATTCATGTCTGGATACAAGATTTTCTCCAACTCAGACATCCTTGGTGCAATCCATGTTTGCATAAATTTAAATAGGATTTTCTGATCTATATCCAGGTCCTTTATCAACATCTTCCTTATATGAGTAGAAACAAAAATAAAAGACATGATATGATCCGACTTATGCATTGAATCTCCTATTTTTTCAAATAAAAATGAAAAATTCTCTCATGAGGGCAGTTCAGAATCTGACCAATCTCTATAGAGGATATCAAAAAAACATTATATTCAATATTCGCTACCATAGTATCCACATCTTCTCCCAGACAAGATTTTACAGACATAAGGAAATATCACAGCTGTATCTCATACAAAAAATCAGAATTCTCACCATTTGAAGGTCTGCTCTAGATTTTGAAAAGCGAGAGCTTGTTTCAGCAGAAGATTCGTCTAAAATAGACATTCCAGGTCTATGACCTTTCCTTGCCAGATTTTTCTTCCTTTAGAGTCCTCTTTCATAGTTTTTCTGGTCTCAGCTTTATCTGTTCTCTTAGTCTTAACCATTTCTATCGAAAAAATCTCTAAAGGTTCGAAAGAGGATTAGGGTTTCAAAGGTTTAGGTTCAAATAGACAAAGAGTTGTAAAGCGCCATGGGTTTGAAGGGGGTTTTGGTAGAAAATTAAATGATTCATAATTTTAAAGGTTTCTGATAGCTTTGATTCACATTTCATCAATAATTATTATATAGATTTTAAAAATGAATAAAATTGATCACACAAAAAAGAAACGTATTCTGTTTGAAAAAACAAATAACTAATTTATCTTAAACAATATTAAAATAAAGAAATAGTATAACAAAATAAAACATTATTTAAAATTTAATAAACCAAGATCCTCCTTAATAAAATCAAAACTTGAAGTGGGAAGTGGTTTAGTAAAAATATCTACTAATTGAATTTCAGTACTTACAATTTCCAAATATATATCCTTTTTAAGAACATGATCTCATAGAAAATGATGTCTGATATCAATATTATTAGTCCTAAAATGATTAAGAATATTTATTTAAATATTTATAGAACTAGTATTATTTCATAAAATAGGCGTATTATTAAAACTTAGTCCAAAATCCAAAAGTCTGTTTGTTATCCACAAAACATGTGCCCATCAACTACCAGCAGATACATATTCTGCCTCGGCTGTTGACAGGGAAACTGGGTGTTGTTTAGAACTTTACCATGACACTAAGGATTTTCCGAAAAAGTGACAAGTACCCCAAGTTTTTTTCTTATCTAATCTACAACTCCCAAATTCTGCATCTGAATATGAAATTAAATTAAAATTCGACCTTTTAGGATAAAGAAGATGTTGAAAAACAAATCCATTTAAATATCTAAAAATTCTTTTAACAATAGTTAAATGGGATTATTTAGGATTTGATTGATATCTTGCACAAAGACATACTAAATACATTATATCAGACCTACTTGTAGTAAGATATAATAAAATACCAATCATACCTCTATATAACTTGTTGTCAACTGATTTTCCAGTTTCCTCCCAATTAAGTATTATATTAGTACACATAGGAGACGTATATGTCTTGTTGTTTTAAAGTTTAAATTTCATTAGTAAATCAGTAATGTATTTTCATTGATTTAAAACATTTCCAAAATATTTTTGATAAATTTTAAGTCCTAAAAATAAATTTAATTCTCGCATCATACTCATTTAAAATTCCCTTTGCATTATATTTGAAAACTCATGACAAAGATATTTATTAGTTGATCCAAAAATTACATCATCAACATAAATTTGAACTAATAAAATATTAGAATTTACAGTTTTCTTAAATAGTATTAGATCTTCCATTCCAACAGTAAAATCTTTTTTCAAAAGAAAAGACCTTAATCTTTCTTACCAAGCTTTTGGTGCTTATTTAAGGCCATAAAGTGATTTAGAAAGTTTAAAAACAGAATCTGGATTTTGAGAATTTTCCAAACCAGGAGGCTACTCAACATAAACTTTCCCCATTAAATAACCATTTAATACTGTAGACATTACATCAATCTGAAATAATTTAATGTTCATATGAGATGCATAGGCTAAAAGGGTTCTAATGGCTTCTAATATATCTACAGGTGCAAAGTATCATCATAATCTATACCTTCTTCTTGATTATATCCTTTAGCTACTAGTCTCGCTTTATTTCTCGTTATTATTCTTTGATCATCTTATTTATGTCTAAAGACCCATTTGGTTCCAATAACTGGATAATTCTGTGGTCATTCAAATAATGTCCAGACATCAATTCTTTGGAACTGGTTTAGTTCTTTTTGCATTGTTATCATCAAAATTTCTTCATCTAAAGCATATTCTACCAATTTTGTTTCCAATTGGGATAGAAAGGTAGAAAATTCAACAAAATTTCCTATATTCCATCTAGTTTTTATTCTTACTTATATGTCTCCTATTACAGTTTCTAAAGGGTGATTCTTTAGGGTCCTTTGCTATCTAGGTAGTACAATTATAGGTTCTTCAGGGTCAATTTCTTTGATAATAGACTGAATTTCATTAATATCATTTTTAAAATCATCATTCAGTTTCTCATGTCTCATGTTATCATTAGAATCAAGCACATCCATTTGATATGTCCTTTTCTCAAAGGGATTAGATTCATCAAATTTCACATGAACTGATTCTTCAACAATCCTTGACTTTTTATTAAAAATTCTATAAGCTTTGGAAGTAGTAGAATATCCTATGAAAATGACTTCATAAAATTTTAGATCAAACTTACCAAGATTTTATTTGGTGTTTATGGTGTTAACCTTGCATCCAAAAATATTAAAGTAATTTACTTTAGGTTTTATGTTATTCCAGAGTTCATAGGATGTCATTTTTAAAATTGGTCTAATTAAATCTCTATTCATTATATAATAGGATGTGATTACATATTCTTCCCAAAAATAGGTAGGAAGACTGTATTCATTTAGTATAGTCCTAGCCATTTCTTGAATAATCCTATTTCTTCTTTCAACAATTCAATTTTGTTGAGGCGTTCTTGGTGAAGAGAATGTGTGTTTAATACCCATATTTAGGAAAATGGAATTGAATTCCAGATTCTCATATTCTTCACCATGATAACTTCTTAATGAAATAATTTTAAAACCTTTTTTATTTTGAACATCTTTTCAAAAACATTCATATAATGTAAAAGCTTCATTTTTAAATTTTAAAAAGAAAATCAATGTAAATCTAGAATAATCATCAACAAAAACATATACATATAATTTACAAGAAAATCTTTCTACAATTGAAGGTCCAAACAAATCCATATGGATATTTTCTAGTGGTTTCGATGTAGAAATTTTGTTTACATAGTTTAAGGATGATTTGTACTGCTTGCCAAGTTGACCTGCATCACAGAATCTATCATTTTCAAACTTGAGACTAGGAAAATCATAAACTAATTGTTTCTTAGATAATTTTTGTAAATCATATATATTGAAATGTCCAAGTCTCCTATGCCAGATCCAAGATTCATTTGTCTTAGAAGTTATGAAGTTTACTTGTTGTTTACGCAAGGAATTTAAATCCTGGTTATACAAATTGCTAGTTCTATGTGCTCTAAATTTAAGCTGTTTATTTTTGAAAATAGAATAGGAATTGTTAGAAAAATCAATAGCATAACCATTATCACATAGTTGAGATATACTTATCAGATTATCTTTCAATACTTGTACATAAATTACATTGTTGATTGAGATGGCTTCTAGATCTCAAAATGTTCTAATGCGAATGATCTTCCCTTTGGCATTTTCACCAAAAGTGACAAGTCCACCATCTTTTTTAGTGAGTGTAGAGAAATTCGATGAGCTTCCACACATTTTCCTTGAGAATCCACTGTTCATATACCATATGGTCTTTATTCTTCTGTGACATACTTTTTGCAAAGGCATTTAAACAAGTTTGTATGGTAACCATATTATATTGGGTCCAGTTTTGTTAGCCAGCAAAGATCTGTGAATCCAAACTTTCTTTTTTTTTGAAAATCAATAGAATCAAATAAATTATTTGGAACAAAATCATTATTAATACAACTTATTTGAGGTTGTCTTAAGAAACAATTTTAAGAAATATGTCCCCTTGTTCCATAGTAATTACAATTTAATCTTTTTGAGCTTGGAACAAAATAATTCTTGTATAGATTAGGTTTTTTACCTTTACTGCCAATTCCAAATTTTTCATTCTTACTAATAGTTTATCCATGTATTTCATTCAAGTATTTTTCTCCTTTGGTAAAAATAAGGGTTTCACTTTTATATGTTACTACTTCTGTTTGCAGTGTTTTTATTATAGCTTCATGGTCAGTATAGTCAATGTTAATTGAATTATACTTATCAGTTAACTCCTTTAATTGATTTAGTATTGTATATCTTTCATCTGCAATAACCTTGTAAATTTTCTTTGATGACCTATGTTTCCTAAGAATATAGTCATATTTTTATTCAATCATTTTTTAGTAGGATGCAAGTTATTCCTTAGAATAGCTTGATTCAGAACTAGAGTCAGAGTCGGAAGAGTAGTATGTTTTTACGTCATCTGTTTCTGTTATAAAGCACATATTGGCTTTTAGATTTACTTATTACTTCTCTGAGTATGTTTCTGAAGAGCTTCTAGAGTCTTCAGACACACTCCATGTAACTTTCATTACGTTCTTGTCTTTTTTTTCATAATCATTCCATTTGAAGAGCTTCTTCTTCTTGTCTTCTTTTAACAGTGTTCATTTAGGTCTGATACGACTCATCTTCTTGCACTCATAACATCTGACATCCTTTTCATCCTTTTTGTAAGTTTTTCTGAAACCATTATTCTTTATATAGAACTTACTAAACTTTCTAGCTAGCTGAGACAGTTCTATATTAGAATTTGATGAATCAGAACTTTTTGATTTCACATTTACTTATTTTTTATTTAGCTTTTTTCTTTTCCCATGAGATGAAACTTCTAAGGCAGTGTCTTCTATCTTGATCAAAAACTAAATCTCATTTGCATCATCTTGAATCTCGGCTTCATACATCATAAGTGTTCCAATCAATTATCTCATGGTTAAGTCTTTTCCAGGTGTTGACTGTTTGTTTGCAGCAGAGATTCCATTCCGTTTAGTAGGCAGTACACTCAGTACTTTTAAAGCTTGATCAGATTGTTTGATTTGGTCTCCCAATGATGATATATTATGGACAATATCTCTCAATCTTCAATTCATTTGAGTAATTCTTTCACTTTTAAACATTCTTATTGTGTCGAATTTATGCTTAGAAGTGGAATATCTCATTTTCCTGACATTGCCAGTTCCTTCAAAAGAAACATAAATAGTTTGCCACATCTCATATGCTGTTGGGAATTGAGATACTTTTTTTAATTCATCAGGTCCTAGACCACATATAATATCATTAATTTCCTTCAAGTTCATATCATATTCTTCTTCAGTAGTTTCACTTCATGTCTCAAGTTTTTCAGTTATTTCATAAGGAGTCCGAATATTTTAATATACTTTGTATACAAGGTTTTTTAGATATATTATCATTCTTGATTTTTAGCATCCATAATTTTCTCTATTGAAGTAGGGTGCTCTGACTATAGACATTACCTCCCTTGTATCAGTCATCTTTCTTTGTGTATAATCACTTTCAGCATGTTAAGGATTTATTAGAAACATCAAACTTTGATACCAATTGTTGGATCAGATTATATTAAATATACACAAGAGTGGGGGGTGAATTGTGACTTTTAAAAATTCATTGCAAGATTGTGTTCTTCCCTTTAACTTTAATTTGATGAATTAATGCAACAGAAATTTAAATATCAGATACATATGACGTATAGTGGTTCGGGGAACCGAAGGCCCCAATTCCACTCCAATATTTCTCTACTCCATGAGCTTGGTGATTTTCATTATCTGATCCCCTTGTCAACAGAGCATTCCACAACTGAGTACAGGAAGTTGACACCTTTGCAATTTAAGGAAAAATTAATCCTTCTGGTTCACTCACAGAACCTATACAACTTAGTATGAGTAGCCGATCACTCAATAATATAATATAAAGTTATTGGTACTTTGAAAATACCTTCGAGTTTTTTTCACAATTGAAATAGAATGAAATTGATAGTAGATGGATTGTAGCCTTCATAAATAATAATCTTTAAATAAGAGTTGTTCTGAGTCGATCATGTTGTTGTAGATATAAAAATAATAATTCACAACTTCAACAGTAGTAGATTCATAGTAGATCTTTGATGTAGAATGATTGAATCTAGTATCGTGATTCTTCTTTTTCAATAAACAGAGCTTTGTCGCTCTTTTTAATAAGAAGATATGTGTTCTCAATAGTCTCTATTTTCTTTCTTTTTATGAAAATCTGACATTTTTGTTCTTAAAAAATCATATATATTATCTATGTAAATATCACATCTATATAATAATGGCGATCACTTCTGCAAATATATATCCACAAAAGTCACCTTATGACTCGCGATAATCAAAATTTTGAATTAAAAGAGTATTCATAACATACCTAAATATTCGGCATAAAAATATCATTTTAAATTGATCCTTTAAATCGTTGATAAAACGGCTTTGAATCAGTCAAAAATGCGCTTTAATATTGGATTTATATCCATATTAAAATTAGCATAATAATCCACTTGCAGATCGTTGCATAATAATATCGTCTTTAATTCTCTGACGCCAAAAGTAAGGATGAACTGTATAGCATGCATATTTCAAACGTAAGGTAGAATAGAAACCTATGGTAGAGGACGCATCCTTCAAACATAAGGTTGATTACAAATGTAGGGTTGATGAACCATACTTTTATTTTCAATAATCAAACGTATGATAAATGATCCATACTTTTATAAGATTCCAAACGTAAGGTACATGATCCATACTTTTGATGAAAAGTAAGATTTTTTAAAAAAGTATGGTTGATAAACCATAGTTTTGAGAAACAAACGTAACATTTAAAACTTATGTACGGTTCTTCTTCTATAATTTTTCAATAACCCAATTGTATGGTTCCTTCCTAACATAGGCTTCTTCTTCCATACTTTTCCAAAACATGCTTAAGCAGTTCCTGAATATGTGGAGCATTACCAGGGTTTCAAAAACATGCTAATGCTAATAATTTAGCAATTAAATCTCATTGTTCATGCACTCAAATATTTTTTCCAAAAATAAAAAAATAAATAATAAATTCCTGAAATATACTTAAAAATAAAATCAATATAAAAAAATTGAGGTTATTTGTGAGCATCAAACTCATCATATAGATAGAGTATTGTTCTAAAAAATATTCCCCTTTTTAATAAAAATATTATGTATCGTTGAAAAACAACACTTTCTTAATATTAAGAACATGAGGGCATTCATAAAGGCTTGAGAAATTGGCATATAATAATAATAAGAACATTGATTATAACATGAAAATGTTTCTACAACATATAATTTATACATTCTTAATCATATCACAAAGGTCCATCCCCAAGGTGTCATGTCACAAATATCCATACCCAACGATTCGTAAAAATTACCAATGTTATTAACCAAGGTATCCTAAAAATTTACATAGTTATTCACCAAGGTATCGTAAAACTTATCATCTCAAGAGATTAATTTAATTACCCAATGCATTGGAGGGATATCAAGGATCACCAATAATATGTATTTATTTTAATTTAAGAAACATAGATCATAATCAGACATTTCATTGATTACCCATTGAGAATAAAAGAAACGGTTGTCATATCAAAGTCATGGTATTTTATAAAGTGTTTAAAAACATGATCAGAATTCCATTTATAAACCATGGAAAGGGAATGAATGTTTTAGGTATATCAATTCCAAAATAAAATAAATAATTTTTATGCCATGATAAATAGATCTATTAATTATATTGGTTTGGGTATTCATATAATGAAAATAAATTAAATTATTGATAAAAAAAGATAGATTTTTAGACGAAAATTCTGAAGTAGAATTGCTATGAAACATGGTTTTAGAAAACATTAAAAAGAGAGGGAAAACGGGTCACCAATTTATAAAAGACTCATAATCATGTAAATAGGAAAAATAAAATGGATATAAGAACATGATATTGAAATTTTAAAGACATACCACATAAAAGATCGCATGAAATGAAAAGTGAAGTTGGGAATTCTCTTCTGAAATTTCAGCAGCCTAACAACGTCACATAAAAATTCAAAGAAAATATTACTGAGAGATAAAGGGGTCACAAATAATTTTTACATAATATGGAATGGAATGGGGATATTTAATGACATATCAAAACATAATATAATTGAAATTAAAAATGAATAACATAAAAGATGTTCTTGAAAGAGAAAGGTGGTAGATTCCATTACCTAGAAGAGTAACTTCTCAAACAATACGATAGAGACCATGGGGGCTTGAGGACAACTTGGGACGACTCCTTGGGAGGTAGAACTTGTACAAAATTGTGTATAATTATTTTTTAATGAATTTAAATGAATCAATGGGTGGGTATTTATAGAAAAATTGAAGGAATATTTTATTAATTTCAAAGGAAACATCATTAGTGGTATTTGCAAAACCATGGGTTTTCCTATGGTATTTTACCAGGGTATTTTTCCATGGTATTGGCCACATGGAACACCTAATTTTAGATTTTAATCCATAATATTTTACCATAATCATATCAAACTCATTACATCATTATGACATAGTTTTTTTGTCATTAAACTAACTAAGAACTGAAAACTTTATTTTTAATATTTACAGAAAATTCAATTATTTTAGAAAACACCCCACAAGTCACCTTATAATTTTTTCAAATTTTAGAATTTAAAAGTGACCTCCATTTCATAAAAACTAATTTAAATTTAAATAAAATAAAATAAATAAAATATTAATACAAAACTAATAATTTTTAAAAAAATTATTTACTTATACTTTGATATAATTATATCACATTACCACTTAAGATGACTAAAACATATTTATACTTACATAGAGGATGTTACTATTCTAGTGGTCCAATTTCCATTAATAATGGTATATTTATTATTCTAAATGGTAATTTTACTATTCACCAAATATTATTTTATTCTTAGTGATCTATATTTTTCACCTTAATTATGACAATGTATGTCCGATTTTCAAAAATCATTTCATAGAAAAAGTTATTTAATAATAAAATATTTTTTAATATTTATCAAAAAACTAATCATCATATAATATTCATAAAAACACTTTTAATCAATTACTATTCATCAAATACTAAAAAATTGTAACTTCTTAGACAACTTCTTAAAACTCAGCCTATGTTAATTTTGACACTATTTAGTAATTGATTTTTATTAAATTCATAAAAACAATTCATTCAAAAAACTACATTAAATCAACGATAATATATCATAATCATCCATAAATTTCGTGGATGACCTCAAAATATTCAAATTTTATTTATTTTAATATTTATAATATCATTTAATTGAATCATTCATTAATAAGGTAATTGTTGCATCATCATCATGTCATAAAACAAATTATTTATATAACGTCTAAATATTGTAAATAAAATACCATGATTTAGAAAATATTTCTAACATTATAATGACTATTTATATTTGAATATATCACATATATAAACCCTAATTAAATATGTAATACTTGTTTAAAAAAATATTGTGAGAGAAGCTTCAAACTGCCTTCCACTGGAATCTTTGTCCTTTTAATGGAAGATGCTTTAATGAGAAGCATTAAACTAGCTTCCATAGGAGTCATTGTATGTTTAATTAAATAATATTCTAGGATAAGATTTAAAATGGCTTCCATGGGAATATTTGTTATTTTAATTTAATAAGCATCTATTAGAAGCCTTACAATAGCTTCCATGGAATGCATTATACATTTAATTAAATAAGCTTCTATGTGATCATTTATACCAGCTTCCATAAGAAGAGTTTTCAATTTAATTAATGAATATTCTATGAGAATATTTTAAATAGCTCATCCAATAATATTATTTCATGTGTTATGGTAATTTTATAATTTTATTTTTACACTTAATTCCTCGATTTACCCTTAACCGCGGGAATTAGAAATAATCACTAAAGTTACTACTAATAATGTCCCAAAATAAAAGATACATATTTATAAAATTTAGACCTCTTGATTCCATATATGGAATAAATTTTTCCCAAATCCAAAACACAATAGTTCTATTAATTAATTTAAAATTCATTCCCATTTTCAAAATGATAAAACAAGTGTTTTTAAATGTAAAAACCATCAAAGGATTCACATGGGTTTATATAAAATTTCAAATTGATTTTACTTAAAATGACCAAAATTGGATTAAATGATAAAAATATATTCTATTTATTCATTAAAACCATTAAATAAAATAATTTAACTATATAAATTATCTCTATGGAAAAAGTTTTTTTAAATTAAAATTTAGCTTTTTGAATTATTCATCAAAATTAGATACTCCTAAAAAAAATATAAAAAATTAATCCAAACTAAATTTATATGTCTAGATTCTAAAGAAGATGATTATTTTTTTCAAATATAACATAGAGAAATGAAAAAAAATTTAAAAAGGGTTCTCCATCAAAAGGTGGTAAAACTTTATCTTTAGAAAAATATTTCTTTTATCCAAAAAATTGAGTTCATTCTTATATCATGTCTTGAAAAAATATGAGCTGAATATAAAACATTAAATTGAATATATATCATATATATTTTATTATATAAAAATTCATAAAGAGTGATATGATTTTATAAACACAATTATTCTCTATTTGAAATAGGTTTTCTTAAACACATCCTATATATTCAATTTGTTTTTATTTCCATTTCTAATAAATTTCATAACCAATGAATAATTATTTAAACATTTCTAAATCATATTTTCATAATTCAGTTGATACTATTCATTCTATTCATTCTCTCCATTCCAAAGACTAGGTTATAATAGTAAAATATAATTAATAATAGTTAGTTGTTCGTTTAAGCCCAATGTAGCATTTCATGTATGCTATTGATCATAGTGTTTCATTCTTAAAACTAGGGATTCTAGAAAATTAGATTAATTGGATGTTATAAATTGTAACCAACTCTTCCCATCTTCTGAATGTCCTCAAAAGGTCCCATAAAATGTGGATAATGTTTCTATTACCTCATATGATTTTGATAAACCAACCAGGGTATATAATTCAAGAACACCTTTTAACCAACCAAGAACTTAAACAGCATGTGACAACGATCATCCAAAAAATAATATCATCACAGTGCCATCAGAATTCTCTGAAAAATCAATTGATTTTGATTCTACAATCTCTTGCTCCAAAACTGGTCTAGCCATTGAGCAATCACCAATCTCAAACAAACACAATAGTGACTTATAAGGATGGTTATACAATAACTCAAAAAGAACCATTATGATTTTTAATGTGTAAATTTTATTATTATAAAACTAAAAAAGTCACAAATAATCATCCCAAACCCCTCCAAGGTTTAGAACACAAGCACAAAGGATATCCACCAGAATCATTATATCTCTTACTATTTGTCCATCCAACTGCAGAAGTTATGATGTACTCAAATGGAAGTGAGATCAAAGTGCCTCTTGAAGGAATCTCCAACAACAAGAAGTAAACCTAAGATACTTATGAGATACTATAGCATATGGATCTTCATACAGATAGAAAATCTCTTTATCGATGAAATTTTAAAACTCCATAACTTTGGGTGTATCCTGAATGGGTATACTGTGATCCGATTTGGAAAGATGATTGATCATAACTCATATAGATTTTTTTTCCTATGAGTACATAGAAACCAACCACAATGTCTATAGATATCTCATCCCACATCCAATTATGGAATGGATGTGGCTAAAGAAAACCCAAATGTTTTCGGTGCTTTACCATGTAATGTTGGCATGTAAAACAATGAGAGATGAAATTAGCGATGCCCCATCTCATACCTTGCCACCAGAATTTATGATGCATGTCCAAGATTCTCTTTGTGGTTCTTGTGTTCACTACCCATTTTGAGTTATGAAAACCCCTATAACAAAATTCTTTACCGCGAATTCCACAATAAAGTTATTCAGGTTGCATGGAATTCCCACCTTAGAGAATGATCACCCATAAATGGTATCCCAAACATAAATAGAGTCTTTTAAACCGAAAAACTCATAATCAGGATACTTCTCCTAACGAATCAATTTTATAAGAGATTTGTACAACTGAACTCAGTCCAATGAAACCTAATCCTATGATTCCTAGTATTCAACATGAAACTATTCAATGAGGGACATCTATTTCCACTCTTTTCATGATCCTCTCATGGACTAAGTTTTTTGTTTCCATCAAAGAGAATATGTAATTATAATCCCTTTCCATATGGTATAGGTGATTCCAAAGTCGAAATATTCTATTCGATCCACCTAATGCCTATGCATGACATTAAAATCATTATGAGGGAAGGAAAAACTCAATCTTTTACAGTATGAAAGGAGTGAAAACCTTTCTCTATAGAGGTAATACCTCCTACTCTTAAGCTCATGCATCACACCTAAAAGTTCATGGTTATGGGTCATATAATTATCCTTTTGTGGACAAATCTATTGAGTTCCATAAGAAACGGCACGATCACCTTTCAGAAGAACATACCCTTAACCTGAACCTGATGTATCACAAATGACCACATAGCCTACCCATCCACTAGAAGGGTCAATAAGGAATAATCATTTAGAAGAAATTTCATCTCAATAAAACTATGACATCTTTCATGCCAAAAAAATTAATCCCTTCTTTTTTAATGTAGTCATCGAAGAAGTTAACTTTGTTGTGTCCTTAACAAACTAGCTGTAATACCCTTCTAATCCCCAAAATCTCCAAATCATGAAAACATTCTATGTTTCTTCCCATTTCATAATAGATCTTCCCTTTTCATATTCAACAGAAATAATATGTTGTAAAAACATGTCTCCAAAAAATGTCCCTTAATGAGTCCAAATATCTCATTTCAAAATCATTGCATAAAGATGGTGATTTTTCAAGAATTACAACACTTGTCTTAGAAGATGCACATGATCCTCCTCAGACGTAGAGTAAAAATTTAAGTCATACATAAAGAATATAAAAAAAATAATGGTACACATTGAGAATAATGTTCAATAAATTTATAAAAATGGTTTTAACATTGTATAAAACAACTATCATGAAAAGGTACTCATTATTGCTACACCTTCTCCTAAAGGCCGTCTTCTGAATGTTCGATTCTTTTATTTTCAACTGATTGTAACTAGATCAATAAAATATTTTCACAAACCATGTCCTTAATTTTAACGGATAAAATAGATAGTTAATACATGTGAATTGATAATTTTTCTTTACAATGACTCTATTGATCGTCCGGTATCCCACACAATGGATATGTGAACAACCAGTCTTCTTAGTAAAGAGAACAGGCACCTCCAAAGGTGACACACTCGGGCCAATAAATCCATGATCAAGAAGATCATCCAAATGATTCTCCAAATCATAAATTTCATCTAGTTCCATTTGTTAATATAGAATCAACATTGGTTGAGTACTAAGTAATAGATAGTTAGAAAAATTCACCTCTATTACTGGTGGTAGTCTTGAGAAGTCAGATAGAAACACAAAGGGAAACTCGATGATTAATTTTTGGAGATCACCACTCAAATATTCTCACTACAGGTAAATAAAAACATAGATATAAATTTCCCCAACACTTGATAATATGTTTAGACACTAATCTTTTTTAGGTACCATTCTCCATGAACAATATTACATAAAACATCGATTGTAGTAAAGGGGATATAATTAAGATAACAATCAATCTGGGAATTATTGGCAATGATCCAATCCACTAGGAATATAAATTGAATTGGTTTCATGTCAAGAACCATAAAATTCCCAAAAATATTGACATCTGATAAGGGGAAAACATATCTGGGACTACAGAGACCTTGATCTCTCTTCGTTCCAAGGAGTTTGGTAATATACTTCATATAAGACAAAATATCCAATCAAATATTTAGTTTATTTAAAATATAGGTAGAAATAAAATAATGAGATGTGGAATATTCAAATAAAGAAATCACTAAGGACAAAGATATAGTGATGGTTCCTCAAATAGTTTCTGGACCTATTTCCCCTTCCTCTGGAGAATCATACACTATATGAAGAAACTATATTTTGGAATCATGGGGATAGAACCCATTTGTATGTGAAGAATATGAATTCCCCTACGTTTTATTAAGAGATAATTATTCATTTCAAATACACGATGTGGAAAAAATATGGGATCACTTTTTAAAGTGATCAAGGAATCAATAGGATCCCCATATCTTGGGTGCCTAGGTTACATCCCTAATTGAGGGTCCATGCTTGTCACACTCATAGAAAGCCAAAGAGACTCTTGATGTCACTACAGGAGGCCTAGAAAAACCATGTTACTGAGAGAATCCATGAGAATCATCATAATCCTTCTTCCCCATAGAGGAAAACCAATTTCCACTGGGTGAAGAAGAAACTCCCATCAACCCTAACATTCCATCGAGGACTATTCCAACTATCAATGCTCTATCCATTGCATCAACTTAAGAAGGAATCATTAGAACAAACACCTAATAACGAATATCCTCTTAATGTCCAAACTAAAAAAATAGAGTCTGTATCTTCTCATGTGATACTACCACAGGTGAAAATTTTACAGTATCATAAAAATGGTTTTCATTATCTGTCATGGTTCTATCAACCTACTCCTGTTTGAATAACTATAATTCCATTGACTAACAACATCGACTCTAGATTGAACTGGTCGATTAAAAGAGTGTTGAATTCATTTAATACAAAGACCTCATATTTATTCTCTATAACCATTATTCTATATAATATCCTTCTTGGTCCCTATATAATTAAGGCATCACAATTTAATAAGATTTCACTAGGTATATCTAAAACCCCAAATAGATGTTTGATCATACTCAACCATTTCACAGACTCTTGAGGATCATTGGAGCCTTTGAATGCTGGTGGCATCTAGTGCAGGAAATCCAATGAATGAACTTTTAAAACATCCCTCTGAGGTTCCATAGCTCAATCCTAAACAATAAGTAGTGGTGGTGTCTATCCCAAAGCATGGACAACATATATGATCACCTCAACCATACATGGTTCCATGGGAGGATTTTTTCATTGTGGTTCATCATGAGCTTCCTCCTAGATATGATTCACACATCTTCTCATAGGAATTGTGCTACACAACATCAGTAGGAAACAAAGAACACATCATATGAAAACTCAAATAGAGAAATGAGGGAAATTAATCCCAATAGATAGAAAAACATGATTTTGATTATACCCTATCAAAAAAACTCAGGGAAAAGATGATAACTAATCCATAATAAATCATTCCCTAACCACACATTGTGACATATGTTTCTTAATAGAGATATATGTCCAATAAATAAATCATAAATACCTCCCAATTCAAGATATAAATACCCACCTTCATACTCGCATCAAGAAAAGAAGATCAATATAGAGATCAGATACCACTTTATCATGAACTATCTTAGGTACCCTGGTAACTTGATAATAAATATAGTTCAATCATAGTCCGAAGGGTGTTCTTAATCCCCATGGTTGGGTGACTAGCACATGACATATTACAAAACAAGAGTAGGAATGATTGTTCCCACAAACATTACGAAAGGAGACAAAAAAATCTGTATGAATACAAATGAATACTCTATAGGGATAACTATTCCAGAAGTCAAATAGGGTTGAAAACCAAAAGTACTACTTCAATGTACCAAAAATGGAGAAACTACCTAAGCCCCAACATACACAACTCTCCAAGACCCAAGTATCAAAATCAACTACCCATAATTAGCACCTTTCCCATACTTGATCCTGGAAGAACATAAAATACCAACACCTGAAGGAACTGGTATTGTGTGAGCTGAAATCCCACTATGGTCTCACCAAGGATTCCATAATAAGATTACATCAATTAATTAACAAATTAATATTTTCAAATTTAGATTAACTAGTATCGATGTTCAGGTCAAAATAAAAAAAAAATATTTACATTTGAAATGATTGGAATACTTTAAACAAATAGTTTCAAAAAAAATTTATATAAAAAAGATCAAATAAATTAATTTGGCTAGTAAAATAGTTTAGAAACATTGGCATGATTTTATATCTCATATATAAAAAATAAAATAAACATGTCCATCTACCAAAATGTAGAATAGTTCCTTGATATGGAATACTCATACACTCAAAGGTAATCAAAATTATGTATGTATACACACGACACTCTAACACTGTCAAAAGGAGACTAATCACCTTCTAATAAGGGTTGTGACCTGATGCACTTAAATTTGTTTTAGTTGTAAATAATCAAAAAATGATATCCCAATTCCTCATTAATGACCCTGTCATTCACATGATATAGTTCAACAATGATAGGAAATTAATTTTAAAACTATTAAAAATACAACACATCCCATTCCCCCATTTTGAAAGTGCCAATTTTAAATTTTAAAACCAAGACATGGGTTTTCAATCAGAACATGCCTTTTCCTCGATTAAACCATCGTGTTTCAATCAAAAACCATTTCAATCCATTTACACAAATAAAACATTGAAATAATTTTCATAGAATCAACTTAATATTTTAAATTCAATGATTTAAGTTCCAATATATTCCATTATTTTCTGAAACACACACCAATTCAATGGAATTGAGGGGTTTTCCCTATTTTTTGATTGAAATTAAAATTCGTATTCAAATCCAAATTCAATGGAATTGAGTTGTAAATAATCTAATTGAAACAATTTCATGAAATTGAATTTAAATTAAAAAATTTAATTTATGTAATGTAATTCATGGATAATCAAATTTGGACATCACAACAGAACCAACTACCTTTATCATAGAAACACAAAGTCCACAATAGAGCCCACCGACAATAATTAAGGGCCAGATGATCTTAAAAATCAACATAGAAACATGATTCAATAACCTGAAGTATAGATCCATCAATCCCTATATGTTCTATCACACTCCATGGATGAAAATATAAGTAGTAAAAGATATTGGGGGAACTCTTACCTGGTGAGTTACATCACAAGCACAACGTTGATCTATCACTAATTAAAACAACCTGTAATGGTTTTAGGGATCAAATGTTTCCTATTAATGGATCATGGGTCGAGAGTGATGAATACAATCAAGGTTGAAAATAAAAATCAATCAGTCTTTCTATTAAAAACTATCTAGACTTTACATGACTTGTAACCCAATTACACATCATGTAATTGAACTATAATTATATTTCCAAAAAAACCCATTACCCTTTTAAAGTATTGAATTTATTATTATTTTATAATTTAAACATCATGTAACCATATTATGTGGTGTGTAAATCCCTAGATAACTACAGAATAAGTACATTGTTGCTAAGAATATATCAAATCATTCACTTCACCATCATTAGAATCCCTGCAATTCCTTCTAAGTCATAACAAGATAATAGAAAAGGAGAACCAAACCCATTATTAATTGTTCATTTCTTGAATATAACTTGATGTTATAACATATTTCATAGTGGTTTTTATATTTTAACTCCACTTTTATAGGGTCTCTATATGATCAAAAATAACATATATCCACTTAATTAAATATGTCACACCATGTGTCCGACTATCACCCGAACATTTTGGTGGATTCCACATTTAGAACTAACTTGTGATATTTATTACAAATTCATCGCTATTAAGGATTCATAAATCCATCAAATGGTTCACCCATAGTAATCTCAGCATGAGCTACTCATTAATAAAAGGTTACTAAGATATTAATGAATATCAATTACTAACCCTACAATTTGATTGTTTTACTAAAAACCATCATGATGGTAAATAATTCAATGAGGAAATTAATAAATCAGAACTATTCAATAGAAATTCAAGACGTAAAATATTTTTTAATGTAACCATTTGTAAAATCATTGTACTACTTTACTAAATTGCTCGATATATTTATAACAGAATATGTCTATCCATAACTATCTCACTTGACCAATCTAATAGACCATGTATCCAATGCTAGGTAAAAATGATTCTCATAGAAAAACTTATTCATTAATTCACAAAACATTATAAGTCATCTCACACTAATGCATACATATTGGAGTTACATACACAATCAAGCAACCTCATTCCCATAATTCCCACTCTAGGGGTTGAATCCACAATGCATATATATTTCAAATCAACATCAACACTAGGTAGTAATCATCAAGTAAACCCATATCTAAGGGTTCTAGTAAATTAATTTCCTAAAAAAATCATTTAAAAAACACCAAATAAATTATTTTGATGATTTATTAACCAATTATCTTTTATAAATCTTTTTCCAGTCACATCAGCCATTATAATTTAATGAAAACCTAGTTCCAATTGTTTTTTAGTTATATATTCCCTTTATACACACTAATATTGGGGTAAATGAACAATCAATAACTTATAACATCATAATTTATTAGAAAAATTACAAAAAAGTTCCCTAGTAACTTGGGATACTTTATTTAGTTGTTGGAATCAAATAATTACAACTTCTATTCAATGTTTTTACCAACACATATCCATTAAACAATCCAAACATATATAAATGAACAAAAATAACTCTTTGATATAACTATTTAATTTCATGATTCACTTACACATTCATTATCCTAAGTCAGATCAACATATGTACATAGGCTCACTTTCTCTTTTGTTGGGGGATATCTATTTGGGATAAAGGTAAAATCCATAGTTTGATTAGAGAATACCATCTAGAAAATAACCATTAATAATTATAGATAGTGGGTATCTATTATACATACTATAGAAGCATTGTCTGGAATCATAGTGGAAGACAAACAATAAATGTAACATATCACCCACCAACAAAAATGAACACATTTCATGTCATACAATCGTATAAGAAATTAAGGATCACCCATTATGATGATAAAATATGTATTATATATAGAAAAACACAACAATAAATGATAAAAATTTAAAATATCTTATGTCTCATCTAATATCGTCTCTTGATTTTTGTAATGTTGACCAATCTCATCTATCCATAATTAGGGTATTTCCCTTACCAATATCATAAACTATAATTATTCACTTATGTTGGATTAATTTTGAAGGTTATTTGTAAAATAATTAGTATAATACCACTAATGGGAAGCTAAAATAATCTAGTACATATGTGAGTGCATGTAAAATATTATATAGTTGCAATAAAAATCAATATACATCACCTGGTGATTTTATTGAGACCTTAGCTAGATACCCTGATAACTGGATCTACTCACCTGTTCTAGTATCATTTAGTTGGGATTTTAATTCTTAGATTATGCATTGAGAAGTAATTTTCTAGGACATATCATTTATTTCAAGATGTCAGCACCTCATATATAGTTGGTCAATAACATTGACTTTTAGTTTACTTACGAATGATATGACTTTCTCATATCAGACATTTGGGACATACCTTATGATAGTATGAAAGCATAGTAGTACACTCATAAATCCTAGAAATCGTAAATGAGGCCTTAATAATGAATTATAGTATGAGGTCGACACAATTATATTCTCAATAGACAAGGTGAATTGAATAGTAATGTGTCATACAAACACCCAATTGTATAAAATTCCCCCAATATCAGGTTTGTATGATCACTCAACCCCAAAAAATATTTTCCAAACAATGAGTCCAAAATACAGATATCTATATACTAATTTTTATAGTATTTATCATATAAATTTTATGTTATCTAAAATAAATAATAATAATAAATATTAAATAAAATTTCCAACCACAAATATCCCTTGGACACCTATTCACCACTCATGTGTTTTATTCCTTGGTATAAAATATTCTTAGATCTCTTTCCTTAGTTATTGTCACAAACTAAGTCGTGTCTCCATCTGATCCGATGCTTAACCGAGTCTACGGCAAGGCCCGAACGTCATTCTTGATCGCCACGATCTGGAAAAAGTGCACGAGTATCAAAATAAACCTTGGGAACAATTTACCCGAATAAACTAATATAAAGAAACTAAACAAATAAACCAATCCAAGAGTAAAATTCGCAGCCAAACAAGCCTTTAGCCAAAACCATATTTTTATTCACATGTAAAACCAAAACCCAAATAATACTAAAAATTATTGGGACCCAAAACAAACCCAAAAACTTCCACCTGTTGAGAGGGAATCACCCTCAAGCCATCACCACAATGCCACGTCAAGAGGTCTGCTAACAACCGGAACCAACACTCCCAAACACTGGACACTTACATGTATAAGACACAAACAAATCTAATAACAACCAAAGGTGTAAGTAGGGTGCAGAAAAATCACCAATCAGGAGGCCACCAAGAAATGATTCAATGAACAAGCATTAAAAGAGAATTACATTTGCAATGATAAATAAATGAAAGTAAGAAATGCTTAACAACATTAATGAAAACAGTTTCCATGAAACGACCAAAAAATAGTATAAAGAAAACACATGTTTGGGTACTAACTAAAGTGACATATCATGAATCATTGGTGAATGCAATGTAACTGAGAGCACTAAAAGATGGGAGAGGCCCTATGGGTACGAGTGATGAGTGGGACCCTAGAATATTGTGTCTCTGTGAAATGTGGCTTAGCAACCACGACCCTTAGAAAACGTGGCATAGAAACCACAACCCTTAGAAAACATGGCTTAGAAACCAAGACCCTCAATCATCATATGTTTAGTTAGTGTTGTAATCGTCAATCCTGCTAGTGAAACCGGGTTAAACCATCTCTGGAACACTAGCTCACTAGTCCTACTCCCCCCACCTAATACCCCAAGCTTCCCTCGTTGTGCTCAAATAAAATATATGTTCAAGTCACATGTCACATTAACACTTAGAGACAAAAAATGTGATTTCACACAAAAAACATGTCATTCGCACACCGACACCCTCTTTTAAAACCATACGCACACAAAAAACATTTTAGAACATAACCTGCACAACATGGGCATAAAATTAAACCAGCTGCATAGTTTTATAAAAACACTATTTATAAGTAGGTAAACCACTAAGAAGTGTTATTAAACAATTTCCAAACATGCAGAAAAATTTTGTAATGTCAAAACGTCCATCAAAACCCTTCCCAAAATAAAACATATTCTAACACCATGGAAAAACATAAACTGCATCATCTACACTTCCTAACACACACACTACACAGTTTACAAAAAATGGTAATCATATGAAAGTGGGTTTTCAAAATAAAAATGGACTAAATCCCTTAGACACACATACAACAATTTAAATGAAAATTAAAACATAATCCAAAATAATTTTGCAGGATGAAAAATAATTTACAAGGTTCTGAATTAATTAAACAAATCTGCAAATGATCATTAAATAATAATTGCGTGTGGAATCTCCTGCCAGTGTGTCGTAAGTTTCGCAAATTTTGTGCGAAAGGACCAACGCGTGCCATGGTAGCTCAAACAACCTCAGAAACACCATAAAAACAAATAACAACACAAATTCATTTAAATTAAACCAATTACAAACGTAAACCTATTCGCAACATCACTGGTACGGACGAAAACACAACCTAAGCATTTTGCACCAATGACAAGGGGTTCAAAAGGCTGACCGAGTGAAATGAGGGTACTGGAAGAGGTTGTGTTGGCTGGAGTCTTGCCGGAAGGATATGCGGCCTAAAGGGTTTATGGCCAGAAGGTTGTTCAAAGGAGAGTGCAGGTGCCGTCCCGGATGGGTGTGATCGGTCGTGGATTGGTGTGAGGATGTGGTCGCCGGGAGGTTGAGCGGAAGTAGCGGGGGTGGCCGGCCAAACGGGAGGTAGGGGGAGGTTGTCGGGGAGGCAGTCACAGAGGAATGGGGAGGGTGGGTTTGGCTGGAAAAAATGGACAGGCTGAGTGGGATGTAGCATGGGTGACTGGGAGGAGGAGTAAAGAGTCGCGGCAAGGATGAAGAAGCCGGTGGCACTGTAGGGTTTGAGGAGGAACCCACGCGCGACTAGAGGGTGGAATAGAGTGAACAGTGCACCGCAAAGAGATAGGGAGAGGAGATAATGAGTGGAAAAAAAGAAAGGGGAAGAAAACAAAGAAAGAGGGAAGTGGGAAAAAATAAGAAGAAAAGAAAAGGTGGAATAAAACAAAATAAAATAAAGAGGAGGGAAATAAAAATAAAATAACACCTAAAAACAAATTCTAACCTAAACTAATAATAATAATGATAATGATAACAATAATATTAATAAAAATAATAAAAACAAAAATAATTATAATTATAATAAATATTATTCTTATTCGGATATTTATCCATTCACGCACTGGTCCGGCCGCACGTTAAATTGGTGAAGCCACACAGCTTCGTCCGTGTCCTGGCCGCCTGTCGGGCGATGTTTAGATGACGTTCATTTATCAACACAAAATCATAGAACTCATATCAGCCTGGCTAGTATTTTAACCAAAAAATTATAAAAAGACAATTATACTTATGAGATAAAAATTAAAATTAAAAACCAACATCCAATCGATGATCTGGAGTGACAATTATCCCCACCATGGATTCTTTCAACCCACGGAAAGTCAATTTGAATCCTGATAATAGAATAGAAATGGGTACTCTTCCTCAACCCTAGACTTCTGCTCCAAAGTCTCATGCTCATCATTCCCATGATGCCAAAGAATACGAACCAAAGAAACGGACTTTCCATGATGCACCTTATCATGAGAATCCACTATCAGCACTGGCCGCTCAAACACTGATAATTCGGGCTCAATCTCAAACTCCTCCCATTTCAACACAAGAGACGGATCGAGATTATACTTTTTCTGTTGGAAGACATGAAATATGTCGTGAATCGACGTCAACTAAGAAGTAAAATCAAACATGTATTCCACCTTTCCAATCCACTCAATAATCTCAAAAGGACCAACATACCTTGACATCAGCTTCCACTACATTCCCAAGCGGCGATGACATAATAAAGGGGCCACCTTCTAGAACACTTTGTCCCCCACTGAAAACTCAAGACCCCAATGCCTCTGATCTACATAAGATTTGTGCCGACTCTGATCCATTAACAACCATTTTCTAATCATCTTGACCTTCTCAGATGTCTCCTGAACTAGGCTATGTCCTAAAAGTGAGGTCCTACCTACCTCATCCCATCATAAAGGAGTCTGACAAGGCCGACCATAGAGCGCATCAAAGGGTTCCATTATAATAGATGATTGGTAGCTATTATTATAAGCAAACTCAACCAATCTCAAATGGCTATCTCATGATCCTCTGAAATCCAGCACACATGCATGAAGCATGTCCTCCAGAATCTGATTTGACCACTCTATCTAGCCATCTGTCCGAGGATGGTATATCGTGCTCATCTTGATCCGTGGCCCCAAATCCTTCCGAAGGCCTCCACAAAACAAAAAATTGAAGCGGGGGTCCCTGTCATAAAAACCTGCTGATAGACACAATGAAGTCTGACCACCTCTTGAACATACAAACGACCCAGCTCATCCACCTTCAGATGTATCTCTGAACGGGATAAAGTGAGATGACATGGTCAAATGATCAATCACAACCCAAATAGTGTTCCATCCTAGGGGTATACAAGGGAAACCAATAATAAAGTCCATGGAGAACTCATCCCACATCCAGGTAGGAATGGGTAATGGCTGAAGCAGGGCAGATGGTCTTTGATTATCTGCTTTCACCTGCAAACAAGTGTAGATTCTCGATACAAAGTCCGCTATGTCACGTCTCATGACTAGCCACCAGAACTGGCGATGAACATCTTAATACAACTTGGTAGTTCCACGATGGATGGCCTGTTGAGACTGGTGGCTATCACACATCATCAACTTTCACGGAGACAACGGAACCACTGCACGACCATTAAAGTACAAGATTATCTTGGGAGACAAGGACCAATCGAAAGGAGTCTCCCCATCATGAATAAACTACATAGATCGCTGACAGAGCTTATCACCAGGCTGCTCCCACTAAATCAACTCCATAAGAGAGGGATTCAACTGAATTCTATCCATGAAATTGCATCTGTTTTTTTGCCTTCTCTACAAATGCATCTGGGCGAAGAGCCCCATTAAAGTCCACTCATCGCTGGACTTCCTCAACTACTGCACCAGTACCTTCCAACTCAAAGCGTCACCCACCACATTATCCATTCTTGGGGTATAAACATTTGTAAATGTCAAATCCCTATAGATACTCAATCCAGAAGCACTGCCTTAGATTGAGATCCTTCTAATAGAAAATGTATGATAGGCTCTTATGGTCAGAATAGACCACAAATTTCTCCCCAAAGAGGTAGTGATGGAAAGTCTTCATGGCGTGCATCATCGCTGCCAACTCCAAGTTGTGAGTCGGGTAGTTCTTCTCATGCGGCCAGAGCTAGAGAGAACCATAAGCCATCACATGATTATCCTGCATGAGTACACACCCAAGGCTCGTACTTGAAGCATCACAATAAACCACATATCCCTCCCTATAATCTGGTAAGATCAACACAGGTGCAGTGGTCAACCGATGCTTCAACTCCTCATATGATTCCTAGCATTTTGGGCCCAATTCAAACTTCACCCCTTTCTGGGTGAGTGTAGTCACGGAGGAAGCAAGCCATGAGAAATCCTAAAAAATTCATGTAATAACTTTCCAGGATAAGAAAACTCATGATCTCAAACACATTCCTTGACTGTTCCCATGACATCACAACACTGATCTTAGAAAGATCTAATGACACCACATGTTCTGAGATGACATTCCCCATAAACTTTACTTCCTTAATTCAGAATGTACACATCAAAGCTTTGTCTTACAAGTGATTATCCCACAAAGCGCCCAAAACGATCCACAGGTGATGCTCAAGATCCTTCTCAGATCTAGAATAAACAAGGATGTTGTCCACAAATACCATGAAAAAGTAGTTGAGATATTGGTGGAACACCAAATTCATGAGTTCCTTGAAAATGGTTAGATCATTTGTCAATCCGAAGGGAACAACCTAGTACTCGAAGTGACCATACCTGCTTCGGAAATCCGTCATTGGAATGTATGATTCTTTAACACTGAGTTGGTGGTATCCTGAGCACAAGTCAATTTTGGAGCACTGCTTTTCCCCCTTTAGTTGGTCAAACATATTTCCAATATGGGGCAAAGGGTCTTTTTTTGTTGGATACCTTATTCAATTTCTTGTAATAAATACAAAACTAGAGGGTTCCATCATCCTTTTTTGTGAATAAAATTTGGGTGGTTCAATGAGAGACGCTTGGGTGAATGAATACTTTTGATTCCAAATCATCCAGCTATATCTTTAATTCCCTCAATTAAATGGGGGCTATGCGATTTGAGGGAAGAGATATAGGTTGTGTTCCCAGCACCAACTCAATCAAGAACTCCATGTCCTGCTATGGGGGTAAGCCTGAAAAATCATCTAGTAATACCTCTGGAAACTCATCCACTACATGAGGTAACCCACTCTGAGAAGCACCACTATTGTCATTTGGTGCGAGTGATGATAACTGATAATAAATATTTCTCATCTCAAGAAGTGGAGGTCTTCCACGACCTTACCAAGGATACCATTCCACAAGAAATACATGGGGACTCCCATCAGGTTCCATTAAACTAACCTATCACCAATAGTAGTCAAAATGCGTGTGAAAGAACACAAGACAGTCCACGCTGAGGATCAAATCTAATTGTTCCATATCAAGGACCAAGAAATCCCACTCCATATCGACTCCTGACATAAATATTTCACACGACAAACACCTAAGGCTTTGCTCCCTCTTTTCCCCCAACAGTGTTACCAACTACAGGGAAAAAGATAACAGTCTGGCTGGTGGGTTCAGTAGATTTACAAGACGGCCAGATATAAAAGAAACTGAAGCACTATTATCAAATAAAACTGTATCTATAGAAGATGCAATCATAATGGTACCTAGAAGTGTCGAAGGTCCTACATCATATCCCAATGGTGCCTGATCCACAACATACAGATGTCTGGTCCCTTCCTGGGAATGACCACTCACCTGAGGCTCTACCCTGATCTGGCTCTGTCCCGATGATGTCCCGATCCTACAACCATGACCATCGATCTGAGATCCCATCGTCCTGGTCGGCTCTAACTAAACTGATTCCCCTCTGGAATCCATAGAACGAGTCCCACTCTGGTAAGGGTGTACATTTCTATAGAATCATTGTTGATGTCCCACAACTCCACACCCATGGCAAGGTGTGGGAGGGAATAGACATTCTTGTTGGATATTCCCTACACTTTGGCACTGATGGCACCCAATGAACCTCATATCAGAAGAAATAGATGAGGTATGCTGGAAAGGAAGGCTTGAGCTTCCACCATCCTTCTTCCCATTCTCAGGATTCTTCCTCTTCTTCTTGGAGAAAATTTCACTGCTAAACCCATACAATGATCTACAAAACCCAAACTTTCATCTCTATTCAATGTCGACCTTGCAAGCATGATAGACCACCTCAGCATAAGTTCCAAGAATGAACATGAAAACCCAAGAATAAATTTCTGGTTGAAGGCCCTTTTCAAACTTACGAGCTTTCAAGTATTCATTTGAAACAATCTCAAGTGTGTACCGCATTATCTCAACAAAGAGGTTTGCATACTCCATCACTGTCTAATCATCTTGTGAAAGATCCATAAACTCATGGGATCTGGAATTGGAAAGGAAATATGGATAGTACTACTCATTAAATATAGCGTTAAAATCCTTCCAACTCATCTGCTAATGCTTCCAAGCCTGAATCATCGATTCACACAACTTGCGACTGATACCCTCTAGCTAGAATGAGGCACACTTTACCCTGACCTCCTTAGGAGTGTTAAGGAATTAAAACATACACTCGATCTTTTCAATCCATTCATCTGCCTCTTGAAGTTCTGAACTACCTCATAATAAAATAGTTTTATTCTTCATGAACTCCTGAGAATTTTCCTTTTTAGATCCAGAATCATATTCTCTAGTTGGAATAGGAGCGGGGGTAGGAGTCGCCCCTTGTCCTAAAGCCTGAACAACATGGACCACGACTTCTACCAATCTATAATAAAGTGGTGAGGGATAACTCTCCTTGGATTCCTCTCGTGGGTGCGTTTAAGATCTCTCGGGAGGCATCTTTCTGCAAAGATCAATAGTCATAAAAGAACATCATCAATATATCATATCTAAAGAAAAATAACATTTTCAGAAAGATAAGTAATCATCAGTAAACCGAACATCAAAAGTAACATCATGTCAAAACAACTTCTTCCCCAACTGATGTCCACGCACAGTCTACAACCTGCACATCCCACCTGAAGTGAATTCAAACAAGTATCCCGACACCCCATGGCGACAAGTGGTCTTTCACGAGGTGTGCTGGCCAGGAACCCTACTCGCAATAAAAAATCTGAGCCCCAACAATCCTAGCTCTGGTGTAACCAAACAAGTCCCAACTAAAATTACTCAGACAACAAAACCTTCCTATGATACCATTTTGTCACGATGTAAGTTGGGTTTCCATTTAAACTGATGCCTGAGGCAGTCCACGGCAAGGCCCGAAGGGTGTTCCCAATCCCCATGGGCTGGCACAAGTGCTTGGGTATCAAAATAAACCCTGGGAATAATTTACCCGAATACAAAAATGTAAAAAAACCAACAAAATAAACCAAGCTAAGAGTAAAATTCACAACCAAACAGGCCCTTTTCCAATACCAGATTGTGATTCACATGTAAAACCAAAACCCAAACAACACTAAAAATTATGGTGACCAAAAACTTACCCAAAAAATGTATCCTGGGGAGAGGACCCCACCCTTAATCCATCACCACAAAACAACTTCAAGAGGTTTTCTAACAACCCAAACCACCACTCCCAAATATAGGACCCATAATTGAATTAGATATAAAAAAATCTACTTACATCCAAAGCTGTAACTAGGGTGTGAGCAATTTCCTAGTAGGAGGACACCAAGAAATGGTACCACACTCAAGCATTAAAAGAGAATTACATTTTCATTGATAAATAATTGAAATTAAGAGATTCTTAAGAACGTTAATGAAAATAGTTTGCATGACATAGCCTAAAAATAGTTTGAAGCAAACACATGTTTGTGTAGAAACTCAAGTGACATATCATGAATCATTGGTGTGCGCGAAGTAATTGAGAGCACTAAAATATGGGAGAGGCCCTATGGGTACTAGTAATTAGTGGGACCATAGAACATCGTGTCTTGGTGAAATGTGGCATAGAAACCACGACCCTCCGAAAACATGGATTAGAAACCGTGACCCTCAGAAAACATGGCATAGAAACCATGACCCTCAGTCATCATATGATTATTTAGTGTTGTAATAGTCAATCCTTCCAATGAAACTGGGCCAATCCATCATTGGAACACTAGCTCAGTTTTCCTATTACCCACACCTAATACTTGAGGATTCCCTCTTTGTGATCATCTAAAATCTAAGTTCACATCACTTATCACATTAAAACTTAAGATCCAAAGAAGTTTGTGGACACAAAAACATGTCATTTGCAAACTGACACCCTCTTTTAAAACCACATGCACACCAAAAATGTTTTAGAACATAACATGTGATTCTTACACATTAAATAAAACCAGCTACATTATTTTATCAAAACAATTTTTATAGTTAGGCAAACCACTAAGAAGATTTATTAAAAAAATTCCAAACATGTTGAAAAATTTTTAATTGGAAAAAAGTCAATGAAAACCCTTTAAAAAATAAAACATATTCTGACACCATGGAAAAACATAAACTGCATCATCTGCACTTCCTAACACACACACATGGCACAATTTACAAAACATTGATAAATAGATCAAAGTGGGGTTTCAAAATAATAATGGACTAAATCACTTAGACACACTTCCAGCAAATTAAATGAACAATTAAAACGTAATCAAAAATAATTTTGCAGCATGAAAACTAATTGTAAAGATTCTGAATTAATCAAACAAACATGAAAATGTTCATCATATAATAATTGTGTGTCGCATCACCTACCTGTGTGTCATAAGTTTCTCAAAATTGGTGTTCAAGGACCAACGGACACCAACACAGCTCAAACAACCTCATATACACCCTAAAAACAAAGCACAACAGAAACACATTAAAATCAAACCAATCGCAAATGAAAACCAATTTGCAACATCACTAATATAGAATAAAACACAACTGAAGTGTTCTGAACCTACGACAAGGGGTTTGAAAGGCTGTTTGGATGAAATAGGGGGGGTCGGAAGAGGTTGCACTGGTTGGAGCCTCACCGGAAGAAGATGCGGCCAAAAAGGGTTCATGGACGGAAGGCTGTCCGAAGGGGGGAGGAGGTGTTGGTCCGACTGGGTGTGATTGGGTGTGGTTGGTGCAAGGTTGGGGTTACCGAGATGTAGAGAGGAAGCAGCGGGGGTGATCGTTCGAGCGTGAGGTAGCAGGGGGTGGTAACGGGGGAGGTCGTTCTGAGAAGGAGGGCAGTAGGGGAGGCCGGGCCGAGTGGGAGGGATGTTGATTAGGTAGCAGGGGTCGTCGTGGAGGAAGGAGGGGGTGGATTTAGTTGGGAAATAAAAACTGGCCGAGTGGGATGTAGAATGGGTGAATGGGAGGGAAAGTAAAGAGCTAAGGAAATGGTTTGAGGAGGAACCCGCACGCGATAAGAGGGGGGGGAATAAAGTGAACAACGTGTCGTGGGGAGAGAGGGAGAGAGGGAGAGGAGAGAAGAAAGGGAAAAAAGAAAGGGGACAAAAATAAAGAAAAAAGGAAGTACGAAAAAATAATATGAAAAGAAAAGGTGGAATGAAAGAAAATAAAATAAAGATAAGGGAAATAAAAATAAAATAAACCTAAAAAGAAATTCTACCCTATAATAATAAGAATAATAATGATGATAATAATAATATTAATAATAATGATCAAAAAATAATAATTATTATAATAAATTTTATTCTAATTCAGTTATTTAACCATTCACCCATCAGGTCAGCCACACATTAAACTGGTAAATCCACACGGCTTCGCCTGTGCCTTGCCTGCATGTCGGGCGATGTTAAGATGACACTCATTTATCAGCGCAAACACGAATAACTCATATTGGAAAGGCCCATATTTCAACCAAACAATTATAAAAAGAAAATTATACTTATGAGATAAAAATTAAAATAAAAAACATAAATCAAATCGAAGTCCAGGTGTGGCAGTTATGGATTATAGTACCAAATTGTTAGCTATTAGAAAAAATCGAGGCTTGATTATTAAAAATCAACCATCTCATGCATTACATAATTGATATGACTATATCTAAATACATAATAAAGTCCTCTAATCATGGTGGAACATAACATGATCCCCCAATAAGACTATAAATCTATATATCATCATAAACACCATGCCCTAGATCCTTATATAGTTTTATCTAAGCCAATAAATTTAATTATACACGATCAATGAGTCAAAAATAAATTCAATTATCTTGAATTATAAAATAAATTATCAATTCTTATCACATAATTATATCCACATATATGAATAGGCTCAGTTCCTATTGGTACTTTCAAAAATTATTTCCAAAGATTGAATATCATGATGTATATGAAAACATAAATAAAATAATGAATATTGATAGATAACACCTACCTATATATATTATGACTTAATCTTTGATTATTGAGGGTTTATTCATCCTTATCTCACATTATTAATAAATTTAAAACCCACTAAATTTAGGTATTTATTATGGAATGCTTCGAAATAGTGAGATAAAACAACAATTGATGTATGGATTTGATTAACCATACCACTTTGAGTCCAACAAAACCAATTATGGTAAACTTTTGTAACTAATTAGAGGATTCTTGAAAATATATAGGAGAGACCTATGTTTAGAGGGTTGTGACTTGTATATCCCAACTAGAAAGAAATATGAGAATTTTATAAAATATTCAATAAAATAAAATAAAAAATATGACACCCCATCTACCTGATAGTGATATATGTTTAATGTAGGAATGCATTGGCACTCAATTGTTTTTCAATGGTCCATTGGGACCTCATCTCATACATCAGGATCCTAGTTGTGGATTTCCCCTAGTAAATAGCCACTATAACTCCATTGGTCTCCAATAGGGGTTCTATTGGGGTTCTGCCTATTTTTACCAAATTATAAATTTAAACCATTTCATCCAATCCCCTTATACTCCTATAAGTCATTCTTACTGAGAAATTCACATATTTAAACACATGAGTACCTAAAAAATATGTTTTTATTCTCCTAATAACCCACTAGACATTATAATAATTCAATGTTCATAATATAAAAAATTATAGATATTATTAAAACATATATATATATTTATATATATATATTAATTGATAAAAAATCATGGTATTTTAGTAGGAATCAATGTTTAATGAATTAATTGAATAATTATTCATGTAGATAATCAAAAATAAATCATAACATATTAGGATATAAAATATGTAATATGTCTGGGGTGAACAATCTTTTTTCTTTATTAAATATATTAAACGCATGTTTATATCACATAAACTTATTTATTCATAACCTTGAATAATAAGACATTATTCCAAGAATTGGTATAACAAATAATGAGTATAAATAGTTTTGAGTTATTTGTACAATGAAGGACCAATCCCTTATACCCAAAATTTTCTACTTCAAAATGAATAATGAAAAGATAAGTCCTTAGGTAAAAAATATTCATTCCATATATAAATAGAGGGACTAATAATTATATGTATTGTTTACATGATCAAAAAGAGTATATTGAAATATAAAGTGTAAATTATTCTTTATTGAATATAAGAGTATAATATATAAATAACATAATAGTAGGTGAAAAAGGTTCTATGATTTCACATTGTAATGAAAGAGATTTAATCACTTTCTCTATTATTGATTCGGACAATACTCTAAATTTTGTATAAAAAAATATTTTTTATATCTATTAAAAATATAATTATTATAATAGTTTACCTATTATATAATTTAACCATTAATGTAATAATGTTGTTGAAATTTTTATATAAATTTTTATTGAGTGATAAATTTAATAATCAATGTTTTAATCAAATTATCGTAATCTTTGATATAATAATTTCAATTCCTTACAAATAAGTATTATGACCTTTTCAGGTGAATTTTTTATTCAAAATAATATATTTATTTAACTTATTATATTTTGTATTCCACATAAATTAAATCATATAATTTTTTTTATTCTTAATTATCTAACCCTGAATTCATTAATGTTTGATTTAAAACTTTTATATTTTAGACACTTTTCCCATCATACTCAAGCTTCAAAAAGTAATAATATTAAAATAGTTTTATATATTATTAGATTATTAAAAACATTGATAATATTTTGTCTTTTTACTCCACAAATGGTGTAACACTTCCAAATTAGTATTGAATAATTATGTTTTATATTTTTCTGATAATCAAATTAAAATGAGTATTTAGATAATTTTGTAGATGGTGAATGGTTAATGTGATTTATTCCTTAGTTGTGAAGGATAATTGTGAATCTCATAAAAGATGAATTCATAATGGATTTCATAGTCAGGTTCATTATTTGGAAAATATAAGTGTTACATTAAATTTTGATATTGTGAGGAATATATGGTTTGATACAAAATTATGTAACTTTGCATAGTAAATAATGCTTACCTAAATATTTGAGATGGTGGGAATTAAAATTAAAAAAATGAATTCTAATTGGGTATATGATTAAAATATATGTATTTTTTTAAATCCAATATTTACACCTTAAAAAATTATTAAACACCCAAACCCATGTTGTTCAAACCCTAAGATCTATTGTTGTTTATTTCCTGTAGAATATTCTATTAAAAACATTTTTCTCTTATAGATAAGATAGATTAAACCAATATTGAATGTAAGAGATATTATAAATAATCATAATATAAATTTCTACAGTATTTCGATCTTTGATCTCTTGAGAAATAAATTATACGATTTATATATGAAAATAATTTATTTTGAGAATGGGCCTCTCATGATAGAAATTAATAACTTTGTATGAAAATGAGATCAATGAATTTAGATCTATATAATTACTATAATTTCAACCAAGTTAGATGGATTCTGTCCTTTTTTATAATTATTATTAATTAATTGATATTTTAATGTTGTGTTTTTTAAAAAAAATGATATTTTTATCTTTAATTTTATTTATTAAAAACTGATTACATTTTATTTGATAAATCATTGCAATTGAAAATTCATTTATTCGATAGGTAAAATAATGTTTTTCTGAATCCATGAATTGATTTATAAATTTTTATTTTTGTTTATTTTTCTAAGTTATATATTTAGTATTAAAAATTGATTTCGTTTTTTTAAATATTGTTTTAAACTAAAATATTGTTTTTTCTGAAAATACTTGAAACATTGGATTGTTATGAAAATTAATTGAAGAAAGTTTGAAAACATTCTTTCGAAATAAAAGCACTGTTACAAGATATAAGGGTTATAAAACATTGATTAAGGGGATAAAATGTTAGATACAAGAAGTATCATGGAACATATAGAGATATCAATGAGGTTAAATGTCTCAATGGATGACCCTTTATTTAAAATAGGTTTATGATCGTAATTGAATATAGAACTAATTTTACTAAACATGATATCCATAAATTAGAGGAAAGGTTTTTTAGATATATATTTTATAAGTGATGTTGAAACCGACATAAATTAGGCATGGATGAAACTAGTTTAGTTACATAGTTTTTACTACAACTCTTGGGTTATTTTCATAATGGTTAAAAATAAATGCAGTTATGGGAGAACATAGTTTTATATAATATGGCCATTTTTCAATGTAAATATCTTTTAATGAAATTGAATTTACATTAAAATGTTTATATTGACGATTCGTGGAATATTTTGGGATTTGTTTGGGAAATAATATTAATTATTTTCTTAAACAAATATAATAGACACACTTAGTGTAAATCAATAGGTTGTATGTCTTGATGTATAAAAAAAGTAAAATTAATTATTCAGAAATGAAGATCCATAAAAAAATATCATTGAGTATTTTTTTGTTGGTGTTCAAATAAATACCTAAAGAGGAGTTTTTAGTGTCCTTTGGAGGATAAATATACAATTTCTTTTCTTATTTTGTTTGTCCGGATACATTTTTAAAATATTTTTATTATATTATAATTTTTTTTAATATTTTCTCATTTATTAATTTTAATAAAACCTATATTTTTATTCAAATTTAGTATTATTATGAGGGAAAATAATTCTCTATTGGTTTTATAATTATCCATCAGCACTTGTTTCCAGCCTATGGTGATTGAGTAATGCACTTAAAGCAATGTGGTTCTTATAAATCAGGTACGATGAAGTTTATTATATAAAATGAATTCTAAAATAATGTTAAAGGCCACTGTCAAATATCTTTATTGTTATGTATGTGGTTGGTGTAGAGAAGGAATAATCAAGATTCAAAATTTACATATGAAAATTCATAAGTAACCTATTTATTGTAAATATTTAGATATCATGTATTTTGGGTGGAAAATCATGTGAGATAAACTCTTATATTATTTTTTTATATATTATTTTAAAATTGGCCTATTAACCAGGATAGGCTAGAATATAATTTTTTTCCACATATTATTTTCTTCACAAATAGAGATAACATTACATATACTTTTGTTTTAAATTTTTTATATTTATCAATAAAGGTATTCTAAAATAATCTGATTGAGTTTTGTTTTTATGAATTATTTAAAATTGTCTTTAAAATGGATTTCCTAAGATTCTGTTTGATGAGTTTTATGAAAAAAATCAATTGAATGGGGAATGACTAGATGAAAAGGAAAATATTTAATTAGATATAAATTATAAATATAATGTTTTGATGAAATGTGATATGGGGTTTTTATATAACTATTATGATAGATATTTTTTATTTTATTTTTTGAATTTGATGATTTATAGAACCTTATTTACTAATAATGTTTTTTGATGTTGTAGATATCTATTATTGAAGAGGATTTTTTTATCCATAGATATTTGAGAATGTGAATGATGTTCCTAAGATATTAAATTAATTGGTTAACATTATCTATTGAACTGGATTGTAATCAATCCAATACATTATCATATTGGTGGATTGAAAATTAATATCTTAATAGAAGAATCATATTATATTAATAGATGGTGTTGATGTTCTTGAAGCTGAGGATAGATTGTGAATGGTCATTTATATATTTTATTTGGTTATAGACCAAAATATTTAAAATTATAATATTGTATTTATATGATAGAGGGTCTGACTTAAAAGTTATAGTAGATAATGAAAAATGAAATATTGAATAATTCTATAAAATGGTCATCATTTAAAATGTTTGTTTTTAATAATATTATTTTGAGATTCTAACAAATATGTAATATTAGAAGCTTTTTTGAGCTAGGGAATATAGAAACGTTTTTTAATTCACAAGTTTTATTTACCCCAAATCATATGAAAAATGATAATCTCAACATTAGGGTATTTTAGGTGTGTCTTAATGATATGATTTGATTGAGGGTTTCAGTATTTGATTTACCAATGTAACATTGGTAGTAAATAATTTAGCTATTGTAGAGGATGACATGATGAAATATCATAGTGTTGTCTTTTTTCTTTCTTCTCTAGATGTGAATAAATACTATTTTTGTCTGTATTAATGGATGTGGAATGAACCCCAACATGGAGATTAATTGATGATATTTTTTATTTCATCTTCTTTTCAATGAATGAATTATGTTGGGTGATATTAACTCAACTAAATCAATTACAAAAAACATAACATTTATATTTAGGAATATCATTCCTTTTTAGTGTTACATAAGAAAACTATCACCAAATGATTAATGGATCATCATTTTAATCCATATAGAATAAGACCCTAAATAGAGTCTCAATTTCCACCTTCATAGACAATTGAGACCCAAGATACTTTCCCCACCCACATGATAAGGATTCACTATGATAACAAATTGTTACTAATCCAAATCATGATAATAATATTTACATGAATCATTTTACAACAACCATGTCTTTATGTCCCAAAAATATATATGAAAATAGAAGATACATTTATATTTATTCTCCTGCATCCACCACAAAATCCATCTTTTGAAGGGGATATTACATAACGATTGAAATAATTAAAAATCCCAGCCATAATAATATTTTTGGGATATATCATTACTATACAATTGGAATAAAATATCATTATGTATTTTTAATCCACTACCTAAACAATTCATCAATCCTTATGATCCTTATCACATTAATTATACAAGGATCAACTCTAATTTCAAATAATGTGGTACCATCTAAATCTTACTCAAAAGAAAAAATTTCAGGGGAATGTTACAAGACTATTTACCTATAAACAAAAACACCATTTACGAAAAATGAATCATTTATCAAAAGTTATTAATAATATTTAATTTCAAGGAACAAGAAAAAAATGAATTGATGACCCTAAATGCATCAATAATATGCGAGGTTGGGTCATTTATGGATTTTTTTTTCATTTATAGACTCAAAGTATACTATTAAGGCTTTCTTCTAGATTTGAGGATTCATGATAACTAGTGATTTAATGCAGTCCATTAGATATTTTCAATAATATTCATATTAATTAAAAAATATAATAAAATGGAAAACTAATATTTTTATCTCAATTATCCTAGTAAACTCGAAATATATATGTTAATATCTCAAGTTATTATTATTTTATTATTTCATTCAATATTAAAATTACAAAGGAAATTTTGGGGAGTCAATAAGTTAGAAAAATATAATAAATTAAAATCATAAATGTTATTTAAAATAATGAAATATGTATGGAAATTTTCCTTGGGGTTTTACACTATTACCCATTATATTAATTTTATATCAGGTAATCCTTAATGAATGATTTAAGTCAAAATCATTAACCGGACCATCAATCACTATTACTAAATTGGGATACTTAATACACAACGATTACAAATATGTGGTTCTATTTTACATCTATGTCTATTTTTAGAGTTCATTACCTTCTCAATTCAATGTCTTTTGACACCACTTATATGTTATATAAACAAAAAAGTAGATTACCATTGTGCATTGCTTGTGATTTCCTAACCACTCACCACTTCTACAATCAAATCCATCATATCAAAGTGGATAATAATGGGAAATTTTGTATATGAATAAAAGTCATAGAAACAAAATAATTAATAGAAGTAGAGAAACTAATGTGGTAGCCAACCACTTTGACAACACACAATAAACAGTCATAGTAACAAAATTTAAAAAAAAATTGATTATTATAAAATCATTATAATAGTAATAATTTCAATTACCTTGAGTAAAAATATTAAATTATAATAATATCATAATAGAAATTATATAATAGAAATAGAGATATAAACGCATGGTTTTAATACTAAACTAAAAAAAGAAAAGAAATAAAACAAACTCCCACATTAGGGATGAATCCCCTATGATATTTCTCTAGGTCCTCCAAGATCCATATTTTATCTATTCAATAAAAAATATATAGAACTAATACAATATATTTGAACTACATATCATGTTATAAGAAATAGTTTAATATCATGAATTTCTTCTTAATCTTATTTGTCAACTAGACCATGTCACTCTATATGGATGTGTCTCGTGGAACCTTTAAATTCTTGATACATAGTTGGGAAATTTTAACATTTAGATCATATTATTATATAACTAATTAGAGTTAGTTATATATCATGATAGCTAAATATATTTTCCTTTTATCCTTTCCTAATGTTTATTCATATTATTCATTTTAGAAAGTCATATATAAAATGGTATTATTGAATGCATGTAATACATGTGTATATTAGATCATAACCATATATTGGGTAACTTAATCCAGATAATTATTCAATATTATAAAAATGTAATTAATATATATAATGGTTTTAATAGATTATTCATAGTTTAAATGTGATTTATTCTAGGGTTCGATTCTTATGTATCTGCTCCTTGTGTTAGGATATATGATATCATAAGGGATTGTATTATTATATTTAATTTTCCTAGACTATAAAATTTAATTTTATACATCATTTACAATCTCTGATATATGATTAATTAATAACACATTCCAATTTTATTAGTCAAAAACTCCATATTCAGGTTATGGTTAAATTTATCATTAATTACATTAATATAAAATATATGGTTTTGTGTGTGGTTCCCAGGCCTTTGAATTTTTTCATCTTTGTTTTTTTACAATAAAACCCATATAAAATATGAAAAAACATTATAAATTCTTCCTTACCCTATAAAATATTATATAAAATACTTAGAACTACCCACATTTATTTTTTAACATCATTTCAGAAGAGATATAATTTAATTTTTCAGAAGTGTGTTTTTATAATGAATTCCCCCAAATATAATATTCACTAATCCTCCCACACAAAAACATAGTTTATAATAATGGGTACTTAAGACAATAGATGGGGAATAAACAATAATAAGTGGTGGGAATAACTTCCAGGTAAACAAAAAGCACTACAAAAATGATGGGGATGGGAACCAGCTTATAGATATGGAATTATCAAGCATTCTACCTAGAATTAATTTTATATAATATGGTGTAGTTGTGGAATAATGATTTAATGGTCTCAGTGGAAAGACATATACCTGATATATATTTTTAATTAATCTTACTAATCGTCATATACATAGGTTTTATAATACATTCATTGTAATAGTATCAAAAAATCCCACATAACACATGGATCCCAAGAACTAAGACACATTATATAACACCACCCACAATTGTGAACCCTTCAATATTTATAACAACAGAGTTGTTATCAATATATTAATGCAACCACATATTATGTCTGTTGTTTATTATATGAGAAGGAATTTCAAAATATCAAATGTTATGTAGAATCCATGGATGTTGATTTCAACACACTCATCCAAATTATTTTTATTTGGGTTGGTATAGAAACATTAAATAGAGATTAAATATTGTGATCTAAAATGTTTACACATGAATCTGTACTTCTATACATGAATTTTTTCCGAGATTTGTATACATACAAACATTGAAAATAATTCATAAGTGTGAATTTGGCTATTCTCCAGGCATCGGGTTGCAGGTGTATATTAGTATCAGTTTCCCAAATAATATATAGTCACTAAGATAAATTCAAAAATATTTGAATTTACAATTATAATTAAATTAAATTGTCAAATAAATTATAGAAATACATATATTATTTTTTTACATTTAAAAAATATGATTTATAGAAAATCCTAAATATATGAAGACATTTTACTTCAGCCTAAATATATACAGACTCAACTCACATAAACTAATTTTTATTTTGTATAACATTTATAGGGTCACCATATCTCATATTCACTAAAAACTACCATATACCATTGTGTAAGGAAACATTATGCATTATAACTTAATGATATAATTTCTAGTAATCATTCATAAGATAATTTCCTTTTATTTTCAATACTCTAAGAATCATGTTGTAATATTTTATGTTTCCTTCTATAGATATGTTTTGGTTATTTTTATTGTTCATGTATGTTAAATTCAAGATAAGGGGATGATAATTAATCACATAGAGGATAATTTCATCATTTTATGTATATATTATATGTTTAATAATATTTTTGAGATACTTCTTAGAAATAATTCGAATTACTTTTTATTGAAAGTTATTTCTTGGAAAAATAAATTTTTAGTAACATCGCATAATAGGTTCTTTATTTTCCATGTATAATTAGTTGTAATATAATTTAAATCAAAGTTAGAAGATAATATCATGATTAATACCACAATATAAAGAATATGGTGGTTGAAATTTTTATAATTGAGGGACTAGACCCATCAAAGGGGATTTATATGTATCCTAATGAATGGAATCAGAAACCACAAAGTTTAGTGATATATAATGAGAAATATCATACCATTAAAATTCATGTGACAATAATTTATCTACTGACTTTTAATTCCATGCATCTAGGACTAAAAATGTGTAATTTAAGGTTTTCAATGTGGGTCCATCAAGTTCCTTTTAGGTTCCCACATCATAGGAAATGGTGTAATTTAGTTTATTTTCATTTAATGATTATAATTAAGAGTAAGGTACTAGTAAATGGATTATGTGAATGATTTATTCATAAGTTAAGCTTTATGGTTAATCTGTTTAAATAAATTAGATGAAGTCCTAGAGAGAAGTTATTTATAAAAAAACATTTACCATTTACACCCATGAATAATTGATGGGACATAAGGGATGTGTATGCTAATGAAGTGTAGGAAAGATGAATAGATTTGGCTAAATGTGATTTCAAAAGATTCATCAATATTGGGCATCCCATTTATCAAAGGATTTCTAGATTTTAAAAATTATTGGGGAACATAGTATATGAGGGAATACCATGAGGGATACCTTTTATATGATGCAAGATTATTGTCACAAACCAGCCCGAGTCAAACCTGAACCAGTCACCTACGCCAGCCCACGACAAGTCCCGAAAGGTATTCCCAATACTCTTGGTATGGTGACAAGAACCGAGGGAATCAATAGAGTACATGAGGGAATGATTTTTCCCAAATATAAACAATCAAACAAAAAGATGAAAGAAATGGACAACCCAAAATACATTTATATAAAAACTGAACTTAACATTATTTTTACAATAAATTGAAAGTACCACAAAACAAAAAACTAATTTGACCAAAATCGATAACCAACTAACTCCCTGTTACCCTTTGGGTCACTCTCCAACATAATGATCACACGTCGCCCAAGGCAATCGAACTCAAATTGATACCTGCATAAGGGCTAAAAACAGAAGAATACTATAGGTTCGAGAATTAAAACTCAATAGGTTAGCCCAATATTCTATTCCCAATTCATATCCATTAAAATAAAATAAATAACAATATGAAGTTTTAAATACAATATATAAAGGTATGTTTTCCAAATGAGGTCCCAAGATATATAAAAAACATTACCTGACAAAAACATGCATGTTTTATAAACAAGAAAGATAGTAACAAATTTCAAAGAGGTGAAACATGACAATGAAAATAGTTTTCCAGTTTCATTGTTGAAAGAATTTAAAATTTTTAAATAAATCACACACACTACTGAATTTACCAACCAAACACACCATATGTCGATTGTGAGTACAAAATTGCCAATGAGCACAAGTCATGGGAACACCCCTAGGCACTAGTTAGTTTTGAGCCCCAGGTACCTCGTATCTAGGTTAAAGTAACCATAATAAATATCTGTTCTCGTCCACACGAGCCACTACTAGGGAGAATAATCATAACCTAGCGGTCCCCAACATCATCATCCTCATACTTTAGTTATTATTTTCATCTTCAAACTTGCGATGCGAAACAGGGGCCAAACTCCACGGAACCGCTATTATACTAGTACAAGTTTGCCCACCGAAATACTAGGGATTCCCTTAAGAACTCAGTCAATTTACACATATTATAAAATACACTTTCAAAATAAAAATTTCAGTACCAAACTTCAAACAAAAAAACATCCCGCAAACATGCTTCAAATTTCTTTCACGACTCAATAACCCACTCAAAAGATTTGTAAAACAATTTCAAAGAGTATAATGAGGCCTTGCACATAAAATCCATTAAAAAATCCTCTTTTAAAGACAAAAAACCATCAATAACGTAATAAAATACTTTTGGAAGCCCCAAAACCAATTAATAAATCATTTTCGTGGACCATAAAAATTCCCCAAAAAGATAGAACTTGAAATACACATGAAAACCATTTAAGGAAAACAAATGTCAAACGAGCCATTAAGCCTTTATCAAAACTATTCCTTAACTGTTGTATGACTTTAACTTTTATTAAGGAGTTTTATACACACCATTTACTTCAGAAAAACACATAAATCCCTTAAAACATTCAGGTTACATATTTAAAACACAACTATTTTCATAAAGATGTGAAACAGGCCATTTTCCGACAACTTAGGCCAAAACATGTTGTAAACCATAACCCATTTTTTTTGTCAAACCAAAACCAAATTTTAATGCCATATGAAGACCCAAAATAACATTTATCATTCTTCCAATTCATTTATAAATTAAAACAAATAATTTTTAAATCAAACATTACAGGTAAAATCCAACCAGACATTTTTCCGAGCACATGACATGCATTTCTAAACAAAACAATATTTTAAAGCGCATGAAAAAGAATAAAACACCAATTGAATGCAATATATTATAATATATACTATAAAATATTAAAAATACCATAAACCAGGTTCTAAAAGTCACAAAATAGTAGTTATATAGAGTGGATCATTTAAACAAACACCTGGTGTGCACTTTTAGGACTAAACAACACTACCTTTTACAAAACAAGGATTAAACAACCATTTTCACACCAAGAATATTATCCAAAAGCTAAAAAATAATAATAAACATATATATCAGATGAAAACAATATTAAAATGATTAATCTTAGAAGATAAAGGCATGTGAAATAGATATCCTAACTCAAATCCTTTGCGTAATGGAAACGCACACCCGAAATCACCCGCCACGGGTATATAAACTCTAAAACTATGAATACAAGACCTAAATGAATATAAATTCCATAAAAAGACATGTTATTACATAACTATAGGTATATAAAGATTATTAGAGAATATAAAACCAATAAATAATCAAAGAAGGAAGAAGAGGGGGGAGAAAGGAGAAGGAATCTCACCTTTTCTACTAGAAAACTCTTCTCCTTCCATTAGATCTGCACCCTTAGAGAATTGGGAATGGCTTGAAACTTCTTAAAGATTATACTATGGTCTATTAGAACTAGGGAAATTTGATTTTTTGGAAATGGAGTACGAATGGAATGATTTACGGAGGAAAATATTTACCTTCGTGATTCTGGACGATTTGAGAGACATTGAAACATTTTCCCTAATACGCGACTCATATGAGCTCCAAAGAGGTAAAATAGATAATGGGGGTGAGTATAGGGGTATTTTATTCGAGTTAGAGGTTGAATAACCAAAAAATATTTAACATTTAACTAGATATAAAAGAAACAAATTATTTTTTTAAAACTGGAAATGGGCCCATGGGCTGGCCCAATACCTAAATACGTAATCCAAATTCACCATGATTATGAATTCTTAAGGGGTCAAAAAGGATATTCTAGTTTTTATATGTTGGTGTAGGACAAGTGGTAAGTGTACTGAGTCAAAAATGATAAAAAATGAATGAGTTATAAATGAAACAAAATATGTTTTTAAATATGGAAATGGGCTCACATTTGGTCCAAATCATGAAATAACCACCCTTTTTCCAAAAAATACTAAACCAGCAATGGGGAACCCAAATTAGGGTGGTTAGACATAGATAAAACATCAAAACTCAACTTTTGTCTCACCCAAGACCAATGAAATGGATCCAGAATTCCAATGAAGCAGATCAAAAAAAGACATGAAAACCCGGGTGTGATAATTCTCCCCACCATTAAAGCTTTCCGCCCTGGAAAAGACATAGCACGTTCCAGCTGATTGATAAAAACCTAAGGATTATTTATCTATATGGTCCAACATACTAATATTTTGAAACACCATAAACCATTAATGGAACTTAATCCTCTTACCTCAACCAATACACCAACTCTCAACCACTTCCTGAGAATCATCTAAAAGATCGAGTAACTACCTCCACAACCAAACAAAGAACCCAGTTGTTGGGACTTCTACCAATGAACCCAAAAATCACTCAAACCAAGGAGAAATCATGGAAACCAAATATTCCAATGGATTACGGAATGAAATACCCACCATGAAGAAACAAATAGCACTAGATAAGTTCTAATGAAGAAAAAACCCAACGAGACCTGTAGTGGGTCTCCCTACCATTAGAACCCAACATGAAACGATAAAAAAAGAATTCAACATTAACTAGAATTGGTAATAACTTATATAGGACCACCAATACTATCCCACAATAATCTAAAATCCCATGTTAATAGGGTAACAACATGAACATCTAATCCATCCACTCCTGAATAGAGGGGTCAAGAACTTGGCCAACACTTTCGGCACTGATCCAGACCCCCACCAATCGGGAAGGGAAGGGAAGAGGACCCAAAAGATAGGCCACTGAAACCAAAAAATAGACAAAGTAACTACCCAACACTATCCACCTAAGAAAAGGTAACACAAATACTGCACCATATTTTAACAGGTGATCCACACAGGGGCATTGATCGAAAACCCACATCCATGAAGGCATAACCATAAACACTCTGTGAGGGGTAAGTCCCCCATGCTTGCTACGAAAAAGGGAAATTCACATAAATGAGAAACCAAAATAGAGACATAGAAACTACTATACCAAAATGGTGAATGCATGATCCTATTCATTCTCCCCACACCTCTGGATATTTCTTGACTGCGTGAAAGGCTTCACTCCAAGGCCTACGACTGGAGCCCTGATTCTTGAAGCATCTGCAGCACCACAGTTAGGGTGCTAAGGATCACACCACTAAAAAATCTCACATGATCAACATAACCACTGCATAAAAATATGAACTCATAGATACATATCAAGATTCTGTCTCACTGTGAATGAGGGGAAGAATGGACTAGGAACATAGGGAAACACATCAACCTCACTGAACACAGCTGCTATGTCCAAAAGAATTATCACTAACTGGAAGCACTTTAAATTGATCCCAAAAAGCTCTATATTCCAAAAATCATGCTGAGGCATCATCCAAAAAGGTGGAGTTAGAATTTTAATTGAATAATTAGGTTTATCAACAAGAATTATTTGGAATAGAGAACTTTCCGTTGTCACATCACAACATCAAACACATCTTGAGAAACCCAATTAATATTTCTCCGAAACCGATCCACCAACAAGATCTCATCTCTATATACAACAAGATTCTGAATTCTATATCACATGGAATATTAATAAACAAAAAACCTATCCATGACATAGAAAAAACTATCAACATAACCATTGGTGTATAAACAAAGGCCATAATTTTCAGCTCAAAACACTTTTGAATAACAAACTAACTTGGTGGGTTTCCACAATCCATAATGATGTTTCATCAAGTCTCTCCCACATGCACATTTCCATTCCAACCTAGGAACCCAAGAACCATTCCATATAGGAAATCCTTCCATATATCAATAAAACCTAGAATGTGAGCACCCATGGAAACACCAAAGGCTAAAATAAAACAACATCATTCCAAAAATCATGTACCTTCAAAAGGAAAAATAACCACAATGTCAAAAAACCCTTTTTATATTTCACCAAACAAACCACACTTCATCATGAAGAATTTTCTTAAAAACCTAACGCTTTTCATTTTTAACAACTTTTAAAACTACCAAGCAACCCCAAAAAACCCCTTCCCGTTTTCTAAAATTCAGCAAGGTATTTCTCATAATCGGATGGTCAATGAGACCAATACACTTTCTTACAAAACACCAACCACTGAATTTTTTTTCCAAAACCAATTAATCATATTAAAACACTATTAAACATTCCAAAACACCCCATTTTAGAAAAATATTCAGAATCTCCTTAAAATTATTCACAATTTCAAAATATTTTATTCCAACAATGCACTGGTTTAGATTTGGGAAAATCGAATCCTTTTAAATCATTTCCACTTATTCACAAAAATTTCTAAAAAACACAACCTTCCAAAACCATTCTTATATTTAATTGTTGAAAACCCAATTTCCACTTTTCCAAAATCAAATCCTTCCTATAAAACCCATTTCCTTAATTCTCACACAAGAATTATAAAAAACAAAAATCAGAATTCAGGAAATGTCCAAGAAACCAACAAAAGGGAACTACTTTTGGTGGGTGACTTGACTATATGGTTGGCGGCCATATTTCAAACACAAAACCAACACAGAGAGGCTTATTAGGACCATGCCTTGGATCCACATGGATTTACAGGCAATACAAGCTCATGACAACCATTAGTCAGACTCTCGTTCTCATATCCCAACAACAAACAATCAATTAGAACAAAAGAAACTTATAAATCCATACATCCAATGGAAACTTGAGGATTTGAATGAGAAAGAGTTCACGACTGTCTTCCCACACATACCCTTCAAGTCCCAAAAATTATACTCCATATACCTTGAAATCCCCCAAAAAACAAGGGTACTATAAAAAAGAAAGGACGGATAAGATTCGACCTCCTCTGATACCATTTTGTTATGAACCAACACAATTCAACCCTGAACCGATCACCTAGGCCATCCCGTGACAAGTCCTGAAAGGCATTCCTGATCCTCCTGGGATGGTGAAAAGCACCAAGGAAATCAATAGAGTACACTAGGGAATGATTTTTCCCAAATATAAACAATTAAACAAATAGTGGAATGAAATGGACAGCCCAAAAAACATTTATTTAAAAACTAATCTGAACATTTTTTGTAGAAGAAACTGAAAGTAAAAATAAACAAAAAACTCATCTGACCAAACCCGATAACCAAATAACTCCCTGTGAACCTTTTGGTCACTCTCCAACATAATGATCACACTTTTCCCTAGGTGATCGAACTCAAGCTGAAACATGCACAAGGGATAAAAACATTAGAATACTATAGGTGGGAGTATAAAAACTCAGTAGGTTAGCCTGATATTGTATTCCCTAATGAAAAAACATTAAAATAATAGAAAAATAAATTTCATGTTTTTAATACAAGATATAAAGTTATGTTTTCTAAATGGGGTCCCATGCGATATAAAAAAATTACCAGACAAAAAATTGCAAGTTTTATAAACAAGAATGCTAGTAACAATTTTCAAAGAGATGAAACTTCAAAATAAAAATAGTTTTCAAAAGGGATTCTTTAAATACTTTAAAAGTTTTAATTAAATCACAAAAACTGCTGAATTAACCAACCAAACACACTGTCTGCCGATGGTGAGTACAAAATATCTAATGAGCACAAGTCCCGGAAACACCCCTAGGCACTAGTTAGTTTTGAGCCCCAGGTATCTCATATCTCGGTGAAAATAAACATAATTAATATATGTTCTCGTTGACAAGATCCACAAGTAGGGATCAACCCATAACCTAGTGGTCCCCAAAATAATCATCATTATATTTTAGTTAGTTTTTTCATCACTAAACTTGCCACGTGAAACAGGGGTAAACCCCACAGATTCACTAGCATTGTAGTACACGTTCACACACCTACATACCCGTGGTTCACTTAAGTGATCTGTAAAGTTACTCATATTATCAAATAAACTTTCCACATTAAAATCACATTACCAAACCATAAAAACACAAACAACTCACAAACATTCTTCACATTTCTTTCACAAATCAATAAACCACAAAAAAGATTCGTAAAACAATTTCAAAGACTATAGTGAGGTGTAACGCCCCGACCCCAGTTACCCAGAGTCGGTGCATTATTACATAACATTGGCATGATCACAAGAAAGATCAAATCTCGAAAGACCGATTGGTTTAGTAGCCTTGGAAACACTAGATATATTCATAAGTTTTACATTACATCATAAAATGAAAAACTACTACAACAACATAATGTTTCCACAGTCCACACTATAATCCCCTCATAATATCCCTGCAGGTCATTCATAACTTACATCTTCACATCCTGGGAAAAATAAAACATAGAAAAGGGGTGAGCTCAAATGCCCAGTAAGGATAACAATATAGCGGAACATTCAAAAATAAGCATAAACATTTAAGGCAATGAATTACTAAAACAAAAGCCTTTTAAACTTGAACTTCAACATAGTATGGCAAAAGTAAAATGAAAAAAAATGCCATTTACTTGTTCACATGGATATTCTACTAATCGAATAATCACATGCAAAATCAATAACCACTTTCATAATGTTGGAATGCATAATGCCAGACTATCATAACCACATAGCCAAGGCCTCGTGCCAAGACTACAAATAAGATTTTGTCAAGGCCTTGTGCCAAGACACTAGTTTGTCTCATGAGACCTACCGATGCATCGAGGAGCTATAGCGGGCTCCACCCGTCACTTATTAAGTCCAATGCATTCCCATATGAAAAGGTTTAAATATAACATAAAAATTCGTATTAAAACTAACATACGAAATGTCAATACTTTCACCATAAACTATGAATGGTATAAAAATAGCACATCCACAGTCAAACATATCACAAAACCTTCAATAAAATATAGAAGTTTTGTATCATAATAAATCAACTTCAAATAATCTTAAAATCCATCAAAGGATGTTGACATAGATGAAATCAAAATTCTTTTTAAAGAAATATCTCCTTTTATTTTGAAATCATTTAAGATCCATATAAAATAAAACATTTTCTTTAAAAATAATCTTATAATCTTGTAAGGAAAGCTTTGAAGATTTTATAACGGCGTAAAATAACCGCACCCGCCGTATAAGTTAAAAAAAACATTCTTACCTCAATTCTGTCGAAAAGGTTAAAAAGGACCTTGTTTTGAAAACGACGGAAAGATTCATTTATAAACCTCTTATAAAAAGTCAAACAAGGGTATAAATGACTTTAACCCATATTCTTGTAAATAGTAAAAATGTTTTGAAATACATTTTTAAGAAACATGGATGTGGATGATAAAGAGATCCCAGTAGATTATTACGTATAAACAACCTTGGATAATGAAGAGGTTTTAAAGTAAACCATTACCTTGTACTTTTCCTTGGTTGGGGTAGGTTAACCTCCTGTATAATGGTGAAATAGTTGTTATTAAATTATACAAGAATAATATATATTAATATGATATCATATATGATCTTTTAACATTGATTTGTTAATAATATCTTAGAATTATCTTCGTTTCGGGAGTTAACTTACTCATTTTCTTTTATATGTTTTGTTACATAAGCCATGGTTGTTGTATCTTATTCATATCCAGAATGATATCTAGTCCTTAAACATCATTTTTAAATCATCAAATGATAATTATACTTGAATGGATATGATAGAGAATGAATCTCATCGCGTTCGTGGAGACGGTAGTCCGTACGTACGCACGAGCGACAATATCATTCTTTTGATATTAAAATAATATATAAATGGATGGTATATCATATATAAAGAATCATTAACATGTTATATTTATTATTTACATGAGTTACACATCATTATTATACCCATCCAAATAATATTATATTGAATAACAATTACACCACGACGTGGAGACGGTAAGCCGTACGTACGCACGTATGGTGACATGTTATTCAAAGGGTGGATAGAATAATGAATATGGTTGTACCATATTTATAATAATATCACAGTATATGTGAGATACTGGAGTTATTATTTTAGAATGGTAAGAACAAAGGAAGAAGAAGTGGAAGAAGAAATGAACTTGGAGAAGGGTGGTGAAATCATTACCTCTTCTTCGGGTTCTTCCTTTTGATTTGATCAAAAGGGCTCCGTAGGTTGGCTTTCTGATCAAACTAAGGCCTCTAGGTTGTAGTGAGGGATGTTGGGAGAGTATTTGGGCAGAGTGTGGCCGAACCAAAAGGCTTTGAAGGTGTGAAGAAATGAGAAGGAGGAGTGCCCTTTTATAAGAGGGGTGAGGGGCACCTTTGGAAAAGCTAGAAATATTAATTTATAATAAATTCATATTCGGTTTCTAATGGCTCCAAAGCTTATTATTCAAAGGTTAAGGTGGGTATAGGTCGAAAACCACTCAACCAATAGAATTTAGACAGGTTTGGGTACTTATATTAACCTTATCTTTAAGTATTAACTCTAAGTTAATTAGTTTCACTTTTACAATGTCTCTTTGTATTTTTATATAATATGGTTAATAAACTTACTATATACATACAATAGACCCACAAGTGGTACATTAATGATGAACCTATCATGATATAAGTCTCTTGGCCGAACCGTAGATTTTTAGGAATTTAATATCAATTAATAATATAATATTTGTTTTAAGAACTCTTTTATGTCAATTTTGACACTATTCAATAGTTGATTTTTGTGAAACTCATAACAGATTGATTACTTCGAAAAAAGTAAATTAAATAAATCCTAATATATCATATTATCCTAGAAAATTAGTTTAATTCATTAAAAGTTTCATATTATATTTTTTTTGGGTATTTATAATATCAATTATTTTAATTTTTCACTATTATAGTAATTACTGCATCATCATTGTGTCATAAATAAAATAAATTATATAATGTCTAAAAATTATAAATAAAATATAATTATGTAGGAAATATTTTTATCTTTCTAATGAATATTTATAATCTAAAATCAAACTTATATAACCCTATGTAACAATTGTTTTGCTAAAAGATATATGCTTGTGTCATTTTTGTATTCATTTTGACTTAATTAAAATAAAGTGTCATTATCACTTACAAGTGGATCCATGGGGTCCCAAAATAGACCCAAAGATTCCCATGGTCGACCATGTATCAACCAATATGGTTAAGACACGTTTTAGGGTAATTTAGTATTATTATAATATTATTTGTTAACCCTTATTTACCGGATTTACCCTTAACCATGGTAAATAAAATATTTACCGCAGTAATTATTCAAAATGTCTAAAAATAAAAGTTAACTATTTACACAATTTGAACATCCTGATTCCAAATATGGAATCCATTTTTCTAAATTCAAAACACAGAATTGGCATAAATTAATTTAAAATTAATTCCCGCTGTCAAAACAAAAAGCGTGTTTTTAAGAGATAATAACTATCAAAAGATTGACACTTGTTTATGTTTGGTTTAATTGTAAAATTATGTCTAATGACCAAAATTATATTAAATTGTAAAAATATATTCTAAATATACTTTAAAACCACTCAAATTCATAATTTATCACTATTAATTATTTTGATTAAAAAAGTTGTTTTTAATTAAAATTTAGTAATTTTCACTATTCATCAAAATATGAAAGTTATCCGAAAAGTACCAAAATTTCACCTTAGGCTAAATTCGATATTCCGAATCCAAAAATGAAGTACATTTCAAAATATAAAATATATATAATTTCAAAATTTAGGTATTACTATTCATAACGGCTAGTTTGATCGGTTGTGGTGTGTGTTAAAACTCGACATTGCGTACAACACACGCTACTGTTTTATTCAAAGGAAAGCGTACCGTGGAAGCTTGGGATGTTTCATTTTAAATTTTTTGATGTCTCCATTTAGTCAAAAAGTTTAAAATATTGTATTTAAAAAGGTTTCACTATCAAAAGTTGATAAAAGTGCAATACTGAAAATGAATCTGTTCTTGCATTATGACTAAGAAACTCATAATATGGATTCTAAAATTATAAGGATTATATAAAGTTAAAAAATGTAGTTAATGCTATTCATGACCTCTTTTAATGGCTTTTTTTTGGTAAGTCATGGTGCAATTGAACTCGGTGTTGCGTGTAGTGCAAGTTATTGAATTATTTTGAAGAAATAACACACTATGAAATCTTGGGGTGTTACATTCTCCCCTCCTTCAATAAATTGCGTCCTCGCAATTTGAAATTGTTCTTCGAAAATAAAAGGTTGAAAATAGATAATATATTTGTGGGAAAACCCACATCGGAAATTGGGTTACTAAAATTTAGTCTTAATATGAGGAAAAGAGAAATGAAAGGGTCACCACCAAATTATGATCTTGATTAGGAGAACATTGGTGGCAATTAGAGACATATAATCGGAGGAAAAACGTAAATATTTATAGGTAGTGATTGAGGTCATCAATCAAAAACAAGTGTATAATTGAGGTCCTTAAACTCATCAATCTATGATGATTTGAAGTACCATCGGTTCAACAAAATATAGGGTATTGGGATAACACATTTTTGACGTTTCAAAATATCTTAGTTGAAATCCCACATCGAAAAATGAATTAACGAGGCCTCTATTTAAAATAAAGAGTCGAAAGTATGAAGATTACCGAAAATAACACATACTAGGGTTCCATGTAGGAAAATATGGATATGGAAGAAAAATCTAACCATCAATTATCTGATGGAGAGTGGTAGAGAACATGGCTATGAAAAGGCCAACAATCCCAAAGCCATAAATTAGTGATGATTTAAGGTACCATCTAGGAAAACATTTTTGTTCTAAGTTGCTTTTCTTAATATTGAGGAATTTATTTATGAGATTGGCTAAGATCATAAGGAGATATACTTACTTTATAATTAGAGTTTTATCCATTAATAAATTTCTACCACAAACTCATCTTTCACTCTAAAAGATAATAGAATGTAAAAAAAATTCTATTTACACTATTCGTATAGGGTTCCAAAATAAATGAATTTATAATTCATCAACAAGATCTTTTAATAAAAACTACATTATTTAATCCAGGACATCTCGTGGGCCAGTGGTAGGTGATACACCCTTGTCACCCTTCGGTTGCGGGTTCAAGTCTTGCAGCCTTGCCGGACGCGATGGGTTGCCGCCCGACCTCCGGGTTGTCCTTTTATGGAAATCCAAAATAATCCAAACTAGAACTATCCAAAATACTTCTATCCAAACTCACAGTCCAACATTTATAAGGAAGTTAAACATAATATAGATCCTTTTTACCCCGTAATAGCATATGAATACCTTCATCATGTATTACCATATTCCTTATTGATTACATTCATGTTCCCTTATTCCATATAGAATGCTGGATATACTTCATTAATCCAAAAATGTTTTAAAACCCAACAATGATGGAATATACAAATCATTAATCAGCTTCAAGGTAGTCAATAATATCCAATATAATTTATCCAAATCAATCATGTATTATTCTAAAATCACCACCTCGGTATCTGAACCACATTATGGTTTATCTTTATCTCAACCATATATTTTCCAAACATTTAACCTGCTACTGAGTCACTTTTCTTTGTTCCACACCATCTCAAGTCCTTAATGAAATAGTACTGCAGTACAATCCTTATATACTTCATAATTATTATAACAAGTACATTGTTGATACAACACTCAATTGATATAATCAACATAATAACTCTAATCATCCCTCTTAATCTGTGGTAGTATCATAACTTGATTATTATCCAATAGCATCATTTGCGGCATAGTCTGATGACTGGGACATAGGTTCGCGTAGTGTCCAAACTCCTTGCAAATGAAGCATTGTACATTTGAAACCATTTTCTTACCCTTGCAGTCATGTACTTTGTGCCCTTTTCCTCCACACTTATAATAAACTCCCATTCCTTTCAGGAAAGTTCCAGGGTGTTTCTTTCCACAGTTACCACATATGGGGAAATTCTTCTTTTCCCTCTTCCCTTTATCCATCTTTCTCTCTTCTATCCTTTTCTTCTCTTGCTTCCCTTCAAAGCCATAGGACTCAGTAAACTCTTTACTTATCTTATCAACACATGATATTATTTCTTCATATGATGATAATACATGGGAGACTATTTCTCTTATAAATTCTAGCTTAAGACCATGAAAGATATGATCCTTCCTTCTCTTTGGATCATGTGCATTTCTGGAGTTATCATTCCTTCTACTGGGCGCCATTTCTAAACAATGGCATACACTAGATCAGTTTATGAATCAAAATACATAATCCCATACTTATAAAACACTTAACATAAATTGAACTATTTATGGATATAATCCATAATAATAAAAATGTCTCCTTTGAGGATGTATATACTCATAAACCCTTCATAATGGTTTGTAAAGAAAATGAGAATTATCCTAAGCATATCCCCCGGGAGTGTCGTAACCAAGAGTGCAGCAAGGCCCGTTGTCGTGCACCAGTTCCCGTTCGAGTCTAGCTCAAAGCGGTGTTTTCGGGTTTTACCCCTAGGTACATCTGTGCCAGAGCCACCTCTACCTGCTCGTATCCAGACAGGGATGTATTGCTCGGAAAACTCACAAAATCTCTACAATACCAAAATTCTAGGAAGTTCTTCTATACTAATCCTCAAAGTTCATCTTAGGTCTACGTGCTCTAATCAGAGTTTATCTAAATCTAGCTTCCAAGGTTTGTACTAAACTTCCTCTGATACCAACTATAACGCCCCGACCCCAGTTACCCAGAGTCGGTGCATTATTACATAACATTGGCATGATCACAAGAAAGATCAAATCTCGAAAGACCGATTGGTTTAGTAGCCTTGGAAACACTAGATATATTCATAAGTTTTACATTACATCATAAAATGAAAAACTACTACAACAACATAATGTTTCCACAGTCCACACTATAATCCCCTCATAATATCCCTGCAGGTCATTCATAACTTACATCTTCACATCCTGGGAAAAATAAAACATAGAAAAGGGGTGAGCTCAAATGCCCAGTAAGGATAACAATATAGCGGAACATTCAAAAATAAGCATAAACATTTAAGGCAATGAATTACTAAAAAAAAGCCTTTTAAACTTGAACTTCAACATAGTATGGAAAAAGTAAAATGAAAAAAAATTCCATTTACTTGTTCACATGGATATTCTACTAATCGAATAATCACATGCAAAATCAATAACCACTTTCATAATGTTGGAATGCATAATGCCAGACTATCATAACCACATAGCCAAGGCCTCATGCCAAGACTACAAATAAGATTTTGTCAAGGCCTTGTGCCAAGACACTAGTTTGTCTCATGAGACCTACCGATGCATCGAGGAGCTATAGCGGGCTCCACCCGTCACTTATTAAGTCCAATGCATTCCCATATGAAAAGGTTTAAATATAACATAAACATTCGTATTAAAACTAGCATACGAAATGTCAATACATTCACCATAAACTATGAATGGTATAAAAATAGAACATCCACAGTCAAACATATCACAAAACCTTCAATACAATATAGAAGTTTTGTATCATAATAAATCAACTTCAAATAATCTTAAAATCCATCAAAGGATGTTGACATAGATGAAATCAAAATTCTTTTTAAAGAAATATCTCCTTTTATTTTGAAATCATTTAAGATCCATATAAAATAAAACATTTTCTTTAAAAATAATCTTATAAGCTTGTAAGGAAAGCTTTGAAGATTTTATAACGGCGTAAAATAACCGCACCCGCCGTATAAGTTAAAAAAAATAATCTTACCTCAATTCTGTCGAAAAGGTTAAAAAGGACCTTGTTTTGAAAACGATGGAAAGATTCCTTTATAAACCTCTTATAAAAAGTCAAACAAGGGTATAAATGACTTTAACCCATATTCTTGTAAATAGTAAAAATGTTTTGAAATACATTTTTAAGAAACATGGATGTGGATGATAAAGAGATCCCAGTAGATTATTACGTATAAACAACCTTGGATAATGAAGAGGTTGTAAAGTAAACCCTTACCTTGTACTTTTCCTTGGTTGGGGTAGGTTAACCTCCTGTATAATGGTGAAATAGTTGTTATTAAATTATACAAGAATCATATATATTAATATGATATCATATATGATCTTTTAACATTGATTTGTTAATAATATCTTAGAATTATCGTCGTTTCGGGAGTTAACTTACTCATTTTATTTTATATGTTTTGTTACATAAGACATGGTTGTTGTATCTTATTCATATCCATAATTATATATAGTCCTTAAACATCATTTTTAAATCATCAAATGATAATTATACTTGAATGGATATGATGGAGAATGAATCTCATCGCGTTCGTGGAGACGGTAGTCCGTACGTACGCACGAGCGACAATATCATTCTTTTGATATTAAAATAATATATAAATGGATGGTATATCATATATACAGAATCATTAACATGCTATATTTATTATTTACATGAGTTACACATCATTATTATACCCATCCAAATAATATTATATTGAATAACAATTACACCACGATGTGGAGACGGTAAGCCGTACGTACGCACGTACGGTGACATGTTATTCAAAGGGTGGATAGAATACTGAATATGGTTGTACCATATTTATAATAACATCAAATTATATGTGAGATACTGGAGTTATTATTTTAGAATGGTAAGAACAAAGGAAGAAGAAGTGGAAGAAGAAATGAACTTGGAGAAGGGTGGTGAAATCATTACCTCTTATTCGGGTTCTTCCTTTTGATTTGATCAAAAGGGCTCCTTAGGTTGGCTTTCTGATCAAACTAAGGCCTCTAGGTTGTAGTGAGGGATGTTGGGAGAGTATTTGGGCAGAGTGTGGCCGAACCAAAAGGCTTTGAAGGTGTGAAGAAATGAGAAGGAGGAGTTCCCTTTTATAAGAGGGGTGAGGGGCACCTTTGGAAAAGCTAGAAATATTAATTTATAATAAATTAATATTCGGTTTCTAATGGCTCCAAAGCTTATTATTCAAAGGTTAAGGTGGGGATAGGTCTAAAACCACTCAACCAATAGAATTTAGACAGGTTTGGGTACTTATATTAACCTTATCTTTAAGTATTAACTCTAAGTTAATTAGTTTCACTTTTACAATGTCTCTTTGTATTTTTATATAATATGGTTAATAAACTTACTATATACATCCAAGAGACCCCCCAAGTGGTACATTAATGATTAAACTATCATTATATAAGTCTCTTGGACGAACCTTAGATTTTTAGGAATTTAATATCAATTAATAATATAATATTTGTTTTAAGAACTCTTTTATGTCAATTTTGACACTATTCAATAGTTGATTTTTGTGAAACTTATAACAGATTGATTACTTCGAAAAAAGTCAATTAAATCAATCCTAATATATCATATTATCCTAGAAAATTAGTTTAATTCATTAAAAGTTTCATATTATATTTTTTTGGGTATTTATAATATCAATTATTTTAATTTTTCACTATTATAGTAATTACTGCATCATCATTGTGTCATAAATAAAATAAATTATATAATGTCTAAAAATTATAAATAAAATATAATTATGTAGGAAATCTTTTTATCTTTCTAATTAATATTTATAATCTAAAATCCAACTTATATAACCCTATGTAACAATTGTTTTTCTAAAAGATATATGCTTGTGTCATTTTTGTATTCATTTTGACTTAATTAAAATAAAGTGTCATTATCACTTACAAGTGGATCCATGAGGTCCCAAAATAGACCCAAAGATTCCCATGGTCGACCATGTATCAACCAATATGATTAAGACACGTTTTAGGGTAATTTAGTATTATTATAATATTATTTTTTAACCCTTATTTACCGGATTTACCCTTAACCATGGTAAATAAAATATTTACCGCAGTAATTATTCAAAATGTCTAAAAATAAAAGTTAAATATTTAAACAATATGAACATCCTGATTCCAAATATGGAATCCATTTTTCTAAATTCAAAACACAGAAGTGGCAGAAATTAATTTTAAATTAATTCCCGCTGTCAAAACAAAAAGCGTGTTTTTAAGAGATAATAACTATCAAAAGATTGACACTTGTTTATGTTTGGTTTAATTGTAAAATTATGTCTAATGACCAAACTTATATTAAATTGTAAAAATATAATCTAAATATACTTTAAAACCACTCAAATTAATAATTTATCACTATTAATTATTTTGATTAAAAAAGTTGTTTTTAATTAAAATTTAGTAATTTTCACTATTCATCAAAATATGAAAGTTATCCGAAAAGTACCAAAATTTCACCTTAGGCTAAATTCGATATTCCGAATCCAAAAATGAAGTCCATTTCAAAATATAAAATATATATAATTTCAAAATTTAGTTATTACTATTCATAACGGCTAGTTTGATCGGTTGTGGTGTGTGTTAAAACTCGACGTTGCGTACAACACACGCTACTGTTTTATTCAAAGGAAAGCGTACCGTGGAAGCTTGGGATGTTTCATTTTAAATTTTTTGATGTCTCCATTTAGTAAAAAAGTTTAAAATATTGTATTTAAAAAGGTTTCACTATCAAAAGTTGATAAAAGTGCAATACTGAAAATGAATCTGTTCTTGCATTATGACTAAGAAACTCATAATATGGATTCTAAAATTATAAGGATTATATAAAGTTAAAAAATGTAGTTAATGCTATTCATGACCTCTTTTAATGGCTTTTTTTTGGTAAGTCATGGTGCAATTGAACTCGGTGTTGCGTGTAGTGCAAGTTATTGAATTATTTTGAAGAAATAACACACTATGAAATCTTGGGGTGTTACATGAGGCCTTGCACATAAAATCCATTAAAATGATATTTTAGAAGCCAAAAACCATCAATAAAACACAAAAAAAGTTATTTGGAATCCCCCAAAACAATTAATAAATCATTTTATTGGACCATAAAATTACCCCAAAATATAGAACATGAAATACAGAAGAAAACCATTTTTACCAAAAAAAAATGTCAAACGGGCCTTTAAGCCATTCTCAAAACAATCATTTGATCAATGTTTGGATTTCAATTTTATTAAGGATATGTATAGAGACCATTTACAGTAGAAAAACACATTCATATACCCCTTTAAATATTTAGGCTACATATTCAAAATGCAACCATTTTCATAAGGATGTGAAACGAGTCATTTTCCGATAACTTGCGCCTAAACATGTTGTAAACCAAAAGACATTTGTTTGTAAAACCAAATCCAAATTTGAACTCCAAATGAGGACCCAAAATACAATTTATCATTCATACAATTCACTTATAAATCCAATTTTTTTTAAATCAAACAAAACACATAAAATCTAACATGACAATTTACCGAACACATGACATGTCCTTTTAAACAAAACAATTAATTTAAAGAACATGACAGAGAATAAAACACCAACTGAATTCCATATTTTATACCAGATACTGTAACATATTCAAAATACCATAAGCCTTGTTCTAAACATAAAAAATAGTTTTGAATGATAATGGAACATTTAATCAAACACTTGGTGTGCACTTTTATGACAAAACAACACTACCTTTCACAAAACAAAGATTAAACAACAATTTTACACACCAAGAATATTATGAAAATGTGGAAAAATTATAATAAACATATATATGATATTAAAACAACATAAAAATTATTAATCATAAAGAAGATAAATTCATGTTCAAGGGATATCCTACCTCAAATCTGTGATACAATGGAAACGCACACTGAAATCACCCGTTGTGGGTTTATAAACCCTAAATCTATGAATACTAGACCTAAATTAATATAAAATGCATAAAAATGAATGGGATAATAGAAAAATAGGTCTATCAAGACTATAATATAATATAATGCAAATAAATAATGAAATGATGGAGAAGAGGGAGGAAAATGAAGAAGAAATATCACCTTTTCGACTAGAAAACTCTTCGTCTTCCCTTATATCTGCACCAATAGATAATAGGTAATGAAATGAAACTATTTGGAGGTTATAAAAATGTCTGGATGAACTAGATAAATGAATTTGTGTGGTAAAAAGAGTACGAATATAATGATATAGGGATGATATAATTTACCATCACGATTCTGGACGATTTGAGAGACATTGAGTTGTTTTCCCTAATACTCGACTCATATTAGCTCCAAAGATGTAAAATCGATAATGGGGGTGAGGATAGTGGTATTTTTTTTGATAGGGAGGTAGAATAGCTTAAAATATTAATAATTTATTTAGATAAAAAAGAAACAATTTATTTTTTTAAAACTGGAAATGGGCCCGTGGGTTGGCCCAATAGCTAAATAAGTAACCAAAAATCATTAAGATTGTGAATTCTGAAGGGGTCAAAAAGGATATGTTAGTTTTAATATGTTAGTTTAGGACACGTGGGAAGTGGAATGTGTCAAAAATGATAAAAAATTTAATGAGTTATAAAAGAAAAAAATATATGTTTTTAAATCTGTAAATGGGATCACGGTTGGCCCAAATCAGGAAATAACCACCCTTTCTCCAAAAAATCCTAAAAAATAATGGAGAACCCAAATTATGGTGACTAGACATAGATGAAACTTAATAACTAAACTTTCATATCACCCAAGACCCATTAAAAGGATCAGTATTTAAAATGAACCAGATCAAAACAATGACATGAAAAACTGGGTGTGACAATTCTCCCCACCATTAAAGCTTTCCGCCCCTAGAAAGACATTGCATGTTCTAGATGGTTGATAAACAGCTATAAATTATTTATATATATGGTCCCGCCTACTAATAAAATGAAACACCATCAATAATTAATGGAATTTAATCCTCTTACCTCAACCAACACACCAACTATCAACCACTTCTTGAGAATCAACTGAAAGATTGAGTAACTACCTCCACAACCAAACCTAGAACCTGGTTGTCAGAACTTCTACCAATGAACCCAAAAATCACCAAAACCAAATATAACTCATGGAAATTGAATATTATAGTGGATTTCAGAATGAAATCTCCACTATTGAGAAATAATTATCACTAGATAAGTTCTTAGGTGGAAAAACCCAATGAGACCCGTGGTGGGTCTCCCCACCATTAGAACCCTAGTTGAAATGAAGAAAAAAGAATTCAACATTAACCAGAATTGGGAATCACTTATACAGGACCTCCAAAACTCTCCCACCACAACCTAAAATCCCAATATAATAGGGTTATAACATCAACATCAAAACCATCCAATCCTGAATAGATGGGATAAGAACTGGCCCAACACTTTCGGCACTGATCCGGACCCCCACCACTCAGGGAGGGGAGGGAACGAGACTCAATAATTAGGCCACTGATACCACAAAAGAAACAAAGGAACTACCCAACACTATCCTCCTACAAACAGGTAACACCAAGACCGCACCCTATTTTCATAGGTGGTCCACATAGGGGCATTGATCGAAAACCCACATCCATGAAGGCATAACCATAGACACTGTGTGAGGGGTATCTCCACCATGCTTTCTGCGCCAAACAGGAATTCACATAACTGAAGAACCAAAATAGAGACATAGAAACTAACATACCACAATGGTGAAGGTAGGAGCCAGGTCATACTCCCCACACCTCTAGAGATTTCCTAACATTTTGAAAAGCTTCACTCTAAGGCCTATGGTTGTAGACCAGATTATGGAAGCATCTGATGCACCGTAGTCAAGGTGCCAAGGAACACACCACTACAAAAACCGTAATGATCAACAAAAGTCCTGAATCTAAATAGTAACTCATAGATACATATAAAAATTCTGTATCACTCCGAATGAGGGGCCGAATGGACAAGGAACACAGTGAAACACATCAACATCACTGAACACAACAACTAAGTCCAAAAGAATTATCACGAACTGGAAGCAGTTTAAATTGATCCCAAATAGCTCCCTATTCAAATAATCAGGCTGTGGAATAATATGAAGAAGTGGAATTAACATTTTAAATGAATCATTTGGTCAATCAACAGGAATGATTTCCAACGGAGAACTTTCCATTGTCACATCACAATATAAACCATATCTTTAGGAACCTAATGAACATTACTCTGAAACTGAGCCACCAATAGGATCTCATCTCTAGATGCAACAAGTGTCTGAATTCTAGATCACAAAGAATTTTACTAAATAAAAAACTCATATATGACATAGAAAAAACTATCCATATAACCATTGGTTTATAATCAAAGGCCACAATTTTTCTTCTCAAAACACTTTTGAAAAACATGTTAACTTGGTGGGTTTCCCCATTCAACAATGATGTTTCATCAAGTCTTACCCACATGCATATTTCCATGCCACCCTAGGCACCCAAAAACCATGCCATATAGGACATCCTTCCAGATTTCAATAAAACAATGAATGTGAGAACCCACGAAAACACCAAAGGCTAAAATAAAACAACATCATTCCAAAAATAATGTACCTTTAAAAGGAACACCAACCACCATATCAAAAAACCCTTTTCATATTTCACAAAACAAACAACACATCATCAAGAACCATTTTCTTAAAAACCTACCCCTTTCCTTTTTAGAAACATTTAAGATTATCAAGCTACCCCAAACAACCCCTTCCCATTTTCTAAAATTCAGCAAGGTATTTTTCATAATCAGTTGGTCAATGAGACCAATACACTTTATATGAAAACACCAACCACACAAAACCAATATCCAAAAACAATTCATTATATCCAAACACATTTCAACAACCCAAAACACCTCATTTTAAACAAATATTCAGAATCACCTTAACATGATTCACACTTTCAAAAAAATTTATTCCAACAAAACACATGTTTAAATTAGGGAGTATCCAATCCTTTTAAATCATTTCCACTTCATCCCAAAAATTTGTAAAAAAACACATCCTTCCAAAACCATTAATATATTTAATTGTTGAAAACCCATTTTCCACATTTAAAAAGTCAAATCCTTCAAATAAATCCCATTTCCATAATTCTAAAACAAGTATTTTAAAAAAAACAAAATTCAAGAATTGTCCAAGAAACCAACAAAAGGTTACTAGTGTCAGTAGGTGACTTGACCATATGGTTGGCGGACGTATGTCAAACACAACACCAACATATAGTGACATATTAGGACCATGACTTGGCTCCACATGGGTTTCAAGGCCCTGGAAGCTCACGAAGGCCATTAGTCAGACTCCCCTTATCATATCCCAAAAACAAACAATCAACAAGAACAAAAGACAGTTATTAAATCGGACATCCCCTGGAAACTCAAAGATTAGAATGAGAAAGAGTTCACGGATCTCTTCTCGCACTTACCCCTCATGTCCCAAAAATCCTACTCCATCAACCTCGACATCCACCAAATAAAAAGGGCTATATAAAAATAATGGTTGGCTAAGAGTTGACCTCCTCTGATACAATTTTGTCACCAACCATCCCGAGTCAACCCTAATCCTGTCACCTAGGTCAACCTGTGACCAGTACTGAAAAGAATTCCCGATCATCCTAGGATAGTTAGAAGCACCGAGGGCATCAATAGAGTACACGAGGGAACAATTTCACCCAAATATAACCAATCAAACAAACTGGAGAACGAAATGGAGAGACCAAAATACATTTATATAAATAATGAACTGAACATTACATATACAAGAAACTGAAAGTGCAACTAAAAAAACAACTCATCTGACAAAACTTGATAACCAACTAACTCCATGTGACCCTTATGTTCACTCTCCAAATTAATGATCACACGTCGCCCAAGGAAATCTAACTCACGAGGAAACCTACACAAGGGCTAAAAACTGAAGAAGACTATATGTGTGAGTATTAAAACTCCGTAGGTTAGCTTGATATTCTATTCCCAATGCACATCCTTTAAAATAATAGAAACATCAATTTCAAGTTTTAAATACAAGATAAAATGGTATGTTTTCTAAATGAGGTCCCATGCTATATAAGAAAAATTACCATATAAAAACATGCATGTTTTATAAACAAAAATGCTAGTAACAATTTTAAAAGAGGAGAAATTTAAAAATAAAAAATAGTTTTCAAAAGGGATTATTTAATGAATTTATAATTTTAAAATAAATAACACACACTACTAAATTTACCAACCAAACACACTGCATGCCGACAGTGAGTACAAAATAGAAAATGAGAAAAAGTCACGGGAACACCCCTAGGCACTAGTTAGTTGTGAGCCCTAGGTACCTCATATCTCAGTGAAAGTAACAATAATAAACCATACCCATAACCGAGTGGTCCCCAAAATCATAATCATCATATTTTATTTAGTGTTGTCATCGTCAAACCTGCTACATGAATTAAGGGCCAAACCCCATGGAATCACTAGCATACTAATACACGTCTCCCACCTAGATACCCGTGAATCCCTTAAGTGCTCATTAAATTTACACATATTATCAAATACACTTTCCATATAAAAATTCCATTACCAAACCATAAACACACAAACAGCTCAACATGCTTCACATTTCAATCAAGAATCAATAAACCACTAAAAGTTTTCATAAAACTATTTCAAAGAGTATAACGAGGCATTCCCATAAAATCCATTAAAATGATCTTTTAAAGACACAACCCCATAAATAAAATAAAATACTAGATTTTTCAGCCACAAAACCAATTAATAAAACATTTTTCATGGACAATAAAATTTCCCCAAAAGATATAACATGAAATACACAAGGAGACCATTTTTACAAAAAAGAACGAATGTCAAACGGGACTTTAAGCCATTCTCAAAACTATCCTTTGACCAATGTATGCATTTAACTTTTATTTAGGAGGTGTATACACAACACATGATATAGAGAAACACATTCATATATCCCTTAAAACATTTAGGTTACATATTCAAAATGCAACCATTTAAATAAGGATGTGAAACGAGCCATTTTCTAAAAACTCGGGCCAAAACATGTTGTAAACCGAAAAACATTTTTTTTTGTATAACCAAATACAAATTTGAAAGACATATAAAGACCAAAAATACCATTTTTAATTCTCCCAATTAATTTATGAATCTATAAAAATAATTTTAAATCAAACATAACACATAAAATCCAACAGAACAATTTACCAAACACATGACATGCCCTTTTAAACAAAACAATTAATTTAAAGCACATGACATAGAATAAAACACCAATTGAATTCCATAATTTATACTAGATACTGTAACATATTCAAAATACCATAAACCTAGTTCTAAACCTCCCAAAATAGTTTATAATGATATTTTAACATTTAAACAAACACTTGGTGTGCAATTTTATGAAAAAACAACACTACCTTTCACAAAACAAGGATTAAACAACCATTTTTCAAACCAAGAAAATTATCGAAATGCATTAAAATAATAATAAACATATATATCAGATTAAAACAACGTAAAAATGATTAATCATAAATGATAGTCATGTTCAAGTGATATCTTACCTCAAATCCTTGGCATAATGGAAACGCACACCCAAAATCACCCAATGCTGGTTTATAAACCCTAAAACTATGAATACCTAACCTAAATGAATATAAAATCCACCAAAAGACATGGGATAACCATAAACTAGGTATATAAAGACTAAAATAGAATATAAAACGAATAAATAATGAAAGGAAATAGAAGAGGGAGGAGAAAGGAGAAGGAATCTCATCTTTTCGACTAGAAAACTATTCGGCTTGCATTAGATCTGCACCCTTAGAGAATAGGGAATGGCTTGAGACTTCTTGGAGATTATTCTAAATTCTAAAAGAACTAAAGAAATTATATTTGTGGGTATGAATATAATTATTTAGGGATGATATAATTTAACTTCATGAGAATGGATGATTTGAGAGACATTCAGAAGTATTCCCCAATACGCGACTCATATGAGATAAAAAGAGGTAAAATAGGTAATGGGGGTTATTATAGTGGTATTTTATTAAAGAGGTATTTAGAATAACCTAAAATTATTATAAATTTAATTACATAACAAAGAAACAAATTATTTTTTTAAAACTGGAAATGGGCCCATGGGCTGGCCCAATAGCTAAATAAGTAACCAAAATTCATCATGATTATGAATTATGAAGGGGTCAAAAAGAATATGGTAGTTTTAATATGTCATTTTAGGACACATGAAAAGTATAATGAGTCAAAAATGATAAAAAATTAAGGAGTTATAAAAGAAAAAAAATATGTTTTTAAATCTGGAATGGGCTCACAGTTGGCCCAAATCATGAAATAACCACCCTTTCTCTGAAAATTCCTAAACAAGCAATGGGTAACCCAAATTAAGGTGATTATACATAAATGAAACTTAAAAAATCAAATTTCAACTCACCCAAGACTCATGAAATTGATTGTTATTTCCAATGAACCATATCAAAACAAAGATATGAAAAACAGGGTGTGACCCGCCCCCTGAAAGACATTGCATGTTCTTGATGATTGATCACCACCTTAGGATTCTTTATCTATATATTACAGACTAATAATCCAATGAAACACCATCATCCATTAATGTACCGTAATACTCTTACCTCAACCAACACACCAACTCTCCTCGCGCCAAGGTCTAGGCTGGGTCCTAGATTAAATTTTTTTGTCATTTATTATGTTTTAGTGGGTTTCAGACTGGTGTGCGGTCACCGCACGGTAGGCGGTAGTTGCACAGTCATCCTGGATGTCGTGAAATAGTCTAAAGTTTAAAATAAATAAAATTTTATTCAAATAAAATTAGTTTAATATTTAAACCGTAATAATAATTATTATATTGTGTAGAAAATATTATTTTTATTATTAATAACTGATAGTGATATTTTTTGTATTTAAATTTTTTTGTTAATATAATTGTTAATAAATTGTTATTATTAATAATAATATTATTATAATTTTTGTATTATTATTATTATTATTAAATTTATAATTATTTTATATTATTATTGTTATTTTTATTATTTTTATTATTCTTTATAAATTATTATTATTATTATTTGTATTATTATTATTATTATTATGTGTATTACTATTATTATTATTTGTATTATCATTTTTATTATTTTGTATATATTTTTATTATTGTAATAATAAGATTATTATAATAGAATAACAAAAAATTGGGTTAACCTAACCTAAACCCTTTCCCCCCCTTTCCCGCCCGCGAACCAGCCCCCCTCCCCACTCCTTAGTTTTTTTTCTATAGGCACACCTGGCCGCCCCACGACCTCCTCTTTCATCCACCATGCCTTCGGCAGGCCGCGCCTTCGGCCAGCTGCCTTGCCTCGCCTCGCCTCCCCGTGGATCCGGATCACCATTTCCCTTTAACACCTAGCTAGGCCGACTTCGGTCCTCCCATCGTCCCTCCTCCTCTCGCCCACAGGACCCTGCCTTCCCGCTGTGCCTTCCTTCAGTGACACACCTGACCGTCACACCTCCTCCTAGTGGCGCCCCCTCTCCCCTTCCTTTTCTTCGGCCGCAACTCCCTCACCGGTTTCCTACTATTCTAATATTTTTTTTTTGTTTTAAACCATTTGTTGTTTACATCAATTTAGCCGGACCTTAAATCCATGTTTTATGTGTGACTCATTTTCTTGGGATTTTACGGATTTCGAATAGATTGTGGGGTGTCTTCCACCCTTCCAGTGAGGCTTCATTGCTTTTTCCCTCAATCGGTAGGTGTTCCATGACATATTTTACTCATTTGTTCTTAATATACTTTTTTGAATCTACAAATGTGTTCTTTGTTTTTATCTTGTGGCGCGTTAGATGTTTTGAAGTTGTTTGGGTGCTCATTCTTTGATAATGGACTCCTAATGAAGGAAATTGTTATGTTTTTTTGTGTCGTGATGTAATATTTCAAAGAAATGTGTTTTAAGAGTGTTTGGAAGGTTTGAAATGCGCTTTACCAATGTTTTGGAATGTGTGTGTGGTGAAATTGTATTTTTAATTAAAAATGATGTCTTTTTCATTTTTGTTTGGTTTTGTTCATTTTATAGAAGTGTTTAATCAATTGTTTATTAGGTGTGAAATATATTTTTAAGGTGGCGAACATGTTCAAGTGTTGTGAACATAATTTTTAATGGAAATCGGCAATGTTTTGTGTGTGAAAATGGGTGCGTTATTTTATAAAATGTTTTAGGGTTTGGTTGTTAGGTGCGAGACATGTTTGGTTGTGATGATGTTGTGTGTTTTATTTTAAGTGTTTCTATATGTGAAACTGAGTATGTTTTTATGTGAACCTTGGTTTCACCATTTGTGGATGTTTTATAAATTATTCAAATGGTTTATTACTTTAATCATGTGGTGCGTGTGATGTTTGTAAAGTGATTGGTGTGTCTAAAGGTACTGGTTGGATTCTAATATAGAGATTGGTTGTGTTTTGATATGTGTTTTGATGTGATGTTTTCAAAACATGTCGAGATAATTATTTTTCATTGATTTTTCGTTTGGAGCATTTTAAGTCCATGATTATGTATTTTTAGTTGTTTGTGCGGCTGTTGTAGTGTGCCAGTGAAGAAAACCTCGATACTATGATCATCGGTTAGTGCGTGCTTGCACGCCTTTGTGAGGCATGTCGTCTCATCATGTTCGAGATGCAAATTGAGGTAGGTCCCCCACTGCACTCGCAGTTAAACTCAGAATTTATTATTTGATTGATATTTTATTAATTTTAATTAATGTGAAATTATATAAGATAATTAATTTTAAAATTATTATTTGGTGTAAAAAGAGCGGTTTATTTTATACACAACACTTGAAATATTTTCATGACGAGCGGACACCTAGTAGTGAAGGAATGCTCGTTTGGATTTTAAACATAATTCATGGAATTTAAAATGTATTTCTGGTTTATTGATAAATGATTTATTTTGAAGTGTGAGCAAGCGTTTTGGTTCCCTTGAGAAATGAGTATTTTCTTTACAATTTGTGAAGGCTTGTTTTGTACTTTAATAAAATAAATTGTTTTGGAAAACTCACATTGGGGTGACTTAGAGGTGATATTTGGTGTACCTTGATTGCATGATTTGTGTGTGATATTTGTGCTACTTGATTGACTTTATTGACTCACCCATTTCCTGCTTATTTTATGTTTTAACATGGGACCTTGACATAGTAAGTAAATCTTATGAGAACGATTACTGCACTAGTTTAGATTACGCACTAGCTAGTGGCCCCTAGTATGGATGACACTCTGCTAGGGGATTGGGCTCCTCAGTTAGGCCATGTAGGGCAACACTGGGTGTTAGGGCGTTATGGAATCATCGAGAGTAAGCATGCCTTTAGGATGAGTCACATTTATGTTATATTCTGGATTGTTCACGAGCTCCAAGGTTCAAACCATATATTCATTAGTGTTTATTTGTATGTGGTGGACGATTGAGAGGTCTAGTTCAGTTTCTAGCCCTTGTGTGCCACATTTTCGATTTCCCTTAGTGTGTGTTGTATGTTGTGTATGGTTTTCCCTTTGACTAACAATTAAAATTTGGATTTCTAGATTGTTCGCAATTTTTTTTTTAAAAAGAAATGCACTTGTTCCTTTCAAACACTAAATTTGTTTTCATATTAAAAAGGGAAATATACTATTACTTGTTTTAGAAATGGAATTGTGTGTGTGTGGATACCCATATTTTTTATAATTTAGATCAAACCTAGACTTAATAAATTTGTTTGATTAAAGGTAGTGCATTGGCAATAGTTTGTTGCGAATGCCTACTGAGTTTTAATAATCACGCTTATAGTGTTTTCCTGTTTTTAGTTTTTCTGCAGGTTTGACGTGATCTTTCTCGCTGTCAGCGAGAGTTGGTTGTGGACTAGTGAGCGACTCTCGGAGTCATGATGAGTTTTGGTCGTGGTTAGGTTAGTTTGATGTTATTGGTTGTTCAACTTTATTTTGTGTCATTTATTTTCCTTGCATTATTCTAATTTTCTGTTTCTTTACTTGTCTTTCATTTATGGGCCAAATCATTCACCCTTGTTTGGTTTTGAAGCCCGACACTAGTTTTCAGCCTGTGGGGATTGGGAACGCCTCTCAGTCCATGTCACGGTCCAACTCGGGTGACTAGTTCAGGGTCAACCTGGGTTGGTTCGTGACAAAATGGTATCAAAGGAGGCCATTGTTATTTGTTATGTCCAGTAGATGGAGATTAGGACTGTCAGGACTCGAGAGGTAGGTACAAGAAGGATGTCATGAACCCTCGCCCGTTCCGAACCTCGAGTCACCAGGGGGAGTCCAGGAATTGAGTTCCTGTCTCGTTCTGATTTGTTTTGGATTGAGGGATGACAACGGAGGAAAACCAATGTAACATTGTGATTTTACATGGAGTAGTGACCCATTTGGAGTCTGTGTACATGGTTTAAGTTCGTCCTAGTCATTAACTCTTACTTGGGGCATGGCCCACTACCATGTCTCTAGGTTAAGCATGACTACTAGTCCATCTCTTCTATGATTTGATGCAAGTCGTGTGTTTTCTTGGTTCTTGTGGGTGTAAGTGAACTTTTGAAAATTAAATAGGGTTTTTAAAATTTTAACGTTTTCTTCTAAATGGCTTTAAATTTTTTAAATGGATTTGTTTTAAAACTGAAATATCTTGGTCTAAAAATGCAGTGTTTTCTTCGAACCGGTATAGATATATTTTGAGTGAAACCTCAGGCACTCTTTATGAACGTTTTCACATGTTAGGGAATGCATGAGAAGTGTGTGTTGGTGTGTATGGATGGAAGCAGATGAAGACATGTGCAACGGTTCATGGGATTATTGGGGTGTTCACTTGGAATAAAAGGGTTGACCTAGTTTTTCTAAAGTGATTTTAAAAAGGGAAATGATTTTTGGAAATTGAATTTGGTTTCAAATGTGGGTTTGGTATTTGTGAAGTGGTTTTGATTAAAGGTCATTTTGAAAGCTAAAGTAAAAGAAAATTTTTATTGTGTTCGTATTTTTTTTGGTTTTTGAGCTGGTTGTTTTAGATGAAGTTGTTTTATTTGATGTTTCTTCGGCTAGATATCAGTTTTGGATCTATGTTTTATGTGTTGTTCAGAAAATGTTTCCCAGAAAGGTCATCAACGTTTCTGATGAGTCATGACTAGTTTTTGGTCCTTCTCGAACATTTTCTATAGTTAACGGTGATTGAGAACTGTTAAAGATAGTAATGTGGTTTGAAGAGGTCAAGTGTGCTTTTAGGGTGTTGGGAACTGCTGGAGTTGTCATAGTGCACACCGTTTTGGGCATGTTCTAAGGTCCAGCCCTAGGGGAATGGGAGTTTTTCTCCCTGCTATCAATACATGTTGGGACGTTGAGGGATGTCTTTAAATCTATCTTCATTCGATGGTTTAGACCTGAATAAGTGAAGACCGTGAAAAGGGATGAGCCCATCTGTATTCAACGTGGCCAATGAACGGTGAATGCATATGTTGACCATTTCAAGGAGCTTGTGTCCTTTTCTCTGGAGGTTGCATCACAAGATTTGATGAAGACGTCTCTCTTCATCAGGAGTCTTCATCCAGATATCAAGGAGCAAGACCTCCCTTTAATGGTCCATTGTTTCGATAAACTAGTGGATCAGGCATTCTTAGATGAGTGGGTCTTCAGAGTGTAGATTGATAGAAATATAGTGTATCTGGTCGCTTGCAAAGGTTCCCATTTGGCGAGAAGGGTGTTCCCGAGGAACCAGTTTCTAAAGAGTAATCTAAAGTAGTTTTGGCTCCTAGCTCGACGGACCATTCAGTGGTGTGCCATCAGTGTGGCCGATTCGGGCATGTGAAGTCGTCATGTCGCACCCCTCTGAAGATGTGTTATTGTTGCGGCAATTTGGGTCACATAGAGAAGTTCTGCAGGAAGCGTCGCCCGAATAAGACGTTGTGACCGGAGAGATTCTAGTGCCTGATAGTGAGGCAGGAGATGCTTCAGCCATCAGAGCCCCAGCCATAGGTCTTGGGGTGAATCTTGTGTGCAGTCAAGAGTTTCCAAGGGTGTGAAGCCTCGGTTTGGGTTTTGTGTTCCGTGTTGGAAGTGGAATATTTAAAGTCGTTCCATTCTTGTTTTTCTGATGTTAATGTTTTGTCATCATTGTAAGTTCATTGCTTCATCGTGGAGTTATAATAGACATGTTATATTATAATCCCACAGTTTTTTTGTCAGATTATGGTTTTATGAATCTTGCGTTCCTCATAAAAGTGTGTTTGACCCTGGTGTGGGTTAATCTCAGTTTTTCTATTTTCGTTTGGAGATGTAATGGCCTATGCAAGATTTAATGTTTGTGGTTACACTTGGATTCACTGTTTGGGGTATGTTCTACTCGACGGGTTTCTCTAGTGTTCGGGGTTTTTGGTATGGGTCGAGAGTTCCATGTTTCAGAAGAGGTGTTGTTTTCCCATTCTATAGAACTTAGTTTAGATCGGTTGGGAGTTCCCGCGTCCCCCCCTCTTGGGGTGATATAGTTGGGTGTTAAATTTCCTCATTAGTTGAGCTCTTGTGGTGGGGAGAACCCTATCGTGTTCTCCTGTTCTCTCGTAATGTGGTTTCCCTTGGTTTCATTCGGGGTGTCGGTCCTTGTTCGGTCTGTTTTTAGACTGGGTGACTTTCTGGGGGCAGAAAGTGTCTATGGTGGGGAGAATTGTCACAGCCCGAATTTTTTATTATTTTTAATTTTAGAATTACTTGGATCCAGGTCCTCGCACCAAGGTCTGGGCTGGGTCATGGATTAATTTTTTTTTATTTAATATCTTTTAGTGGGTTTCAAACCCGTGCGCAGTCACTGCATGGTAGGCGGTAGCCGCACAGTCATCCCGGATACCGCACAATATTCTAATGTTTAAAATAAATAAAATTTTATTCAAATAAAAATTAGGTTAATATTTAAACCATAATAATTATGATGCTATTGGGTAGATAATAATATCATTTTTACTAAAAATTATAAGTGATAACTTTGTTATTTAAATTTTTGTAATATAATTGTTAATAAATTATTATTAATAATAATATTATTATTGTTTTTATTGTATTATTATTATTATTATTAAATTTATTATTATGTTATGTTATTACTAATTTTGTTATTATTAATATTTTGTTATTCTTTATACATTATTATTATTATTTTATTATTATTATTATTATTATTTGTATTACTATTATTATTATTTGTGTTATTATTTTTATTATTTAGTAGTGATTTTTATTATTGTAATAAAAATATTATTATAATAGAATAACAAAAAAGGGGGTTAACCTAACCTAAACCCCCCTTCCCCGTCTGCGAACCATCCCCCCTTCCTTTGTTTCTTTTGTTGGCGCACCTGGTCTCCCAATGGCCTCCTCTTGCATCCACCATGCCTCCGGCTGGTCGCGCCTTCGGTCAGCCACCTTCCCTCTCCTCACCTCGCAGTGGATCCAGGTCTCCATCTCCCTCAACACCTAGCCAGGCTGACTCCGGACCTCCCGTCACCCCTCCTCCTCTAGCCCGCAGTACCCCTCCTCCTCGCTATGCCTTCCTTTAGAGACGCACCCGACAACCAAACCTCCTCCCAGTGGAACCCCCTCTCCCCTTCTTATGCTCCGAATGCACCTCCCACGTCAGTATCCTACACTTCCAACATATATTTACGTTATTTTGTATTAGACCTTTTGTGGTTTTCTTCAATTTTGCCGTACCTTAAATCCATGTTTGATGTGTGACTCGTTTTCATGGAATTTTAGGGATTTTGAATAGTTTGTGGGGTGTTGTCCTCCATTCCGGTGAGGCTTCGTTTTTTTGGCACTCAATCGGTAGGTGTTCCATGACATATTTTATTTATATGTTCTTAATATACTTGGGTGAATCTACAAATGTGTTTTTTTTGTGATGCATTAGATGTTTTGAAGTTGTTTGGGTGCTCATTGTTTGAGAATGGACTCCAAGTGAAGGAAATTGTTATGTTTTTTGTGTGTTGTGATGTACTATTTCAATGAAATGGGTTTTAAGAGTGTTTGGATGGTGTGAAATGCACTTTACAAATGTTTTGGCATGCATGTGTGATGAAATTGTATTTTCTATTAGAAATAGTATGTTTTTCATTTTGGTTTTCTTTTGGTCATTTTATATATGTGTTTAATCAATAGTTTATTGGATGTGAAATATATTTTTAAGGTGGAGAACAAGTTTATGTGTTTCAAACATATTTTTTATTGGATATCGGTGATGTTTTGTGTGTGCAAATGGGTGCGTTATTTTATAAAATGTTTTATGGGTTGGTTGTTAGGTGCAAGACTTGTTTGGGTGTGGTGATGTTGGGTGTTCTATTTTAAAGTGTTTTCCTATGTGAAACTAAGTATGTTTTGATGTGAACCTTGGATTCACCATTTTTGGATGTTTTATAAATTATTCAAATGGTTTATTACATTAATCATGTGATGCGTATGATTTTTTCAAACTTGTTTGTGTGTCAAAAGGTTATGGTTGGATTCTAATATAGAGATTGGTTGTGTTTTCATACATGTTTTGATGTGATATTTTCAAAACATGTCGAGCTAATTATTTTGCGTTGTTTGTTCTTGTGGATCGTTTTAAGTCCATTTTTATGTGTTTTTAGTTGTTTGTGAGGTTGTTTGTGTGTGTCAATGAGGAAAACCGCGGTACTACGATCATCGGTTTGTGCATGCTTGCAAGCCTTTGCGAGGCATGTCATTTCATCGTGTTCGAGCAGCAAATTGAGGTAGGTCCCCCACTACACTCTCCATTAAATTCAGAATTTTTTAATTTCTTGATATTTTATTATTTTTAATTAATGATAAATAATATAAGATAATTAATTTTAAATTGAATAATTTGTGTAAAAAGAGTCATTTATTTTATACACGACACTTGAAATATTTTCTCAACGAGTAGACACCCAGAAGTGAAAGAATCCACGTTTGGATTTTAAGAATAATTCATGGAATTTAAATTGTAGTTCAGGTTTATTGATAAATGATTTATTTTGAAGTGTGAGAAAGCGTTTTGGTTCTCTTGAGAAATGAGGATTTTCTTTAAAATTGGTAAAGGACCATTTGACACTTTAATAAAATAAATTGTTTTGGAAAACTCATTTTGGGGTGACTTAGAGGTGGTATATGGTGTATGTTGACTGCATGATTTTTGTGTGATGTTTGTGCTACTTGATTTACTTTGTTGACTCACCCCTTTCCTGCTTATTATATGTGTTAACATGGGAACTTGTCATAGTAAGTGAATCTTCTAAGAACGATTACTGCACTAATTTAGATTATGCATTGGATAGTGGCCCCTAGTACGAATGACACTCTGCTAGGGGATTGGGCCCCTCAGTTAGGCCATGTAAGGAAACACCGGGCGTTATGGTGTTATGACGTCTTTGATAGTAGGTATTCCTTCAGGTTGAGTCACATGTATGGTATGTTCTGGATTGTTCACGAGCTCTTAGGTTCCACCCATGTTTTCTTAAGTGTTTATTTGTATGTGGCTGACGATTGAGAGGACTAGTTCGGTTGCTGCCCAATGTGTGCCACTTTTTCTATTTCTCTTAGTGTGTGTTGTGTGTTGTGTGTGGTTTTCCCTTTGACTAACAATTAAAATTTGGATTTCTAAATTGTTCGCAAAATTTTTTTTTAAAAAGTAATGCACATATTCTTTAAAAACACTAAACTTGTTTTTATATTAAAAAGGGAAATAGATTGTTACATGTTTTAGGAATGGAAGTCTATGTGTGTGGAAACCCATATTTTGTATAATTTAGTTCAAAATTGGAATTATTAAAATTCTTTGTTTAATGGTAGTGCATTGGGAATAAATTTTTGGGCACACCTACTGAGTTTTAATACCCACCCATATAGTGTTTTCCTGTTTTTAGTTTTTCCATAGGTTTTAATTGAGCTTGCTCTCCATGGGCGAGAGTTTGTTGTGGACTGGTGAGCGACTCTCGGATTCGCGAGGAGTTTTGGTCATGGTCAGGTTTGTTTGCTGTTATTGGTTGTTCTTCTTTTTTTTTGGCATTTATTTAACTTGAATTATTCTACTTTTCTGCTGCTTTATTTGTCTTTCATTAATGGGCCAAATCATTCCCCCTTGTTTGGTTTTGCTTCCCGACACTAACTGCCAACCCATGGGGATTGGGAACGCCCCTCGGGCCATGTCGCGGGCCGGTTCGGGTGACTGGTTCAAGGTCGACCCGGGTTGGTTCGTGATAGGGAGGGGAGGGGAGGAGACCCAATAATTAGGCCACTGATACCATAATATAAACAAAGAAACTACCCAACACTCTGCTCCTGCAAATAGGTAACACCAAGACCACACCCTATTTTCACAAGTTGTCCACACATGGGAATTGATTGAAAACCCACATCCATTAAGCCATAACCATAAACACTGTGTGAGGGGTAAGTCCGATATGCTTATTGCGACAAAGGGAAAATCACATAAATGAGGAACCAAAACAGATACATAGATACAAACATACCATAATGGTGAATGCAGGAGCCTAGTCATGCTTCCCACACTTCTAAATATTTTCTAACTTTGTGAAAAGCTTTACTTTGAGGCCTATATTTGGAGACCTAATTATTGAAGAATCTTATTCACCACAGTCAAGGTGCTAAGGATCACACCACAAAAAAACTAACATGATCAACAAAACAGATTCATCTAAATAGGAACTCATAGATGCATATCATAATTCTATCTCACTCCGAACGAGGGGCATAATGGACACTGAACACAACGAAACACATCAAAATCACTGAACACATCTTCAATGTCCAAAATAATTATCACGACCTGAAAGCACATTAAATCGATCCCAAACAGCTCTCTATTACAAAAATCAGGTTGAGGAATCCTATGAAGAGACAGATTTAACATTTTAAATAAATTCTTTGGTTGATCGACAAGAATGATTTCTAACGGAGAACTTTCCATTATCACATCACAATATCAAACACATCTTTAGAAACCCAATGATCATTAATCTGAAATCTATTCACTAATAATATATAATCTCAAGAAACAACAAGAATATGAATTCTAGATAACAAGGAATCTTACTGAATAAAAAACTCATATATGACATAGAAAAAACTAGCCACATAACCATTGGTTTATAAACAAAGGCCACAATTTGTCATCATCAAACACTTTTGAAAAAAAACTAACGTGGTGGGTTTCCAAATTCACCAATGATGTTTCATCAAGTATCACCCACACGCACATTTCCATGCCACTCAAGTCACCCAAACACCATGCCGTATCAGCCATCCTTCCAGATATCAATAAAACCATGAATGTGAGCACCCATGAAAACAACAAAGGCTTAAACAAAATCACATCATTCCAAAAATCTTGTACCTTAAAAATGAACACCAACCACCGTGTCAAAAAACCCTTTTCATATTTCACAAAACAAAAAACACATCATCAAGAACCATTTTCTTAAAAGCCTACCCTTTTTCATTTTTAACAGATTTTAAAACTACCAAGCTACCCCAAACTACCCCTTCCCATTTTCTAAAATTCATCAAGGTATTTTTCATAATTTGATGGTCATTTTGGCCATTACACTTTCTAGGAAAACACCATCCGCTTAAATCCAATTTCCAAAACCAATTCACTAGATTCAAAAAAATTTCAACATCACAAAACACCTCATGTAAAATAATTATTCAGAATTACCTTAAAATGATTCAAATTTACAAAACATTTTATTACAACATACCAAAATTGTAGATTAGGGAAAATCCAATACTTTTAAATGAATTCCATTTATTCACAAAAATTTGTTAAAAAACAACCTTCCAAAACCATTCTTATATTTAATTTTTGAAAACCCCTTTTCCACTTTTCAAAAATCAAATAATTTCAATAAAACCCATTTCCTTAATTCTCACACAATGATTTTATGAAAAAATCAGAATTCAAGAAATGTAAAAGAACCCAAAAACGGGAACTATTCTCGGTGGGTGGCTTGACCATATGGGTGGCAGCCATATGTCAAACACAACACCAAAACAAAGAGACTTATTAGGACCACGCCCCAGCTCGACATGGGTTGCTTGGCCTTATGAGCTCACAAAAGCCATTAGTTAGACTCCACTTGTCATATCCCAACACTAGAAAATCAACAAAAACAAAAGACATTTATAAAACCGTACATCCCATAGAAACCCAAGGATTAGAACGAGAGAGAGTTCACGACGCTCTTCCCGCACTTACCCCATTAGGTCCCAAAAATACGACTCAATCTACCTTGACATCCCCCAAAAACAAGGGATATCTTAAAAGAAAGGTATACTAAGAGCCAACCTCCTCTGATACCATTTTTTCACGAACTATCCCAAGTCAACCCTGAACCGGTCACCTAGGCCAGCCTGCCACCAGTACCGAAAGGCGTTCCCGATCCACCCGGGATGGTGACAACCAATGCGGGCATCAATGGAGTACACGAGGGAATGATTTCACCCAAATATAAGCAATCAAACAAACTGGAGAAAGAAATGGATAGACCAAAATACATTTATATAAATACTGAATTGAACATTATTTGTACAATAAAATGAAATTGAAACTAAACAAATAACTCATCTGACCAAACCCGATAACCAAATAACTCCATGTGAACCTTATGGTCACTCTCCAACATAATGATCACACATCGCCCAAGGCAATAGAACTCAATTTACAACCTACACAAGTGCTAAAAACAGAAGATGACTATTGGCGTGAGTATTAAATTTCTAGTAAGTTAGCCCGATATTCTATTCGCAATGCACATCCTTTAAAATAAAAGAATTATCAATTTCAAGTTTTAAAACCCGTATATAAAGGTATGTTTTCCATATGAGGTCCCATGATATATAAATAAATTACGAGACAAAAACATGCATGTTTTATAAACCAGAATGCTAGTGAGAATTTTCAAAGAGGTGAAACTTCAAAATGAAAATAGTTTTCAAGAGGGATACTTTAGAGAATTTACAATTTTTAAATAAATCACACACACTACTGAATTTTACAACCAAACACACTATATGACGATGGTGAGTACAAAATAGCCAATGAGAACAAGTCACGTGAACACCCCTAGGCACTAGTTAGTTGTGAGCCCCAGGTACCTCCTATCTCGGTGAAAGTAACCATAATAAATATCTTTTTTCATGCAGACGAGCCACTAGTAGGGAGAATACCCATAACCTAGTGGTCCCCCAACATCACCATCTCCATAGTTTAGTTAGTGTTCTCATCGTGAAACTTTCTACATGAAATAGGGGCCAAACCCCACGGAATCACTAGCATACTAGTACACGTCCGACAACCTAGATACCTGGAAATCCCTTAAGTGCTCAATCAAGATATGAATATTATCCAATAAACTATCTACATCAAAATTACATTACCAAACCATAAACACACAAAGTTTCCACAAACATTCTTCACATTTCTTTCACGAATCAATAAACCACTAAAAAGTTTCATAAAATAATTTCAAATTGTATAACGAGGCCTTTCACATAAAATCCATTCAAAAATGATCTTTTATAGCCACAAACCCAACAATAACATAAAAAAATATATTTGGAAGCCCAAAAACCAATTAATAAATCATTTTCATGTACCATAAAATTTCCCCAAAACATAGAACATGGAATACACATGGAAAACATTTTTACAAAAAAACCATTGTCAAACGAGCCTTTAAGTCTTTCCCAAAACTATCCTTTGACTAATGCATGCATTTAAATTTTATTAAGGAGGTGTATACACACCATTTACAGTAGAAAACCACAATCATAAATCCCTTAATATATTCAGGTTACATATTCAAAACACAACCATTTTCATCATGATGTGAAACATGCCATTTTCAGATAACTCGGGCCAAAACATGACATAAACCAAAACCAATTTTTTGTAAAACCAAATCCAAATTTTAAAGAAATATGAGGACCCAAATACCATTTATCATTCTTAAAATTCATTTGTTAATCTAAAAAAATAAATTTTAAATAAAACATAACACATAAAATCCAACCGCGCAATTTATCGAAAACATGACATGACCTTTTAAACAAAAAAATTTATTTAAAGTAGTTTAAAAATAATAAAACATCAATTTGTAACACCCCGAGCTTCCACGATACTCTTCTCTATCAATAATGCAATATCTTGAATTGTACGCAAGTTCGAGATTCTAACACACCGCGACCAATCAAAATAGCCATTATGAATAGTAATACCCACTTTTTGAAATTATATATATTTTATATTTCAAAATGGACTTCATTTTTGGATTCAGAATATCAAAATTAGCCTATGTTTAATTTTTGGTATTTTTCTGAGAACATCCAATTTTTTATGAATAGTGAAAAATATTTAAAAACAACTTTTTTAATAAAAATAATTTATAGTGATAAATTATACTATTGAGTGATTTTAAAGTATAATTAGAATATATTTTTACCATTTTATCCAATGGTGGTCATTATAATAAATTTTACTTTGAAATTGGACATAAACAATTGTCAATCTTTTGATATATATTGTTGCTTAAAAACACGCTATTTGTTGTGACAGCGAGAATTAATTATAAAATTAATTAATGCAACTTATATGTTTGGATTCTTTTAAAATAGACACCATTTTTGAATTAGGAATATCAATTATATCTTAGGGTGAAATTTTGGCATTGTTCTGAAAGACTTCAATTTTTGATGAATAGTGAAACCAATAAGTGGTAGTTAAAAAACTGATTTTTCGTTTAAATGAAATATTACCACATATGTGATTTGATTTTCAAAAATACGACATACATGGTTGTAATTAGGAAGTAAAATTTGGTTCAATGGGATAAAAACAATTTTTTGGTGAATAGTAACTTTTAAGTTTAATTAATTGCAATTAAAGGTAATTAGTGAAATTTAAGGTAAAAATGTTATTATAAAAATATGAAAATACCCTTAAACTTTTCCTACCCTTATTGGATGAGTCATGGCCGACCAAGAAAATCCATGTGTCAACTTGGGGACCCCATGGAGCCACTTGGGTAAGAAAATGACATTAATAACATTTTATTTAAAGTAAAAATAAAATTGTCACAAACATGTATTATTTTACTAAAACAATGATTAAATGGGGTTATATAAGATAACTTATCAACTATAAATATTCATTGGAAATCTAAAAATATTTCCTACATCATGATATATTTTTTTATATTTTTTAGACATTAAATAAATTAAATTGTTTATGACACCACGATGATGCAGCAATTACCTCATTAATTAACAATTTAAATAAAATGAAAAGATAATGTAAAATTTAAGACATAAACTTGTGAAAAACCTATTGGATGAGTATATTTAGAACCCTTATCACCTTAGCCTCGAAATATATAAGTTTGGGACCTTTAAAATGTGAAACTCATTATATAATAAAGTAACATTTCATGACTTTCCAAGAGTGCCCCTCCTCTCCTCTTATAAAAGGCCCCCACCTCTACCACCTTATTCACACCATCAAAGCCATTTGGCTAAGACAAAATCTGCCCAAATAATATTTCAGCTTCCCTCTCTTACTCTTAGAAGCCTCAATTTGGGCAGTAGTCTTCCCAAGGAAGCCTTTGGCTCAAATCAAAAAGAGTTACCTGATTTTAAGGTAATGTCTTCTCTTATGTTATTTTGTTTTATTTTTCTTCTCCAACCCCTTAAAATATTTTTATTCATTTATTTTGTAACAAAACAAGTATATTAAATATACTAGGATTTTTTTGTGAGAAGTATTTGATTTACAATTACACACACCTTCGTCTAATGGTTAAAGAACATATTGTTTCTCTGGTTGGCGAATTTCTGCCTCATGAAACGATGATTGTTCAATATTCTTTTAACACCTCTCATGGTGGCCATTAAGATGTCACTATATTTATATATGATATATATTATGTTTTTTTTCCTTGTGATTCTTTATTTTTCATTTATGTAATACCTTTATTATTTCCATTATGGGTAAATGCGATAATTTCATTTTAGAAAGTGCGGACTACCGCCCCTCAAAGTGATTTGAATCGTTAACACCATGTGTGGGATGTATAAAGGATGGAGTAAATGGTATTATATATAATATTATACTATAATTATAATATACCTTTATATCATTATGATTAAATTCCATTAAATATGAAATAGAAATGAAATTAGCATTCATGCGTACGTACGACTTACCGTCTCCATGAACGATGCATTTCATTTCTTACCTATAAATGTTACGTAATATTATGAATGAATGTATATACTGGATATATATGATATATATGATATCTACATCATGAATATAATTCTGTAGAGAATGGATTTTTTACCACATAAACAACTTGTAATTATAAGAAGTTTATTTTTGACTCAAGTACCAAAGATCGACAAAATGACCGTTATTAACTTAAATAATTGAATAATGTTAATAACATGTTAATAAGTGATATAAAAGGAATAATGAACTTGAAAAAGTTTCTTAATCAATTATAAATTTACTCTATTTTATTATTCATGAGTTTAAAGAACGATCGAGTGAAGTCGCACACGAGGTAAGGGAATTTCTTAACCCAATTTCTATTCTTTGGGTTAATCTCATACTTTCAAATTATGTCATGATATTATTATGTCCTATCTTATATTTGTACTTTATTTATGTGTACTTATAGTGAATACACATAATAGATTTATTTTATTTTCAAAAAAATGATCTTTGTAAGGGACTTCGTCTCAATATCCTTTCACTAAGGCTTATTTTGTTTTATACACAACTTTATTTTATACGGTGTATAAACCCCTTTGACTCTTACGTTTATTCAAGAGGAATCCTTTTTATATGAAGAATTTTACTAACCAACAAAAGGGAATGTTTTTTTGTTGTACCTATGCGGAGAAAATGACTTCTCCTACACCTTGACCATTATTTGAGTTTCGGGTTCCTCTACAAGACATACCTTTTTTTAATGAAAAATAATTACAAAGTTTTAATTATCTTTTATTTTGGTCTTGAAATGGTTTTGAAAGTGTTTTTTTATAACAATGTGTTTTATTGATATCTTGTGATTGAAATGTATAAATTTTATGTTTCCTTTATGCATGTTTTATGTGATACGATTATGTTATGGTTTATGATATGTTTAAACCTGTTCATATGAGGAATGCATTGGACTTAATAAGTGACGGGTGGAGCTCGCTATTGCTCCTCGATGCATCGGCAGGTCTCATGAGACAAACTAGTGTCATGTCATGAGGCCTTGACAAAATATTATTTGTAGTCTTGGCACGAGACCTTGGCTACATGGTTATCATAGTCTGGCATTATGCATTCCATCATTATGAAAGTGGTTATAGATATTTCATGTGGTTATTTGATCAGTAGAATATGCATGTGAATAAGTAAATGGAATTACCTCATTTTACATTTTCCATATTATGTTGAAGTTAAAGTTTAAAAGGCTTTTGTTTTTGTTATACATTATCTTAAATGTTTATGTTTATTTATGAAATCTTTTGCTATTTTGTTATCCTTACTGAGCATCTGAGCTCACCACTTTAAATGTTTTAATATTTTCCAGGATGTGAAGAAGTATTTTATGAATGACCATCAGGGATAGTCAGAAGGGGATATGAGTGTGGACTATGGAGACCATGTTATTTTAGTTTTTGACTTTATGATGTAATGTATATTTTATGAATGTATCTAGTGTTTCCAAGGCTACTAAACTAATCGGTCTTTCGAGACTTGATCTTTGTGATCATGCCAATGTTACTTAATAATGCACCGACTCTGGGTAACTGGGGTCGGGGCGTTACACAATTGAATGAAATATTTTATAAAAGATACTATAACATATTTAAAATACCATAACCCTGGTTCCAAACCTTAAAAAATAGTTTTGAATGATAGTGGAACATTTAAACAAAAACTTGGTATGCACTTTTATGACAAAACACTACCTTTCACAAAACAAGGATTAAACAACCATTTTTTTCACCCCAAGAAAATTATCCTAATTCGGAAATAATAATAATAATAATATATATTACATGAAAATAATATGAAAATTATTAATCTTAAAATATAAAGGCATGTGCAAGAGATATCCTCTCTCAAATCCTTGGGGTAAGGGAAACACACATCCAAAATCACCCGATGCGGGTTTATAAACCCTAAAAAAATGAATACCAGACCTAAAAGATTATAAAAACCATAAAAAAACAACGTGATAACAGAACCCTAGGTCTATCATGACTAGCAGAGAATATAAAACCATGAAATAATGATAGAAGGAAGAAGAGGGAGGATAAAGGAGAAGGAATCTCACCTTTTCAACTAGAAAACTCTTCGTCTTCCATTAGATCTAAACCCATAGAGAATAGTTAATGGATTCAAGATTCTTGGAGATTCTCCTATGGTCCGGAAGAACCATGTAAAGAATATTTTATGGAAAAAGTGTAAAAATGGAGTGATTTATGGATGAAATAATTTACCTTCGTGATTCTGGACGATTTGAGAGACATTGATAGGTTTTCCCGAATCTAAGACTCATATTAGCTCTAAATAGGTATCTTAGATAATGGGGGTGAGGCTAAGGGTATTTTCTTATCGTGGTAGGTGAAATAGCATAAAAATATTATAAATTTAATTATATATAAAAGAAACAAGTGATTTGTTTTAAAACTGGACATGGGCTCATTGGATGGCCCAATACATAAATTAGTAACCAAAATTCACCATGACTATGAATTATTAAGGGGTAAAAAAGGATATGGTAGTTTTAATAGTTTAGTTTAGAAAATCTAGGAAGTGTAATGAATCAAAAATAAAAATAAATTCTTCTAAAAGTAAAAAAAAATATGTATTTTAATTTGGAAATGAGCCCACGGATGGCCCAAATAATGAAATAACAACCCTTTTCCACAAATTCCTAAAAATTAGTGGGGAACTCAAATTAGGGTTATTAGACATGGATGAAACTTAAAAACTGAACTTTAATCTCACCCAAGACCCATAAAATGGATCGGGATTTCCAATGAACCAGATCAAAACAAAGACATGAAAAATTGGTTATGACAATTATAATAATCAACTATATACATGATAGTATAGTCCATATGAATTGGGAAAATTTAATAGTCATATATATCTTTTTGGAAAATGTTTAAGACATTGTAATGTATCATTTTGAGGTGTATAATAGTGTGAAAATATAAAAACTAGTATACTGATCATACTAGGGAAACATTGTAAAGAATCTCTTAGGCATGTGACTTGGGTGAGTGGGGCACGCATGTGAGACCTTGAGGGATGGGAACACACTCATTTTATTGAAGGGACATCATAACTATAGTGTTCTTAATTTAACTTATATAGACCAACTTAATCATGGTAATTTTAATTATTATATTCTAAAGATTATGTGATATGAACTTTTACTATGGATATATGAATAAATCCATTGAATGAATCTTGTTATATGGAGTTAATGGGGTATAAGGGAGATAAAATTGTTTTATATCCTTAATCTAGTGGTGTGATATCTCCTCTATCTCCATATTTGTTTGGATTATAGGTGATTAGGCCATTTAATAGGGAACCCCATCATAGGTAAAGGGATGTTCATAATAACTACCATTAGAAACAAGACCTATTAATATAATCCATAACACATTGGTGGAGGAGCAACATTATGCAAGGAGGCATGGGATCCATAGCTTGATTGAAAACATATAGGCATAAACATGTAGGTGATACATGGAGTATTTGGGAATAAGAATATAGGTTTTATCCATAGTTTTTAAGCGAAAAATACACATTTATTTAATGTAGGACAGGTCCTAGATTTTACTAGGGTACCTAATTTTCATGTAATAATTTTTTTTAAAAATTTTTTCTTTCAAATTTGTATATATAAATAATGAAATTTTAGTTTTGATAAAAAAATAACCCATAAAATTACATCTATTTGAGTGTAAATTGATTTAAATAGATGGAAAATAATTCATGGAATGGGTTATAGCATAAATAATGTCACATGTTCTATGTAAAAAACGAACAAACACACTTTTATTGGAAAATGATATATGAACATTTCATGGACACGGAGAATATGATTTTATTGATAATGGAATTGATATTGGATATGAATAATATGATCCCATTTAAAAAATTTATAGACTAACCTTTGATATTTCACTAACCTAGGTGAATCATATAAATTGAAGCTCTTTATTCTCAGATTGATATATCAATGCACACCCTTTCATGTAAATCAAAGTATAACAATAATTCACCAAGGCATTGGAATATATTGTAGTGTGAACAATTCTAGATGTACATATCTAGGAATGAAATTTTGTACATTTCATAATGGTTAATGGGAGATGGGGAAATTTATTTTGTGTTATTAAAATTTAATTAAATTTCTTCAATTCCCAACTAAACTATTACTTCCATCTATAATAATATTTTTTTTTCAAATTTTAAAAAAATTGTTGAAATTTCTTTTCAGTGCTCTATTTAAACTGATAATAAGAAGTTATCATCTATTTTTGAAAATATTATAGAAGAATTAGATTATTTTGTCACCTTCTCAACATATCATTTTAGGATTTATATAACATATATTCTTAGTTATCTACCATATGATTGTATTCCATTATATTTTTCTTGTCATCCATATAGAATAATGTTTTTGATTAAAATAATAATTTTGTATAATTATATGTCAAACCTTCTTAATTTTGTATTTCACAAAACATATTTCATGATAGAGGTATTAATTGTGAATGTAATATTGAAATACTCATTAATAATTTAATCTATGATGAATGGAAAGGTCAAAGTATAGAGTCTTCACTAGGGATTTAATTAGTAGGGAAATTTCACCAGTTAATGGTTTTGGGCTTATATGGATAACCAAACATATGTGGAATTAAAATAATATCTTATGGTTTTTATCTTATACAATGTAGTTTGGACTATATAACTTTTGATTTACTATTACAATGATCACATTTTAGAATTGATCTGTCAGTAGTGTTCTAAACTAACAATTTTATCTTACCACATGGGGAGGTATATATTTGAATTTGGGGAATATATAATATAATTGGAAATCTGATTCTGGATGAGATGCATGATGAAAACCCCCAAACATGAAATATTTAGGGAGATGTTAATGAAACCCTTTTTTTGGTAAAAGAGTTATAAAAAATGGATAAGAACATGATAAGATAAAAACATCAATCAGGTTTGATAATTTCCTTTAGTAATAGATTATTATGTTCCTATAATCTCATGGGATAAATATAATGTTTAATTGGTTGAGAACTAGTCCCTTTGAGAAAAATTACAATGCTTCATGAATATACTAGTCAATATTGAAGAATATTTTACAAAAACCATAGGGTTATATGATAATATATGATATTACACTATGTATTTGATTAATATATTACCAAGAAATTTTCCTCATTTGATGGATTATATATTATATTAATTCTCATACTATAGTAAAGGAAACAACATTCATCTTTGATACTTGTTTAACATCGAGGAAATAAATCACTTTTTTTGGTATAGTTATAGGTTGGATTGGTCAATTGATAGGTCATGTTAAATGGGAGAATATATATACAAGAACCATTAATATAATTCAAATTTTACATGCTTGTATAGATGAGAACCTTTGATGTTATGAATCATAATACCCTTTATAAATTATTTCTTCTAACATTAGAATAACATTCCAGGATATTTTTTGTGTACCACCAATGATTTAATGTTTAGAGGATCATACTATTACATATGGATGTTATTCTCATTTTTTGTTTTTTTTAATTTCAAGAAAAGAAAAAGAATAATAGCGAGTATTACCTCTAATATCAATAATAAGATTATATTTATAAATTTACTTTGATAAGGGGTTTTGGCTACTTAGGTTGATGTTATTATAATTTACAAACCTTATACTCTATAATGAACTAAACTGAAAATCAGATGTATTAAAAGGATCAATCCATTTATAATTTTTTTTCATGATTATAAACAACCAATAGTGGTGAAATAATTTTGGTTGATTTTTTAGTTAGAGCATACAAATTAAATGGATACTCTACCATATTTTATCATCATAATTGGTTTACCTATAGAATATTCTCAAACATTAAAAATGTATAATACGAATTTTTTATTGAAAATAATGGTAAAATTATCTAATATATATTTATTTATTCATCAATTTAATAATGGATGTATATATCACATAATAACAATATAGAAAGTCTATTCATAACATTCGACAATTTAGTTGGTTCAATCAACCCTAAGTGTCTTTGTCCATATATCCTCATAGAAACATCAATGTATAAAAGAGGATACAAAATTGAAATAATGTTCTATACATTACATGGGGATAAAATACACTATATATTAGATAAATACTAATAATTATAGAATAAATAATAATAATCCATAAATATTGAATAAAAATAACAAGCATAATCCGATAATAAATGAAATGAAATATAATATTCTATATCAAAATGATCTAAATATAGTTTCACATGGGACAATAATATGTAAATAGGATCTCCAAATATATGATTGTATAAATTACCATTCCAAAAGAAAAAAATAAAGGGAGAATACATCAAAACAATGGTTGAGTATTTTCCTGATTTAGTTTGCTACTACAACAGTAAATCCTAGCTTAACCATCACCTGCAAGAGCCTTTCTTTTACCAGTATCCCTAATCATTAACTATGTATGCACACTGATACTTCTATATGGATCATGGGTATAACTCAAAATGAAATCACAAATGATTCCTCTTTTCAAATCTATAATATAAATGTGCAAACACTATGTGATATTTGGCAATCAGTCATACAAAATAACAATAATACTCGTCACATCATTAGTCACTAAAAAGACACTCGATGTGCAGCCATAATTACATTCGAAAGTACTAGTATTGGTCTCTACATATCACATTATCAATACTAATGGATAGTATTATCTACACCTTATCACATTTTTAAGCATTATTAATAAATAACATACTATCTTATAACATGAAAAAAGGGTAAATGGGAATCATGTCCCTTGATATAATTAAAAAATTGTAATATGAGAAACTAGATATATTAGCTATATATATATATATATATATTATTTATGTATGATTATATCATAATGTTTGATATTAAAATATCATATGGTAAAATATATTGGAAATTGAGTAATATTTAATGCCTTGGTTATGTGATATCATAGAATGCTTAATAGTGTTACGACTATATTTTCAACCAATAATATTATATGATAAGGATATATCATAAGTGTTTGGATAAATGTAAGAATAATTTAGTATGATTCATATAAAAATTTAACATTATATTTTAATAATAATGTCCATTCCACTTTATATATTATTTAGGATAAAAAATTTATATGATGAAATATAAAGATGGATGAATGATGCATGTATATAATAATTTATTAAATTATCAATCAATGGTTCAAAATAATTTTATCAAAATTTTATTTTCAAATAAATTTTGAAGGAATTAGAAAATTAATAATGTCTAGGGGAACATCCATGAGTCCATTATATAAAGGATGAGCCCATTAAAAATAGCTTTATAGTTGCTCTAATTTTCCTAAGTGGAATATCTATTATCCATATTTGTTTTATTCATCTTATTGTATAATATAATTGAAATATTTTGAGATCCAAACAAATTATTTAGTGATTAATCATCCTATACTCAAACCATAGAGTAAAGAGTACATTTTTCATCTCCTAGATCACCATCAAACTATGTTGGATAATAGGATATTCATCCATATATGATGTACGGTACACATATGTTCTTTAGTTTATTTATACACGATTTCAATTTTAATTCATGGATGATATTTTTTTGGGGTTCTTATAATATTATTCTAAAATAGTAATTGTTAATCGATCATGTTGTCACTATATCATGTGATTTGATTCATGATAGGATAGGTAAAATATATCATAAAGGGATATCTTATTCACTGTTATACAATTTGATTTAGTTTATTTTCTATGTATATTTTAAGATATTTGATATTGTGAGCTGTGATAGAATAATATTATATGATAAAGGATACATTAATATATGAAACAACCTAATAGATTATTTTTTCAACGTTTCATCTTTAAAGATATGGGGTATCATTAGAAATAATGAATTTGATTTATTCTTACAAAAGAAATCAAACAAATCAGAACATCTATACATGATATAAGGTATATAAAAAATATATTATATAGTCATTGAAGAATAATATATAAATAAACCATTTTCCTATCCTGAACTATGGTATTGGGATCAAAATAAAATCTCATCTTATGATATAGGTATATCATAAATTATTATTGATAGATACTATGTTTTTATCATAATTTATAGAGTATCATACATATACCACAATAATGATTTCACACTATATTGTGACTTATGACCTATGTGAGTCATAAAATATGATATTATAAAAAAATTTATTTTTCTATTTTTAAGATTATTATTTAAATGAAATAATTTATTACATGTTAAAAAATTATAGAGAATGTTATTTCTGAATTTTTTTTATAAAGAATTTATAATGTAATAATTTATAATTGTTAATAATTAAGTATTAAATATATGTGAATAATTTTTTAAATAAATATTAATATGATTAATTCTCAATATTAATATATCTTATATTTTATCTGAAATGGAATGTAATTTAAATGTAATTTTTTTTATTTATTAATTATGAGGTATTTTATAAAGTTTTTATAAATTATAAAATAAAAATATATAAATTAACTTATATTGAGTCTTGATATTATTCATAATTAGTAAATTGAAATATTCAAATTAACATCCTTATTTGAAAAAGAATTATTCAAAACAAGTCAATTTTTATTGATAATTAACATGATCAAGGGTCAAATAGAATAAAATATATTAAATATTGATTATGAAATATTTGACAAAATATATATAAAGTGTAAGGTATTTTTATTATAATTAAAAAACATATCTTTAATGAAATTTCATATAAATATTAATAAGTTGTACTTCAAATTAGAAACAAATATAATTTCTTTTTATTTATTTCATTTGGAAATGTATATAAGGTATGGAAGATTATAATGTTTTATAATTTATTGATTTAATAATTGTTTTGAAATGATTATCTTATAAATAAATTTATGAATTGTTCAATTATTTAGTTTATCTCCAAGATTTTATTCATGAATATAAATAATATAGTATGAATGATATATGATTTAGTTTAATGAGTTAAATAGCTACTATATGTTATACATAGTTGTAAATGGAATACACGAGATACGATTATGAGATTTTAAAAATCGTTGAAAAATAATAATGGTCAAATTACTTCCATAGAGAAAACATTCCAAGACCAAAATCATCCTAAAGGGTAGGTTAGGCCAATTATAGGGGACCTTGTATTATCTTATGCATGTAAAATAGGTTATGGGTGACCCTTATTAGATTATATGACTATATTTGGTATGCTATTTGGGTTAAAATCAGTTTGAGAGTCCTAATATGACTGAGATACAATAGGTATAACGTTGAATGAATCTACTAGTAATATTAATATATAGAGTCCTCTGGTAAACAATCTAAATATTTTTAAAGTATTATTGACATGATTGTATATATATATATATGTAATTAACTATAAAAATTATAAATAGAACTACATCATAGTGAAATTTTGATACTATCCCACTAAATGGTATGATGTGATTGTAAATGTGGTCAACATTTTAGTGGGATCACATTTAATAAAACATTACTATTAAATGAATTTAAAACACGGTACCCAATGTTAAATGATATATTTCTATATAAAAGGTAGCATCAGTATCAAATTTAACATCAATATTAATCAATGATAAATATAATCTTAACATAACTATGTTATTAGAATATACATAAGAATATGAATTATTCCTAATCAAGAAGAGAATTTCTATCTATTAGATAAATTTTTTAATAAAGGACTCTTTCTAAATAATACTTTCATTTAGAAAAAAATTGTAATTTATGATCATAATGAGGAATCTCCTAATGAATTTAAATTATTTCTTTCTTCCAAAGAGATGAAATTATACCAGCAATATTGAATCATAGATCCATATAATATGGTTGATAATTTGAAAATTTTGTATCTAGAATATGAAAGACATGGAATATAAAAATGTTCCAAGGATTGGTTTTTGTGTAAGATAGACGAGGTTACATTACTCTATACTAATTCAACCAATATATTTTGTATTTTCAATGAAATAGAGTGAATGGGATCACCTCATATGATTTAACTGATTATAGGCTTCATTATGTAATCACAAATTTATAGAATTAGATAGTTTATTGAAAATTATATCATGAATGATTTCAATAAAATATTTCATGATCTCATAAATATACTATGTATAGTTGAGTATGTCATGGGATGACCAATATTGGGTTTTATTTATATAGTCAATGAGGGTAAAAAGATAATTCATAAGAAGAAAAATTCAGTTGGAAAATCAAAAAAAAATTCTTCAAGTATCAAGTTAATATATTTTAATCCTAAGGGAATATTCAAGAATTTGGTACATCACATCTTTTGTGTAAAGCCTATTCACTAGAGTGAAGAATTATTAGAATACAATAATATTTAAATAAAACCAAATAGAGATTCCACTTTAGATATTATTTTATTGTAATAAATTATACATTTTTATATGTTCAAACTATACAATAAAAATAGAAGTGAATATCTATAACATTTTAATATTTATGGAGATGTGATGTATAGAACCAAAAGTATGATTACATATGATTGAGAAATAATTCCTAATCAGGTGTTGTTTGGTAATTTGTGTATCATGTCATTGTTTGAGTTTAATCAATATGGTGTTTTCTTCACATTTGATGAGTACAAAATCTGGACCCTCGATTGAGATTGAATTACTAAGTTTAAAACCCTACCCTAATGCGATATGTGATACTATTTACTATTGTATAAGGGATATAATATGTTCTCATCTATCAAGGTGAATGAAATATAATGTATTTAACAATCGAGACAATCATAACATATGGAATTGAGAACATATAATTAAATATATAGATTTTACATACATAGATACTAAATGGTTTCGACATAGGGATGATATAAAAATGAATTCTTGTATATTATACAGTTGGTGGATATTGGTATATATAATCATGTGATTTATGGAGAACATGCTTGATCCCTTTTACGTATGTGTATCAAAAATTATTTTCTAGAGTATTATCTTTTAGAAAATTTATGAATTTACGAATTAATATTTTTTTCAATGCTATAATGGTGCATTGGATTAACATTTTTTGTGGAAAAATTTAGTTTTATAATACTCAAATAGTTGATCTAAATATGTTTTATAGTTCAACCAAAATGATTTTTGGTTGGACATTCTTAAGTTATTACTTATAATACATGTTTAAATTGATGATAACATTGAAAATGTATTTCAAAAAATTAAAAAATGGTCTATGGATATGGTTCAATGAGCTAGTGAATGTGATATAGCGTAAAGTGAAATATAATAATGCTTATGTGGATTTAGTGAAATTGGAATATTTATGGATATTGTCTCTTATGAAAATTATATATATGAAGTGTGTATGTCAATGTCATAATTCACAATGTTGATATATTTTATAGCATGACGTATAGGAAACTATGGGATATCATATTTCTTGGTATGAGGATATCATAATGTATTATATAGTGTTAAAAAATCACCTTTTCATATTATGCGATAAGGATATAGCATAAGTGTTATGATATGTTTACGTATCATTTTGTAACATTTGTTTAACTGTTGAATGTTAAGTGTTAATGTTTATATCTCTCCCACTCAATCAATAGTTGATAATAAATGATTTGAATAATGATATGTTTGGGAGTAAAAACAATGCATTTATATGATAAATTTATGCATTACTGGAAGAATGGTTATATGTATTGTAACCATATTCCATTTACTCATATGTCCTGAATGTATGAGTAAATACATTATAATCCAGAGAATAACCTTGTGTCAAATACAAAATTGCTAAATTTTATGAATATGTTTTTTATGTTTATTGTGGATTATCTCAAGATGAATATCTCTTCATTTTTATCATTATATTAAGGGGTGATAGTATACCATTATAACCAAGGTGTGTTTTTCTGATTGTAAGGCGCTACATCATCCTATGGATACACTATAGAGTAATAATCCCAATGGTTACTTATTATTGTTCTCTTTGAAACGAAGTTTTATGATTATATATTTGACTATCTTCTATGTGAGGTATGTCATGTTATTCAACATGACTATATATGGTTTCAGTTAAAGTCAATATAATGTCATAAATTTAGGTTTTTAATTTTATTCTACTATTCATTAATAATAAAATAATTATGAACAATGTCATTAATCAAAAAAATCTTTAGTTAGTGGGGATAACATCTTGAAAGAACTCAACATATGGTAAATTGGTATAATATCACCACCCTGTATCTATATCATTAGAAGTGGGATCATCATGAAATTTTTAATCAATATAGAGGACAAGTGTTACATCACATCCCAGTCCATTATGAATACCATGGCCAAATGGTACCATTCCCTATTTCATTAATAATTCTCGGGCTTGGTGGAAAATATATCCTATTCCCTTAACATTAGAAATGAAAAGTGTGAAATACATCCCATTCCTATGACCATGTAAACACAAATGAAAATATCAACCCCTTTTATTGAAATATTAAAAACCCTCAAGACAACCCCTTCCTAGGTCTAGGACAATAAGGTGGGAATATTATATAATTTCATGAGTTACAATTAATTAGTGGGTAATGTATTTCATATCATATTCAATATAATTATAAATGAAAATATCATCCCAATATATAGCCCATGTTAAGTAAATAGGTATTTTATCCCTCAATTTATCAATAAGAACAATAATAGGGTATACAATTCTATAGAAAACCTCTCATGGAATATAAAATAAAGTAATTAATTTTAATTGTTTTATTTCATAACAAGGTTTTTGTAACATATAAAACTATATCATAGTTAATACTAGCTTATTTCTCACCAACATAACCCATTATATATTCTAAAAATAATTTTTAATCTACCCAAACATATTTCAATTGAATGGTAAATCCCACACCTCAAAGAAATTTCAATTTAATCAAGTCGTTATAAAGAAACCTAATTCTTGTTACAATGTAGTCCTCATGATAACATCTCAAAGAAAAATCAATCCTCATATTTAAAGAGGCATAGGGAACCTATTTAGGTCTACTACATTATAGAATAACTAATGATATTTATAGTGAACCAATCTAAAAATGTTTTCATTTTCAATCATTTTTTCATAACATAAAATTCTATTAAATACTATTCTCTTGAATATATGAACCATAGAGGTTTAGTTACTTTGGAGACTAGAAACACAAATACATATTTTACATAATAATTAACATTTTTTATTAACCTAAATCCCCTTATATTAATTTTAAAAAAGTGACAATCATCATTAAATCATTGGGAAAATAAAACACAATAAAGGGAGATATGAAAAAATTAGTAAGTGATAGGATATAAAATTATTACAAGGGTTATGTAATAAACATATGATAAAACCTGAATGTGGAGGAATATTTGGTTGAAATGAACATTAAACCATATGAGTTGACCATATGTATAGAAAATATCTATAATATCTGAACTGGTTGTACACCTAATATGGTATAAGAAAACAAACCACGAAACTTGTATCATGAGTAATGAAAGATAGGAATGACATTGTTGAAAAAACATGAGCATGGTATTTTACACCATATTTAATCATAAAACATCCTAACATGTTATTTCATAAACATATCAACTTATCTAACCACCCTCACACCCACCTTTGTAAACCTAGATACCCACTAACCTATTCGTGCATAACATTTCATTCTCATGATGAAAAGGGCCTTACATAATTAATTAGAGTGAGATATAGGCCTTACCAATTATATAATACTTATATAAGTATGCCACATGAAAAAAATAACAAATCATAAAATTACCCATAGAAATAAAAATGGGACTCATGACCTTTCCAAATCCTCAAAACATATAGAACCAATGGAATAAAAAAATGGGTATTGTATCCTCATCATGATGAATACATAATGAAACATTCAGAAATACACATATAACAAGATAAATTCATTGAGTGAAAATGGGTATATGAGTATATTAGTTTTATTCTGAGTAAATATCATTTAATTAATTTGATGAAGTATATGTAATTTGTAACATATTAATAAAGGGTATATGATTTAGTTAATAATTACCCAATAAACCGATGTATGTCATCAAGTTAAATAGTCTTCAATCACATTAAGGAAATATAGGGAATACAAAGAGTAAATCCATTTGAAGAAATATCACCCCTCCACATAGTGGATGGATATTCAAGACAATGAAGGTTACTAATCATTCCTTTGATATAGAAAAAAATTAATAATATATCCAATGAAATAAATTTCATGGTATCATTATATTATAGCCTAAATAATCTAAGGATGTTAACATAGATAAAACCCCATGAAATAGAAAGAGGATTCTTAACATCCTCGAATGGTATAAAATAATACTCCAACAAGGCCTATATAATTATATACGAAAAACATGATCACCCTAAATTAATGTTTTATAAGATAATGTAGAGGGTGAATCAGGAAAATAAATCCTTTAGAGATATAAATTTTTTTATATAGAGAGGACCATTTTATCCAAAACATGAAGATTAATTTTATTGAAAATAACTTTATAAAAATAATTATAGATCATTTTCCAAAACATCAATTTGATACTGTGATGGTTTATTTCCAGAAATATTTTAAAAAACATATAATAGTTTATTTTTTGATGTAAAATTTTATTTTTTAACATCATATGGGTTGGATTATAAAATATAATATATTGAAAATCTAATATTTAAATATGTAAAAAAATTATTTATTGAAATTTACATCATAAATGTGATACCCAATCTATCAGTGTACATATTATTATATGTGTATTTTATGCTATTCTTTTGTGTTTGGGGGTTATTTTATGTTACTGTGATGTCTTTTCATGATACATTTAAATTTTATAGTTTTCAAATTATTTATGGTTTGCATGAAAAGTATGGAGGAGCAATGAATCTAATAATATGTGAAGTTTATTGTGAACATAAAATATTTGGGTAGAATGAAAAAAACATGAGTTTATTTCAAACCATGAAGATACTAGGAGAAACTAGGCAGTACCTCTAGTTACTATAGGTTGTGGTTCACTGGTTGAATACATTTTGATAAAACCTGATTCAAATATGAAAATTTATTATGTAACATTGAAGTTATGTTTAATGTAATTGGGGAATGATTTATCCAACTATGAAATGTCTCTACATAAACCATGTGATTAGTTTTTATCTAGGTACTGTCTTGAGTATGGTTGGTGAGATTTTTGGAAAATCATTTAACCAAAACATATGGTGTGCATCGATTTATTTAATGTAGAAATTAAAATTTTCCTCATTTTGATTTTAACCCTTAAAAACATTCGTTTATCCCTGATCACTCATTCAACCCTAGAAAACTGTACCTGAATGTATCCTCTTTCATCATAAAAATTTATGGCCTTCTACCTTTGATTCAATTGGCTTTCACCTCGGTAAGACCCTATAAACCTCTTTTTATCTTCTATTCATTCATTCCATTAATTTTTAGTCCTGCCCATGAGCCCTAATTTTTATGTATTATTATTTTTGGTTTGGGATTGGTCAAAATTGTGAGGATTTTTGAATGCAGGTGTTATTTAGGGAATGCCTGGTCTTATGGTATTATCATCCATTATATGTGAAAACTTTCGGCATGATCAACATTGAATCAGGATCAATGTTTCTTATTGGTCTCTTTATATTACATGCCTTTAAATGATTTGTGGTCTGAGAATTTGTTCCCTCAAATTTTTCCTCTATGTATAACCAATTATGGTTCATGTTTATTTAAATTTAATTTTGACTCTTGTCAGGGAATTATATTTTATTTCATGGGTTTCAAAATATTTCTCAATGGAAATCAAAAATTGATTTTTTTAAAAGCACTCAAACGAACCAAAATGAAGTTTTTAAAAGTTTTCATGTATAAAATTTCTTTAAAAATTATGGGTTTAGATGTTTTGAATGTTTTTAAAATATTTGGAACGTTATTTTGATTTTTAAATGTGGTGTGTCAGACCTTCCTCTTCCTAAGTTAATTTTTTTAACTATAACACTTTCAAGGGGGAAGTGAGAACCCGCACGACTGACCTGGTCAGGCAACAAAAGAAACTATAGACTTATCAAAGAAAAGTTTAAGCCATTTGGAATCAGTTTTCCCTATATAATTTCCAAGGGATAGCATTTACCTGGATGTCTAGGTTATCCTTCAAGACGTCTTCATAGTGATGTGCTAGATAATCCCAAGAGACCATCTACTCCTCTTTGCTGATATTCCCCATGTTAAACCCTCTAATCAATATACAGTCTTACTTCTCTATCCACTCACCTTGATCCCTGGTAACATCCACTTCAATCATTCTTTCCATCATTTGATCAACATCTTCCATTGTTACCATAATTGTTAGAACGTCCTCTGCCATTTCTTATTCCCAATGCATGAGCAGTTCTATATAGGGATCCATTGATGCATCTTCCTGATGTTGAGTACCAACCGGAGTCCCTGCCACCCGCTGTTGTGCAGAAGGGAGCATAACCATCTCCTCTAACCACGCATCTTCTACATGCAGTTCAATCATCCCAACTTGACCCTTAGTCTCTTCAGCTTGAGGAGACTCCAAAACTTCCACGTACACCTCCGCCTGCTACTTTGGGGAACCATTTCCTCCTACTTTTTGTTCCTCCATTCCACCAGTCATGGTACCCACAACTTGTGAAAACACCCCTTCTTCCCAAGGTTGAGGTTCCTGTTCTTTGGAATTGCTACCTTTTTTGGTTTAACGTGTCTCCATCGGCATAGGAAGATATGAGTAGTATCTTCGTTACTTTGATTTCTGCTTCTTGGTGACAATGCAACTTCCGGGGTCCCTATTTTCTTTATTCCATTTATTCCTCCTTGGGCTATACAGGCTAATACCATACTATCCTATTTCAGCTGAGGATCGATCTCCATCGGACATGGATTATGAGGGACAAGTGTTGTTATATTCAGCCCCTACTTCGACACTCAATGTATTAAAACAGTTGTTCAAATTGAGACATGCCAAAGTTCTGGGACTCTGTTTGTTATTCGGATGATGTGTGTCATGCCTTGACACCTCCCACTCCTGACCAACCTTGGAACATCCCATGTCTGTATTGCCTGCATGCATATCCATGGGATTGGTGCAGGACATTGGAGCCCCCATTGTATTTGAATTGTAAGCCACATCTGAGGCCACTTGAGTGTGATCACTGGTAGAGTGCCTATCCAGCATTGCTCTATTCTGTGTAGCACATGATTTCAAGAAAGGGGGCCCTTCTAGATCCTATCTCAGTCTAGTGAAGATTTCAATTACTCTCAGCTCTTGAGGTAGCATCATGTCCTTCTTCTGAGAAACTTCAACAGAGCTCGCACTGCCAACCACCTTGTCATCACTTCATGGGACAGTTCCATCCCCCACCGTTGCCTTGGAAGCCTCCACGTGAAACCCATCATGAGGAGCAGCAATAGGGGGGCAGTATCAGTCCCTTCACCAGTCCCTTGTCGACCCCGGATTCCTCTTCAGCATGAATGGGGTAAGTGCTCGAGGCGAGAGTACCTTGAACACAAGTTCACCCAAGATTCGAACACCACTTGTTTCTTCCACCTAAATTCTTCTCCTACAGTTATCCGTACCCATTATACCGGAGGTCTAGAAACGTCAACTTTGAAAAAAAGCAGTGGGGAAATAGGATGACAAACAGAACTTGTTCTTGAGTCAGAGCACATGTAGCACCCAACCACGTTCCCAAGCAGATGGATTATAGATGGGTTCTGGAAAGGAAGAGGGAGTTCGGGATAACATACCCACAGCGCCGCGGATGGGGAATCGCGGTTAATATGAAGTTCATAAGACCATCTGAAGAGATGATAGTTCAATCCATTGTAGGATCAAGGGGCTTCAGACCACACCGTGATTAGATCCTCCTTGGATGAAAAGTGAATCATGATATGTCGTTTGTTCAGAAGACCAATAGTCTATAGTAACCATGGTATTCTATGCATGAATTGGAGTATGGTTTCTGCTTGTTGACAATCCTTAGTGGAAGTTCAGAATGAGTACCAACAAAGTGATCATATAGTTCAAGCAGGCAACAGCATTGAAGGTGGCACCATTTACCAGTATTTGCTAAATTTTTGGGCCTGAAAATCAGGAAATGGAGAAAAGTGTTTTTGGAAACGTGACTTGAGCGCCATGTACTTGAATGGGATGAAAATTTTACGCCTTGAGTTTTTCAAGATCAAAACATGGAAAAATGGAAAAGGGATACGAGTCGCGCAATTATTGGTGTGGTTACGCAAGTGACCTGCGCGCGCAGAGAAAGGTCTTGCGCGCCGGTGCCTAGGAGGATTGGAAACTTGCAGCCTATTTTTCTTCATGATCAGAACTTAAAAATATGTCAAAGGAAAGAGGGTCGCGCAGGTAATGGTTGGGTCACACAAGTGAGTTGCACGACAAAGGCTAGGAGAGATGAGCTGCGCGCTGAGAGCATACTTCCGCGCCATCACACATGGTGTCCAGTTTGCCTATAAATAGAGGACCAACCCTCCTCATTTGAAACAAAGTTCAAGAATTAGAGATTTTCTGAGCTCTCTTCGCGTAATTGGTTGTGTCACAAAAGTGTTAGTTGGGTCACACAAGTTGAGGCTGTGCGCCGATTGTGGGCTGCGTGACCAGGGAAGTTTGGGAGTTAAAGGCGCAGCGTCGCGCATGTTTAGAGATGAAAGAGGCAGTGACACGCAAGTGGGTTGGTGTCACCTGTGAGCCGATTTTGTACCGCGCAAGTGACTTGCGCACCATTCTTGAAACTTGCATGCCAGTCTTGGAGAAGCGCACCAGGAGAGGTTAGAATATGCCAGTCTTTTTGGAGCTGCATGAATGCTGGAAGATTTCCTGATATCTTCGGTGCAAAGTGATATTAGTATATGAATGAAAGTTGGAATTCAATAGTGAAACTACACACAACATCGGATGCAATCTCATGCAATGATGAAGAGACCTTCACATCTATAAACTGAGTGTGAATTTACGAAGGGCTGTGAGCTAGGGGAGTCAACGGGAGTGACCCGAGGGACGCATTGAGATATCCCTGAACAATTGTAAAGGCAGTGAGCTCGGGATAGAGCGAATATTCCCAAACCGTTGTAATACACATATAGTGAAGTTTAGTGGAATTATGTACGACCGAAAACCTGTCAGTGTATTCTCCATGGACGTAGCCCTTAGTGGTGAACCAAGTAAAAAGTGTTGTTTCTTCTCTGTGCATGTGAATATTTGATTTCTGATCGTATTCATCATACGGGTTCAACAAGTTCCTACCAACATGGGAACAAGATCCATCACATTAAAAGAAAAAGTTTTCACCATGATTTACCCATCCCCTCTCCGGGTGTCCTGGGGTCCTACAAGTGGTATGAGAGGATAAAGGTTGATGGTGTTGAATCTTTCCTTCATCGTCATGGAGAATGCAGTCAATGTCAGGGGAGTCCATCACTTCGATGGATGTAATTTCCAGATCTAGAATAATTTAATGAGATCTCATCTAAGATCTCTCGGAATGGAAGTTCTATTTTCTACTATGCAAGGAATACAAGTCACTGATCCAACATGGCTCTCTATGACTGACACAGATTGAAAAATTCTCGATGCAGATGCTAAAGCACAAAATGCACTCACCGCAGCCCTTTCTGATCAGATCTACCTAAAGGTGATGAATTTCACCTCAGCAAAATCCATGTGGGATAAACTCAAGAATTATTATGAAGGAGATAGAAAAGTGATGGAGGTGAAACTACAATTGTTACACAATAGGTTCGATGATTTGAAGATGCATCATGATGAGAATGTAGACTCCTTCTTTAATCGAATCACTGAATTAGTTGCAGCAATTCAGGGCCTAGGAGAAGAAATCAAAGATGTTGACATTGTGAAGAAAATACTGAAAAGAATTTCACCCCTGTAAAATGCAAAGGTATCAGCCCTTGAGGAAAGAGATCTTTCAAAACTTTCTCTGGATGACCACCTAAGCAGCTTGGTATCATATGAAATGAGAATAAAACAAGAAGATTCTACAACTCATGTGAGCAAGGAAATGGAATTTAATGCCATGTATAAATTGAAAATTTCAAAAGATAGTAGTGGTGAAGATGATAAAGAAAAAGAAATTATTTCTCTCATTGCAATGAAGTTCCAGAAGGGAAAAGGGAAATTTGAAGGGAAGCTACCTCTCACATGTTTTCGTTGCAGAAAAGTTGGACACATTTTCTCTCAGTGCCTAAGAAAGATCAATGATGAAGATAGTGAATGTGAAAGCTTCTAGAAGCCTCAGAGAAGGTTTTTCAAAAAGGGATACTTCTAATATGGAAGGAAAATGCAAAGGAATAGTTTGTTCTATGAAGAGGAAGAATATGATAATGAATTCTGTGATGAAGACGAACCAGAATTCAAAACTGGGAACAATGCTTCCATGATGGCCACTGTTGAAAAGTCAGAAGATACTGGTGGAGAAAAATAGTTGAAAACTTACGAAGATCCAGAGATGCAACTTAAGGATGCTATTAGTAAGCTTAAGACTAAATGTATGAGTTTTAATAAGTGGAAATAAATTGTAGAAGAATCAACTAAATACGTTGATCAACTTGAATCTGGAATTCAACAACTGGAAGAAGTTGTGAAGGTATAATCTAAAATAATTGAAAGCCACAATGATGTTGTAGATGTGAAGCTGAGAATTTAAGAGCAGGAAAAGGTCATCAATGACCTCACCTCCGGACTAGAAGAAAAATCCAAGACTACTGAGGGTCTTGAGGAGGAAGTTTTTACTCTTAGGACTAAACTTGAGACTAAATCAATTCCAAAAGAATCAAGGTAGAAAATACAGTTTGGAAGATTCTCAGATGCAGAATTACTGGCAAGAGCCAAGTGTGGTTCAGATGGGGTTGGAAAAATCTTGAGTGATCAAAGAACCGCTTGCATGGGAAAGAGTGTAATTGGCAGTGAAGCTGAGACATCAACTTCTAGAAGTGAAAAGATCCAAAAGAAAGATAAAATGAAAGTTGAACATGTTGAAATGTTTCCTAAAATTCTGAAAAATGAATTCTCAATCCAAATGAAAAGAAGAACTGAAAATAATCCTCAAACATTCAGAAATGACATCCAGTCTAACATTTCTCCCAAGGAAGAAGGTATGAGGATAAATTCAAGTGAGAGGACATTTCCTCTCATGAAGTGTCATTTATGTGGCTATTTGGGCCATACCGTGTCTTATTTTGAAGAGGCAAGAAGATATCTGAATGGAGAAGATTTAGGAGTTCAAAAAAGGAGAAGAAATTCATATCCTAATTATTATAGAAGAAAACATTTATATGGATATTGTTTTCATTGTTCAAACTTTGTTCATAAGGCTGTTAATTGCAGGACGAGAAGGGATATGGACACCTCATACCGAACATCAAGAAAAGTCATGTCTTGTTAGCAAGACAGTGTTGCTCTTTCAAACAGGTTTTCTTCTCTCAAAGAAGATTTTGACTATGAAGAACCTGGGTATGTGGAAGAGATAATTGAAAGGCCATCAATACTCTATACTCAATCCAATGTCTCATGGAAGGAATGGAAAAAGATTGAGAAATCCAACCTTGCAGAGGTGGCCCTCAAAGCTACAAAGAACAAAATTACCTAGATTCTAGATGGTGGTTTTTCATCTCATATGATAGGTAATGATGGCCTGTTAATAGATATCAAAAGGAAGGTTGATGGTACATTTTGATTTGGTAATGATGGAGTTCTAAAAATCAAATGGAGTGGAAGTACTGAATTAGTTAATGGAGAACTAAAGAAGACTGAAGTCCTTTACGTAGATGGCCTACGTCATAATCTACTCAGTGTGAGTCAACTCTGTGACTCATGACTTATAATTAGTTATAATAATAAAGGCTACACTATCAAGGGAAAGACCGACAATTCACTTATGAATGGATGCAGAACAGAAGGCAACTTGTATCTGGTTGATAGTGATGAAAATGTCTGTTAAATGAATTTTGAAGAAGAAAAAAATTTGTGGCAACGAAGACTAGGGCACATCAATCAACAAGACATGGAGAAAATATCAAAATTGAGTATTTTTATGGACATTACCAACCTGAAGCGTGAGCGTGAAATGTCTTGTGATGCTTGCATTCGTGGGAAGCTGGTCTGCAGTTCATATCGGCCAAAGATAAAAATGGTATCTCCCCATCTTGATCTGATTCATACAGATGTTTGTGGGATGATAAATGTTGCTAGAACTCTTGGAGAAAGGTACTTTGTCCTTTTCATAGATGGTTACAGTAGAATTGCATATGTGGTGGTCATTCACAGGAAACGACAGGTCCTTGACTGCATGAAAACGTATCGGCAAATCATCGAGAATGATACCAGATGAACAATCAATGTGTTGCGATCTGACAATGGAGGAGAATACACTTCCATTGAATTTGAAAATTATTTAGAGAAGCATGAGATACAACATTAGATTTCTTTAGTGAGAACTCCACAACAATATAGAGTAGTTGAATGTAGGAATCTATAGGTGAACAACATGGCACGAACTATGCTGATTGAGATTCGTATTCCACGACATTATAGGAAAGAGGTTGTTTAAGATACAATGTATATTCAGAATCAAACAGGACTATATATGGGTGAGATGAAGACACCATATGAATTGTGGCATGGAAGGAATCCATCTTTAAAATAATTTCATGTATTTGGAAGTAAATGATTCATCCAGAACAAAGAAGGAAATCAAGGGAATTATAGCAACAATGTAGACGAAGGAATTTTCCTTGGTTACTCAATGAACAGAAAATCCTACAAATGTTTCAACAAGTATTTAAGAAGGATTTTGGAAAGCAGTGATGTTATGTTAATTGAATAGAAAACCACAAATGCTTCAAGGATGTAATATGATGATGTAATAGAAAGTGAGGAAGAAAGTGAACATGGAGAAAATACAAATACAGAAATAGAAAAAGTTATACAAAAGACTCTGCAGTCACATTATGATGTTTACTTAGAAGAAGAATCTGAAGAAGAAACTCTGGCTGAAGAGAATGCAACTGAACCTCACAGGAGAGAAATCGAAGAGCTGAGATTGATCCATCCAACATAATTGGGGACTGGAGTGCACCCACTCAAACAGGAAGGATGAATAATAACACACAATATGCATTTCTTTCAGTTGTGGAGCCATCCACATTCGAAGAAGCTACAAATGATGAATCTTGGGTGAAATCCATGAATGAAGAATTAGATCATATTGACAAGAATTAAACATGGGATCTTGTCCAGAGACCCAATGGTCACAATGTGATTGGTACCAAATGGATCTTAAAAAATATGTTAGATGAGCATAGAAGTGTCATCGGAAGCAATTCACAACTGGTATATAAAGGATACTCCTAGATAGAAGGCATTGATGCTAAAGAAACCTTTGCTCTAGTGGCTAGACTAAAGTCAATCAGGATTTTCCTTGCCATGGAACTCCAAAGAGGATATAAAGTGTATCAAATGGATGTCAAGACAACATTATTGAATGGTGTACTCGAAGAATAAGTCTACATTGAACAACCAGTGGGTTTTGTTTTAGGTACTGATGAAACAAAGGTCTGCAAACTGAAGAAAGCTCTATATGGTTTGAAGTAGGCACCACGGGCGTGGTACACGTGGCTAGATTCGTATATCAAGAAGATGGAATTCAAAATAGGAGGAGTATATCACAGTCTCAATGTGAAGAATTATCCAAAAGATCAATTCATGGTTATAGTCTATGTTGATGACATCATATTTGGTGGTATCAGGTAGAAATCAATGGAAGAATTGGCCAATCACATGAAATCAGAATTTAAAATGTCTATGATTGGGGAGCTCACATATTTCTTGGGGCTACAGGTGATTCAAAAGAAGGAATACACTTTCATTTCTTAGGAAAAGTATGCAAGATAGCTTCTGAAGAAGTTTAATATGCAAGAATCCAAACAAATGTCAACACCGATTTCAATTGGAACTAAACATGGAAAGAATGAGGATGGGGCCTCTGTTGATCCCACCATGTATAGGAGGATCATTGGGAGCCTACTGTACCTGACAATGAAAAGACCAGATATTGTCTTTTCCACATGTCTTATGGCCCGCTTTCAGAGTAATCCAAAGGAGGACCATATGGTGGCTGTAAAAATAATCATGAGATACATTCAAGGTAGACATAAGGTTGGGTTATATTTTTCTAGAGGCGAGAACAGTGAATTATCAGCATTTTCTGATGCGGATAGGGCTGGTGTTGTAGTAGACAGGAGGTCCACCAGTGGTGGAGCCTTCTTTGTTTGGAAAAAATGTGTTTGCTGGTTGAGCAAGAAAAAAGAAAGTATTTCTCTTAGTACTGCTGAAGTTGAGTATATATCTGCCAAAAAGGCATGCACTCAACTGCTATGGATGAAGCAACAACTAACAGATATTGGTAATGAGATGAATCAACCAATGGTAATCTACTATGATAAAAAGAGTGAAATTGATCTCATGAACAATCTTGTTCATCATTCTCAAACAAAACATATTGAAATCCGGTATCACTTTATCAAACAAAAAGTTGAGCAAGTGAGGATTAGAATGGATCATGTGGGAACTGATGAGCAAGTGGCTGATATCCTGACCAAGACACTGTCAGAGGCAATCTTTGAGAAGCATCGGTTGAACCTCAGTGTTCAGCCACCTCCCAGTGCATAACGAGGTTTCACATTACCCCTCTCCCCGATTATAATAACTGTTTTTATTTGTTTATGTTTGTGATTCTGGTTTGTGGGGGAGATGCTATCCAGGGGGAATACAGTTTGAGATGAACATTTTCCAAATTACTGGTCTTTGGGTTTATTTTCAATGGGGGAGAAAGGAATAAATTCAGGCATGTTCAGGCATGTAATTCTCCTATGACACGATGCGAATTCAGTATTAGTGATAAGATGAGAAGGATGAGAAGGAATATGTCAGTCATGTAATTCATATTGAGAATCATTGAGAATTCCAAAACATTGGAACCCAATTCAAGATTTCACTCTTGTTTTCTACACCGATCATTGTTCACATAGATTTAGAGTGTTGGCTGGGTTGTTTCTCGTGTTTTTGGTTTGCACATGGATGGGGAACTATTGAATTTATTTTTTGATTGCCAACAAACCCAAAGGAATAGATTGTTGGAACCATGGTCTTCTATGCATGAATTGGAGTATGATTTTTTTTGTTGACTATCCTTAGTGGAAGTTTAGAATGAGTTCCACAAAAGTGATCATATAGTTCAAACAGACAATAGTATTGAAGGTTGCGCTGTTTCCCAGTGTTTGCCAAATTTTTGGGTCTGAAAATAGACAAAGGGAGAAAAGTGTTTTTGGAAAAGTGACTTGCATGTCGTGTACTTGAATGGGATGAAACTTTCACGCCTTGAGTTTTTCAAGACCAGAACATGGAAAAATGGCAAAGTGATAAGGTTCGCGCAAGTATTGGTGTTGTCGTTCAAGTGACCTGCGTGCGCAGAGAAAGGTCTTGCGCACCGGTGCCTATGAGGATTGGAAACTTGCACGCCTATTGTTCTTCATGATCAGAATGTCAAAATATGTCAAAGGAAAGAGGGTCATGCAGGTGTTTGTTGGGTTGCGCAAGTGAGTTGCGCAACAGGGGCTAGGGGAGATGATCTGTGCCTTGGAACCTGCACTTTGAGAGCATACTTGTGCGTCATCGTGTAGTGTCTCCATTATTCCTATAAATAGAAGACCACCCCTCCCCATTTGGAACTAATTTCAAGACATAGATATTTTTCAAGATCTCATCATGCAAGTGGTTGAGTCGCGCAAGTGGTCGTTGGGTCGTGCAAGTAGAGGCTGCGCGCTGATTTTGGGCTGCGCGACCAAGGTAGTTTGGGAGTTAAAGGCGCAGCGTCGCGCATGTTTAGAGTTGAAAGAGGAAGTGACGCGCTAGTGGGTTGGTGTCACATGCGCACTGATTTTGTACCGTGTAAGTGACTTGCACGCCATTATTGAAACTTGTGCGCCGGTCTTGGAGAAGCGCACCAGGAGAGGTTATAGTACGCCGTCCTTTTTGGATTTGCATGAAAGCTAGAAGATTGCCCGATATCTTTGGTGCAAAGTGAAATTATTCTATGAGTGAAAGTTGGACTTCAACAGTGAATCTACACACAAAAGAGGATGAAATCTCTTTCAATGATGAAGAGACATTCACGTATATAAACTGAGTGTGACTTCACCAAGGGTTGTGAGCTAGGGGGAGTCAACGGGAGTGACCCGAGGGATGCAGTGAGCTATCCCTAAACAATTGTAAAGGAAGTGAGCCCGGGACTGAGTGACTATTCCCGAACCTTTATAATAAACATCTAGTGAAGTTTAGTGGAATTAGGTATGACCGAAAACCAGTTGGTGTATGCTCCTAGGATGTATCCCTTAGTGGTGAACCAAGTAAAAAGTGATGTGTCTTTTCTGTGCATGTGAATTTTTTCTTTCTGATTATATTCATAATATAGGTTCAACAAGTTCCTACCAACGTGGGAACAAGATCCATCACATTAAAAGAAAAAGTTGTCACCCGGATTCACCCTCCCCTCTCAAGGTGTCCCGGGGTCCTACATAGTCGCCCGTTCGTGATGTCCCCAGGATTTGAAAACAAACTTGTCAAAGGAGTCCATTGAAGGGTGTCGCAAAGGAAATCAAGCAACCAGGGTGAGATTGTGGAGAGCCGAAGAATCAATGAATTCCAAAATTGAAATCGTTAGATGAGGGTATCCATCGCGAATATCTGGCACCTTAGGGAAAATAGAAATTTCGGGAAACGAAGGAAAAAAATCCAGGTTTCGAGAATGGAATAAATAATCAATGTGGGTTGTTTAGTTTAAAAATAGTGATGTAACTCATTTGTATTTTTTTTCAATGTAGTTAATGAAATTGAATTATTTAAAGGATGTTTAGACAAGAATTTTTTGTTCATATTGTGATTTAAATATATTTTTGAAATTTTATTTCTAAATATTAAATTGTGATGGATTTGAAAAAGGATACTTGTATTAGTATTCGATGAATTCTTTTAAGGTGAGGGACCACTTTTCATATTATTAATTATGATTTATAATAAAATGTGTGAGACCCTCTTGATCTCCATGTAATATTTTTATATTGATGGTGGCGTATTATCCTAGGAGGGGATTTTTATTATTAATGCATTACAAATATTACAGGCATTTTAATATAATTTTTCATCTATTTCCTTGGGTGTAGAAGGTGAGGCATTTGTGATTTAAATTTGTTTAGATTTTATATATTTGATACTTTATTATTATCTCATTCTTTGAAATCTCAGGGTGTACATTAGGATATTGGGTAAGAGGCTTAGGTGGTTAATAGCATGACATAGGTTGATATATGTTAATGAACCTTACCTCTAGAAAGAGAGAGGCCATAGATGGGACATTTTACCCTAAGACAGAGTGCGAAAATGGATATATTTGATAGAGAGAGACCATGTGGGGACTTATATACTCTAGGGAGGGCCAAGTGATGTTAAAAAATTAATGGCACGTTGAGTTCTTTGAGAACCATTGGTTATTCAAAGTCCCGATAAACCCATCTATTCCCATAGGATATAGACAAAGACTCTAGTATCCTTTAAAAATTATTTTAGTTGATTTATCTTCAATATAATATCTAACCCATTTTTTCTTTAGTATTAGTTTGTAACCTATATTAGATTTATATGTTTATCATTGTTGTGTGACTTAGAATAGTGGCTTATGGTTGTGTGACTCCTTCCATTTTTGTTTTGTTTACTTTTCTTCTATTTTAAAAGGTATTTTGATTTGTTTTAAATGATTTAATCAGTAAATTATATTTTTAAATAGATTTATAAGTACATTAAATAATTATTTTGAAATTTCTTTCAAAAAATATTAAAAAAAATTTCCACAGAGTTTTGAAATGATTTTAATCGAAAATCAATTTTGGAATTTTTTTTAAACATTAAGTGTGGGTGGGTATTTAAATTTGGTTTTAGGATGACATATCTGGTATTATGGAATGGTTTTATTTCAAAGATTATTTTTAAATCCTTTTTAAAATTGGATTCGTATTTTTGAGATTTGGAATTATATATCAAAAATAGATGTTTAGGAAATAAATTAAATGTAGGAATTTAAAAAATACAGTTTTTATAAGAGGTATTGAATATGGACTAAAATTTAAAAAGTTATAGTTTTCATTTAATGAAAATATTGTATATTTATTTTAATAAAAGTTTGGTGTCTTTTGTTTATTTTGTATAGTGTGATATCTTTTACCTAGATCACTCATAAGTAAACGATTTGGAGGGCTGCATGAACTCAAGCGCACCATCCAATACACCAGATTTTACTGACTAGTATCAAGTGTATAATGATGCTATGGTGGTAAGACTACACCTTATATATTGGTAATAAATATAACTAAGGGATAAATTGAATGAATAAACTGTATATGGATAATAACCAATTGAAAACCATAAAAAATAAATAGTAATTATCCATACAACACCCAATGATACAAAAATATCAAACAAAATTACATATGAAAAGTTCCACATGTACATGGATGGATGAAAATTTATAAATTACATAAAGACCTAAATAATTTAGGATATCTGATTACAAAGTGAGACATAGTCTCCCATTCCATGCCCACACCTCGAATATCTACTGTGGAAAATCACCTACCAAATCCTAACCTCCAACCTTATGATGTCTTTAGGTACTAGGAAGTGGCATAAAAATGGTGTGAGGATACTCATTTCGAAACAACCAATTTATTTTAAGGATCTTTCATTTGTTGTGTATTTCACAATGCAATGTCAATTATGTAAACTATAAAAGTAGTGATTTGGGGGTAAACTAGGGATTGCCACCCGCTTCACCCTTGTTCAATAGTCTTCGATTATATGAATAATAGAGTCTTAATTGGGCCCGTAGATATATTCATAGGAAATCATGAATAAGTATTAAAGTGACTCCATATACTGGTTTCAGGTATTCCCACATATCGGAACAAAGTGAATCCATGGAACACACCAAGGCATTATATGTATGGGATTGGTCATCCACACTACAGTTACCAAGCCATAGATATTGACTCTACAGTAAAATCATAAGGATTAAAACTCAATATTCTATAATATAAAAAGGTATATAAATGATATCTAGGAGTATGTACAAGGTAAACCTGGGAATTGTTGGATTTAAATCCCTAAATAAAATCTAAGGTTCACTGCATCTGATGATATCAAGATGAATTCAGGATTATATCCTATGAATTTTAACTATTATAGAGATTCTAAGTGAATTTTTGGTTCTAGGATGAGGAATTTATGAATATAAGACATTGACCAGATCCTTGTTGGTATTACCCATTGTAATTCACATCAATGAATCATGTGACATCCATTGGGTTCATATATTGAATTCAAACCTATAATCCAAGTCTTAACCATATAATGACTCACATTTAAAACATAAATTTTCCCACCAAAAAATCATTGAACTATATAAATCATGATACAAAGCCTAAAATACCTCTAGTAAAGAAGGGAGTTTTATTTAATTAATTAAGAAATAGGGATCAAGGCCATTCATTTTGAAACACACACCAAAACATTCATTATAAATTAAACTCTTAGATTTACCATTTCTTAGTTATAATATTTAATTAATCCTTTCACAACCTTCAAAAAATTTATCATAATTTATATACTTTAATGTTCCCATAAAAATTATCCATTTGTTCCAAGGCATTACAAAAATGTAATATTAGGAACTAATGGTATAATTCATAGGAGCAAGTAAGGTAATAATAATAAGTATTTTAATAAAATTAAACCAAATCCTTTGTGGTACCTCCCAAGATTTCACATAAGGTATTTATATCCTATGTTAATTAAATTAGTATATTTTTTAATAAGTAAATGTTATGAAATGAAATTAGGTTCTATAATTTATTCATCCCACCCAATGTTCATAAAACAATTATGTAACCCAAAATATTCCCATGGTATAAAAAAGAGTTCCATTATTTAATTGACCTTCCAAACACAACATAATTGTCAGTTTCATTACCTGGTAAATCTAAATCTGGGGTATACTATGTGTCAATGAATACACACCCTATTGGGTTATTTAGTTTTTGAAAAATAAAGCTTTTCATTGGTGATAAGATTAACTCACCCAATTGGGTTGTCTTAGTTGAGGTTTGTAATTTCCAATAGTTTAAGGGAGGATAACACTACATCTTGGTAGGGATTTAAGAGATAAATTAATGTAATTATAAATTGAAGGAGTATATCTCATAAGTAATCTGGTTCTAAAAAATGAGAAACTTTATATATGTAAATAATTTTATATAAAATAACATAAACCACATACCTAATATTTAGGAGGATTCACTCATCTGGTTCTGACCACAAGTTCTTCGAAAACTGAGTGAAAATAGAGAATCATATAAGAACCCTAAATATAGTGTATAACACACATAACAACACAATGAAGCATGATATTAATAATAAAAAAAATAATATATCTAATTGGTCTCTTAGAACTAGCTATATGTTTCCAACTAATATGACGGTGAGGGAAAAAGATCATGAATAGAGGGGATCTCCCTTCAGGGAAGGGAGGAAGAGGAGGGATTGTCTGGGATTGGCCATGGGTAAATGTGGAAGGAATCATAGGATGATAACTTATAAGGGATTTTGGGTGAAATTATCATTTTTTTATTTTAATTTGGTGCACAGTTTGGCCTCGTGGTTATGAAAACCATGCATCAACCATGGGAACTCATCGTTTGAAGCAACATATCCTCACATGATTATAGAACACTATTTCTCATATAGTGAATCAACCATGTGAAATATGTATTGTATAATATAGACAAATAATTTATTTATAGGGACATTCAGAATGGTTTTACATGATATACACATATATATAAAATAGGCCACATAGTTGCACAACATGGTCGTCACTAATTGTTCCCTAACTCTATGACCCGGACTATTTCTCTAGAAACTAATACATCAATTCCAAAATATCTGGAGACTTATTCAAGCTTCCGATACACATATTGGGAACTAATAAATATCCAAAAAAATATTAATTTATGTTTAAGAACTCTCAATATTCATTTTCAAATCCAATATTTAAAAATGACCCATCCCCAAGATTGAAAATAAAAAATTACATTAGAATTATTATACCATATTGACATTAGATCTTAACCCCCACCCCCCCCCACATCTACACTTATCATTCCCCAGGATCCCCATTGGACATTCAAAAAATATCACCTATCTAATGCTGATCATCAATATTCATTTGTTAAACACCATCCCTTTTTCAGTTTCCTTATGCACTCCTAAAACACAACACCAATTACAATAAATGTGACCCCACATACCCAAGGAGACACATTTATTACTCATAGAACAACTTTATGAATATCTATTGATGTTATAAAACCCAAGATTCCTACATCATCATCCCCCCATATTAACCATCCCGTAGTGCTCCCAACCATAGATATTATTTTACAATGACAATTTCAAAACATGGTGCCTCCCACATTCAGAATATCTTGTAAAATCATGAAATCATTGGTTCTACAACTCACATAGAATATCCCACAGTGTACCATAACTAAATAAACATGAGATCTTCATCAACCTATAACTATAATGTGGTTTTACATTCCAAATCAAAATGGATGTGCCTTCATCACCCATGCACAAACTAAAGATGTTGACACTCCTTTGAAAATCATGCACAACAACCAAAAAATGGCATAAATCATTCTAGGGATGATTAAAATATGGTTTCCTACCTATAAAATTAAATTATATAAAAATAATCATATATGAACATCCAAAAGTTTTTTACTTCTAAAAATATATTCAATTATACCCCTATACACATCATCACTACCCAATTACTATTCTATACCCTAGAGGCATCCTATGATCATAGAAGAGGGCTCCTTGACATACATACCCATTCATTTCTGAAATTACATTGATGGAATCTCAACTTAAGTTATCCAATAATAAATTAAAGAAAATTAGTCTTACCCTTTAGTAACTTATGAAAAATTCAAGTTACCCTTTTGTATCATAAGAATTATTCAAGTTACGCTTCAATAACCTAATAAATCTTTAAGTGACCCTTCAATTAAATAATAAATCATTAATTTTCACTTTAGTAAATTAATAAATATTGATTTTACACTTAAAACATATAAAATCAATAATATAACCTTCAACAAGGGGGAATACACAAGTGATATGGTGACTAATTATAAAAACTGACTCATGGTTAATCTCCAGATACCCAAGAACCATTATTGTTCCCTAATAAGAGAAATGACAATATACGAGTAATGGTCATGTTTAGGTCACCCTATGATATCCCAATCCCATAGATGAAGACCAGATTCAACCAAAAGGGCATCTGAGTTTCGACATGAAATTCATCATGTAAGATTGATATTTTTGACTCCACTATTATCCAACATCATGAAACTGAAATTATCATCCCAATATTTATATCTCACATATCTAATCTCCCTCACATTATGGTTATATCCCAATATCATTACCATGATACCAAAAATATGATAATCGACACTATTATATCACACAACCACTACAGACACTAAAACCCCTAACTTTGTTAATTCCTATACATGATGGCTAAACAGGGATAAGGGAAATCATCCTTGAGCATCCCTATAAAAGGAAACAATATTCTACTCATGTCCCATTAGAACTCAACCATGACCTACTTTTAGTAATACATAGACAACAAGAGTCACACCATTTGAATAATGGTGGAGTATCCCATAACATATGGCACATCTGTTACCACTTCTTAATGGACTAACCCTGATGGGTCTCACTGAAACAATGTAAGTTTCTCTCTAACGAGAAATAATAATGTGTTTCTTTACTAATGGAAACTAAATTCAAGACTCAAAATAAAATTTATTGTGTTACAACACCTAATCCATTTTACATGGTCATCACAAGGACTAGTAAAACACCACATTTCTATTAACATCTCAAGGATATTCCTCTAATCAATAGACTATCAATTTCTTTATCACTCTTCTTTAGAAGTGACCTGTAATGGTATAATTCAATAACTCTTTACCATTTTCCAAACTTTTCTGAAAAAATAAAGTGTTATGAAATATGATTTCTAATATCTCTTTGAGACTTAAATTATTACCACATAACCACACACAGCTGATTTCAACATTTCATAACTCCACAAGAACTTTGTTTTATAGTGTGTAACACCTAGATATTACATCATCATAATGGGATCAACTATTTAATTTGATTCATAGGCCCATGGACACCACCCATTCATATTAAGATATAGGCTACACAAAAGGTCAACCATGGGAAATGCTAACCCCTGTTATTTTTAACATGGGTGTTGAATTATTGAGTCTTACATTTTTAGAAATAAATCTAATCGACTAACTAAATTCCCAAACATGAACATGGGATGTAATCCCCTTTAATATTCATCATCCATAACGCTCACCTATCAAACATGGATCAACAAACTTCTTAACCACCAACCAACTAAGGGTTTCATTGAACAAAATAATATTCCTACCCACATGAAAATAGAACATGATAGAACATCCAGTTACTAGAAACACAATGAAATCATTTACTGATACTTTCTATTCCAAAGGGAGCTACCCAACCCCATGCTAACCCCTTCACTTGTAATGGGTAATAACTTTTATCCATGGTCGTGACTAAAAGGTTACTGGGATTTTCTTCCTAACATCTAGGTTCAATCTTATAGAAGAATCCAACTAAGACCCAAGGGTAACATACACATTGTCGTCAAATGAAATTTTAATGGAAACTCTTGACCTAACCACCACACTCGTGTTTTCTGTCAACATCGATAAAAATATTTATTTAATCTATTTGGTTAGTTAACTTTTGTTAAAAACATTAATGATAGATTAAATAAATAATGTTAAATAACCATTTTTGAAAAATAATTTAATATTAAGACAATTATTTATCCATTAATGATTTATTTATTTAAATAAAGTGTCATCAGCCTTGATGAACCATCTCAAGTGAAAAAAGTAATTAGATACAACTAAGTAGAATTCTTCATTGAATCTATATGGGAAAAAATATTTTTGACTATTATGAATACTTTAAACATCATAATACAATCATTAGGTACACACACACACCCAGGGGGTTAAGTACCAAGGTGTCGAAAGATAATGTTCACCTACGATTCTCAATTCATGCTAACATGGGATCACCTATATGGGTAGCCATTACCAATTTATAAAGTAAAAATTCTATAAATTACAATTGGAATCCCATTTAAGTGTGGACCCAAAATAGTTAATTTATTAAATTTTTAAACACAGCCTTAGTGGATTAATCTCATATGCATAATTTTTCAAGAACGCCCTACATGGGTGAATTTAATCACAAATAGTCAATTATATGGGTTTTCATTCCCAATATATATATTGACGAGATTTTATTAGTTGAAGTTATAACACAATTTAACCTATATCCATCACTAATCAATTGGATTTATTATGAAAAGAAACTTATAATGTCTTAAACCATTAATGATATTATTATGAAGTGATGTAATACCAATATTGATCTACAAGGATCAATTCATGCATATAAGTATTCAATTATGTTTGTATCCATTCTCCTGTTATGGAGGAAATCACAATGTAAGTCTCAATTTACCTCCCATTTAACTGTCAACCATATGTAATCACGTGGATTTTATAAAATTGAATCCAATTACCTTTCCCATAAAATATTCCCCTAAGGTTAATTAATTTTTTGTTTTCAGAGTAACTCTTATATTAAATTATTTTTTGGATATTTAGAGATAATTACATCGTCTCGTTATGTGGGAAACACTATTGAGTTTGACGCTAATAGTTTGTTGTACCAACCCAATACCATAACTATAAAAAGGATATTAACCACACATGAAAATAATATCAATAAACATTTCATCGATGATAATTTAATTAGTATCCTATGTTCCTAAACAAGCAGGGACACACCCCATCAAATTATACCAGTCCTTGAGTAATAATACCTTAAATCAGAAACCTTCCGAACTAAACACAATCACATTAGGTGAAATAAAAGTAAATTATAATAGTGAAAAACATGATCTATAGTCCCATATCGGGAAACATTATTTCCCTAATGCTTGGGTTTTCCATTAATATACATGTGATACATACCATGTTTAGACACATTCTTAGTCTCCTATCTACTAGCCGAAAATAGTGAAAAATGAAAAAATGAACCTATAATGCCACATTGAGGGATTGTTGTCCCAGTTCACTCATGTATAATTGAGATGGTGGTCCAAACAATCTCATTTGGTCCTACCCATATAATAGAGGCTTCCGACTAGTAACAAGGTTCTAATTAGTTTATTATGGGGAATCTATACCCTATGGATTAGTACTAAATATTATATATTTATAAATGAATAAATTAAATTTTGATGGGTAATAATTAGATGATAATTACAAAAACTGATTAATAAGGATCCATACAAACCATTATGATTCAAAACTTTCAGAAAATTTACATAAGTCAGGTAGAACAACTAGAATGTAAAAAACAAAATTAATAAATAAACATATACTCATGACATCTATAGGTATTCTATGTAAAACTCATTCCAAGTCCTATCCCTAGAGGAGTAACAAAAAAATCACTAGGTAAGTCCTAACCAATAACTATAAGATCTTATTTGGTACCAATAGGTAGCCTATATAGGATGTGAGTAAAACTCAATAAGCCACCACCAATGGTTTCAAGTGAATTTTGAGTCCATTAGTTAACAACATAATCATGTGAAATATATTAATAGGGAAATTAGTAAGGTGGAGGTGAACTTGGGAATAAAATATTCTTTGGATAAATCCACCTGTCTATGGACGTATATATAATATATTGGTAGTATAACCCATTTCTATATGCCCAAGATCCCATGAAATAATATTATCTTGAATCCTTTGGATAGGTAAATGAATTCCCATATACTGGATCCAAGTGAATTAAGGAATAATACAAGGAATTTTATGTCTGGAACTAGTGAACCATGACATATTGATAAAACCATATTGTTTAGATTTGGATTAGAATATGATGGATGAAACTGGAACAACACAATTTATAAAAGGGATTTAACTATGCCTAGGGAGTAATTCTAACATCATCTTAGGAGAGTTTTAATTTGAAATCAAGAGATAATCCATGGGTTTTTATGTCGAGGGACACCAAGATGAATCTAGTAACTTATCCTAGTAAAACTAATTTTAATTGAATTTCTACGCGAATAATATATTATATGTTGAATAGACCATGAATATAACACATTGGATGAATTTAAGGGGGCATTCCCCATGTCAATTACATCAATGAATCACGTAATATCAATTGTGTTCACACTGTGCATTCAAAAATGGAATGAAAGACATGTCTATGAAATGTTTAACTTTAAAATGACTACCATTTCCATCAAATAAAAAATTTAAATATATAAATAATGCTACACTAAATACAATTCGATTGGGAAATAAGGGAGTTTAATTAAAAAAAATGCAATGTGGAATAAGAAAATATATTTTATAACACATCCCATGGAATTCATTGAATATTAACCCATTAGAGTTTCTATTTCATTGTTAACATATTTAATTAATGGTGTCAAAACATTACAACACCATTAACATATTTTATATACTCCAAGGTTCCCATATAAATAATTCATAAGTTTCGAGTAATTAAGAAAAGATAATCCAAGGTATTCATTACATATGTCTAGGAAAAAGTAAAAAAATCTTAACATGGAATTTATTAAAATTAAACCATGACCTGAGAGGTATACCCTATTTTTTCTCATAAGGTATTTATATCTTTTAATAATTAAATTAGTCTAATTTTATTTATAATCTCATAATAATAAATGAATTTCGGATCTCTTATTTATTCATGACACCCTATGTTCTTAATTTTATTTATGTAAACCTAGGCATTCTGATGGTCCAATAAAGAGTTTCATTATTTATGTGATATTCCAAAAACACCCTATGTGGTGTTTTAATTACTTGGGAAAATTAAATTGGTTATTTAAAATGTTTAAATTAAAAAAAATGATGAGGTGATTTGGTTTCATAAAATATAATGTTATCATGTGTGTTAACTTAATCTTGCACTAAGGGGTTATCTGAGTTGATTTTATCAACAACCAATAGCATAAGGGAGGACTGTATTACATATTTATTGAGATTTATAAGAAATAGTAAAGTAATTTCAATGCACATAATTACCAACACGTGACCAAATGAACCAAATTATACAATAAAATACTTATAGGGAAAAAATATTGACCACCTACCTTATCTTTATGATGCTTTACTAATACAGTTTCGGCCATAAGATTTGATTGAAATTAGGGAAAATGGGACAGTAAAAAATTTACTTTAAAATATTTCATCACCCATATAATATAATGAGGAATAAATAAATTAATAGAATTAATGATAAGTGGGATGTGGGATTATAGAATCACCTTTAGGATTCTGACACATTTGATGATGAGTGAAATCGACCAATAATTGTGGAAACCTCCCATTGTGGAAGGGAGTATTTAGAGGGTATATATGAGAGAGCTCCTGGGAAAATAAAGAAGGAATTTTTTTTGAAACTTTTAATTGAAGTAAGGTTAAAATATTCATTTTTCTTACTTTATTGAGGACTATAGTCTGAACATATATTTTTAGAAATTGTGTTCCATCAATAAGGACTCGCCGTCAGAAGCACCCCCACCTCATACGGTTTTGAAGTCTTGTTTCTGAAACCATGAAATAACCATATGGAATTTCAACACTCAACATTAGAAACATTAATGGTTTATAATATCTATGTAAGATGATTTCACTATATATTCACCTTTATAAAATAAGGCACATAGTTGGGGTGCATATTTATCACTAACTGTGTTCTAAACGTATTCCCTAGGATTTTTCTATAAAAAATGATTGTTTAATTCTTGAATCACCTAAGACATAACCATGATTGTGAGAGAACTATAGATCCCAAAAATTTAACCAAGTAATACAGTTATTGATTTTAAACTCTTATTATTCTATGATGAAGAATTATTTTTAAAATGACATATTTCCTTTATTAAAAATTGAAAATTCACTTACAATTCTCTACCCGTACAGAAAAATGATCTTATTAATACGCTTTTAAAAAATAGTTACTTTTCATAATTTATTTTAAACCTCTATTACAAGGATGTAATATAAAATTGACATCTTAGAATCAGTGGGGTGTGTTGACTTACTAGGTTGTTGCCTCACATCAATATTTTACAGGTCTAGGTTTTCTACAGTTTAGGTCACCTTCTTTTATGTTCTGGGGGATGATGTACAGTTTGACTGTTACCATGGGTCACATAGAGGATTTATGTGTGTGATTTTTTCGACGTTAGTTTTTAGTTTTTTTAATCTGTTTTACCCATGTTATTTTATGTTTTGTATTATGTATATATTTTGGACTATTCCATAATTAATTTAACAATTCTTTACCCCGTTTGGGTGTTTAGTTATAGTTATCTTCACTTTTATGTTTACTAATTCTATTTCCAATTTAAATTTTGTATTATTGAGTGATGGTTAATCATTACCAAGTTATTTTTATTAATACATGGACACCAGTTTCCAACCTATAGGGATCTGAAACTCCACAATTTCCTTATAGGGGACTGGATCAAGTGATGGTTTTGATTATATCCTCGGATGGTTTCATAAAAATTGGTATCTAATCCTAGGATCTAAGTTGTACTACGTTTTTGGAATTACCTATTATTATTTTGGGCGTTGTTAGTTTTGAAATAATGTTTTATGACATTGGTAGAAGGTACGGGAAAGGTTTCACGAGATATTTCTCACCCTATGCCTCATTTATCCATGTCAAGTTAGTACATTGGATTATATTTTGATTTTAATATTAATAACATTATTATATTAAATTTTGATGATGGCAGTGGTGGTTCTTGATCCTCAAAATCATTTCTTGATTCTCCTTTGGGGATCATAATTGATATTTGATATTAATAGAGAAAATGAGATAAAAGTGTGAAGTTGGATTGTAGGACAAAACAAACCATATGTAAAAAAACACTTGATGCATGGTATGTTTTAGGAATCATTAAATGTTAGGAACATTGACATCAACCACATGGTCATGTCATGCACGACAGTATATCTCATTTTTGTCCTATTTCCAACCCATGGCACATGGATTTCCAAAATAACATGGAAATTGGAAAAGCGTTATTGTAAGTCATGTGATATGATATAATTTTGGTTTGATTTTTGAATACATATTTTCTTAACAATTTTTTTATATGATATGATCCTTGACTTATTTTGGTGAAAAACTAATTTAAAGATAAAATTATTTTACTTTCAAAAAAATAATTAGGCCATGTTTGATAAATTAATATCATTATATGGAATTTTTGGAAATGATTTATTTTACTTTGAATTTATTGAAATGTTTTACATGTGGTAAATTTTTTACTCAAGTTCATACATTGTTTTGAATGTTCAGTTTCATATTTTAAGTGAAACAAATAATTTCTAACATGAATATTGTAGAATGATAGGGTTTTATGCCCGACATGTTTTAAAATAGTGTAAATGACCTAAAGTGGTTTCAAAACATGTGTTTTATTCTCAATATGAAATCTAAAATGGTGTTTTTGTTTTAAAATTGGTTGATTTTTAAGAAAATTGTGTTAAAAGTGTATAATTTTAACAATGTTATGAGTGGTCTTTTTAATAAAATTTCATAATGGTTTCCATTTGGTTTCTAATAAAATAAGGAAAATTTTTAATGATACCTCTGTTTTCAAAATTGGATTTTGGGGGTCTTTGATAATGGTGTATGGTTTTATAGGGGAATTTTCTTATTTTAGGAAAGCTTATATGATAGGTTTTCCACTTGGGTGATTTTTTATTTCCTATTTAGATTTTGGGACATAACTGTGTTGTTATTTAGGGCTTATGTTGTATGATCTAATCCTCATAAAAAGGTATTCTATAGAAGTAGAGTGTTTTTATTTGGTGGGTTTCCTTCATATGGTGTTTGCACTATACATGATATGAATTAGGTGGAATTTATTGTGTTCTCTTTTTTTTGTGAGCCCAAGTTTGATAGATGGATTAGTGAGGATCAGTTTCTTGTTGATACTCTTGTGTGACCTCAAGTTTGGGATGTTTTTTTAAGGAGACTTATTATGTTTTTTGTATGAGTTATTATCATTTAGCCTAATATTTGTGAGATTGTTTGTGTCACATATATATTAAAACATGTTTTGTGATTCATTCTCATTGAATATAGAGTATTTTTGGCTTGAGTAAATCATTTTCTGTGTTTTCTTGGGGGCCTCTTTGGGTACACATTTTGTGAAATGGTTCTATTGTGATTTTCTTCATCATCATTGTTTGTTGTTACCATTTCATGTTTTAGATCATGTTGTAGTTTTTTCTTATTATTTTGGACATGGGAAGAACCTACAGTGGACACATAGATACTTGGTGGGGTATTTTTTCTAGTTTAACCATGGATTCCATGAAGCTATGTTTTCTATCATAACCATCATCAGATGGTATTCAATGTATTATAGATCAAAGCACCTTCATTTGTCGGATATGACACTAGGTATAAATCAATTTTATTTATTATTGATGAAAATTTACCAGTTTTTGCAATGCTTGGTTTCTAGATATATTGGGTTGGTGATCCAGTTTTTTACTCTATTAGATTTTTTTAGTATTTTTATCTTGTTGGTTTTGAATGTGTTGCACCATGTTTCTTTTTAAAAATGAAGTTTTTTAAATTCCTTTTGGATATTTCAATAATGTATTATCTTTTTTCGGACCTCTTACCATGTAGAAGAGGATATAAGTTGTTCCACCAATTTTCCAAAATTCTGAATGTGGGGGAGACAGATTCATGGTGTTAGTCTCTTGTGGGATTTTCCTTGATCATTTTTTGATATATTTATCTTGTGTATATAGAATATAGATTCATTATTTTATCAATTGATGGTGTACATGTATTTTTTTACTTAATGGTTAGTATTATAATCTATTTTGAGTTGACCTCCAAGTAGACCCAAGACTCTTTGGTGTAAGAGGGAGGAATTACGGTGAAAATTTTAACATAATACCAAATATTTTAGATCTTATATTATGTGGATATTATGAGGTTTTATGATATTGGAATTTATTTATGGTTATATAAATTTTCATTCTGAAACATGGAAATTTTTGAGTTTTTATCTTTGTGTGTGGTCACCACACATAGTTATGGGGAAACATTACTACTAACCTTATATGTAGATAATGATTAATGTGTATCATATGAGCATCATGGTTGGTTCATGAATAATTATATATCATGAGGATCCTATGATAATCAATGAAAGACATTTGGTGAGTCATGTTTTTGTCGCATTTCTTGCATAAAATTTTGAAAAACATGATACAATAGTGAAAATGTCCTCTGTAATTTGATAGTTTTATTTTAATTGGTTTGATAATTGTTTTTCCAATAGTTTGATATCTCAAGGTAAACCACATGGGTATCTTCTGTCTAGAAAGTGTTTTGTACATGGATGTTTTATGGTTGGAAAACCTTGTGGCCAAAATGTGTGACCATCACAGATTCATTAAAATTTGAAATCACACTTTTATCCTGCTTTGATTTTAAGCCTCCACCACTTAAATTTCTCCCCCTCTCACTTGAAATGACCGAAAATTACCTACTTGGGATTCTATTCTTTCACCATAAATTTTCATAGTCGTTTTTCATTGTATTCAAGTGGTTTTATTTTTGGTAATCCCCTCTAAAACTCATCCTCTATTTTAATCTTTTTCCCTTGATTTAAAATTCCTCCCATTCCCCTGAATCTTGATATGGGCCAATGTTAGGGTTGTAATTGGTCTAAATAATGGGTATTTTATCTTGTATTTGTTATAGAGGTAATATCTTTACTTATGGGAGTATTCTCCATAATTGGAGATAAATTTTGGAATGATCGTTATAAAACTGAGGTAGTTCTTCTATGTCATCACTTTAAATTTTATGCCAATAAATTAATTATGGTTTGAGAAAGGTATTCCACTCATATTATGATTAAATATATGAACCATGAGTTTCCATTTTGATTTAAAAATTCTTTTAAACATTGGCATGAAATGGAATTCCAGGCCGAATAATTTTCAAAATTCTAAAATAGGTTTTGAAGAATACTCTAGTTTTAAATTGTTTTGAAGGTAAGTATTTTGATGTTTTTTCAAATTGTTCATATGTTTAATATCTTTAAAAAAATGGTTTGGGTTATTTAAAAGTTTTTAAAATTTGTTGTATAGATTTTTATTTTTATATGGTGTGTTTCAATCGTTATTTTTGATATTTAAATCCTTTTTAAAAACATGGTAAATTTCTAAATCAGACGATTTTAGTGTATATATATTTTAAAATAGTGAATGTTTTTTTTGGTTTAAAAGGGTGAGTTATTCAATTTAGATTATTTTTGAATTTAATTTGAATATTTTAATGTTTTAAAATGTGGTTAAAATACATGTTTGGGTTCCCATTAATTTTTTATGTGTAATTTGATGAAATTAGTCTCATGATAACATTGAGATGACTTTCGAAAAAGGATAGTTGGTTTGGTATTTCAATATTGTTTTATATAAGATGGTAGATTTTTAATTTTTTAAATAATATTTTTTTAAAAGGTCATAGAACCTCTTTAGCCCCTTGGAAATATTTTATAAAAATGAGGGATCTTGATCCCATACAGGGATATTTATTATCAGTTCGTTGTATATGTTAATATTTTTTTATATAAATGTGGTTTCCTTTGGGTAAGGGTGTGGGAGGTTTGGTGTGTGATATCTAAAATTTTTTATATTTAATTAATGTGATGTTTGATTGTTCTCACATACTCTGAAATTTCATGGAAGACCATGAAGTACGGGATAGGTGATTTAGGTTGTTGATTATTTGACACAAGTTGATTTGTACTATGGAATGTTAAACTGGAACTGGGAGATCCCATAGAGTGGATGTTTCCCCTTGAAACTAATTGAACTAAGGAGAGGTGGGGAATGAGAGATCCTCAGGGGTACTAATTGATCTTTAATTTTTATAGGAATGTGGAATGATTCTAGATTCTAGGGTTATTCTAAGTCTTCATAGGGACCATTTTTACCATTTTATAGAGCCATAACACTTGAATCCTATTAGGATATTTTTGTTGAACATTTAATGGAACATATCATGTGTATCAATTATATCTCTATTTACCTATATAATTTGTTAATAATATATGTTCTTGTTGTCTATTTATCATTTTAATGTGACTTGACATTGTGGTTTCATAATATTTCCACTTAACTACATTTTGGGGTTCAGATTTAAATTTTTTGAAAAGGTATTGTTAATGGTATTAAATTAAGGAATGATAAAATGTGATTCCAAAAGTTCTATCAAACTATTATAATTAGTTATTTTAGAAGCTATTATTTAAAATGCAAAATTTTACTCAAAATATTTCTAGAATTCTTTTAATGGGAAATCCAATTTGGATTATTTTTGAAACTCTGAGTCTCGGTGGGTTTTTGAAACCTGGATTTAGGCTAATGTTCCTAGGTTTAAAGAAATTTTGGTTTTCAAAGACACTTTAGAAATAAAATGTGAATATTGGAATCTATTTTGAGTGGGAAATTTATACTTTAAAAATTATATTTTATAAATTTATTTTATTGTATGGCTTTATAAATAGTGGATTTTCCAAATTGTATTGGCCATGGAAACATGTTTTCTATTAAATTGTCTTTATTTAATGAAAAAAATTGAAATATATTTTTAACACACTTTTTGTGTGTCACCATTTATTTTTTATAGCCTTTGGAAAAAAATTTATTTTTCTTTATATATTTCAATTAAGAATTGATATAATGTAATATAAAATAATATTATTTTATTCAGTAGATTTAGTGTCCTAGAAGAATATTAAGATAATACCTTTATTTTATATATCTAGGATCATTTTAGTTTATTTGATTTTCTTTAATATTCTAGGGGAGGACATATGGTCCGATGGAGACCATGGGTTTTGTAGATCCTCAACGGTGTTGGTTTAGGGTATAAATTATTTTTTTGATATTTATTGTATATTTGGACCATTTTATTTTATTTTCATGCTTATAGACATATTTTCCCACTATTATTTTATTTATGTACCATTTTCACCCTAGATTAGAATTCATTTATGTTTCTCCCCAATTGGAAGGAAAATTATTTTATAATTTATTTTTATTTATTATCATTGTAAAAAAGGTTAAATGTCTTCCATGGTATCTTTTTTGATTCTCAATAACTAGTATCCATCATTTATGAATAAAAAAATCAAATGAGTCCTTTTAGAAGACTATGTAGGGTTCCAGGTAAGATGAAATCCTCGGTCAAATCATTATAGTTTTGAAATAAGAAAAAATTAATTTTAAAATATTTTAAAATAATAATTATTATAAAAATATTTTTATATTTAAAATTAAGTAATATTACATTAAAAAAGGAAAAACATACCGAGAAAATAATGTTCATATAATTTTTATTAATGGGTTATCATTCAAGAGAACTCTTGAATGAAAGTATATTTTAAAAAAATATTCAGATTTTGTATATTATGAATTGAAAGAGATAACAAATAATGGAATAAGTATCAACTATAATTTATTCAAATTAATGATATGAAATATCCATATAATATAATATACACCACTAAAAATAAAAAAAGTTTTGAAATGTGTATATCTCATAGAAAGTAAATTAATACAATAAAAACCGTCATAACATTGAAAATTTTATATTAAAATAATATTATGGACAAATATTGGTATAGAAACATAAATAACATTAATAAAATATTAAAAAAGGTAAGAAAAGATAATATACTAGTAATTAGAGCATATAAAAAAATTGGTGTGTAATAGAAAATATATCTCATGGAGTGAATATTGAGACAAGAAATTGTTACAAGGAATTCCCACTAACTTGGTCATCCTTTTGCAACTTGTATAGTGAACATAAATATATTAATAATATATTTCATGATCTTAATATATATATATATATATATATATTACTATTTATATAATACTTTCAAACAATCTATTACAGTTATGTTATCAAATTATACTTTATTTTCACCATTAGGTGTTGGAACGTTTGATTGTTTGTTTCATACAAATATTTTCATGGTGAGATTGATTGTAACATAGTGGTTCAAAGTAAATTATTACATTATTATTAAATAATTATTATACATTTATTTTTTATAATTACTTGATTCCCTTCTTCATTAGGTGAATGAAATGAATGAGGTTTTAAAAAATGAAAATCATGATAAAATAGTTTCAAAATGATTAACGTTTGAAAGGTGGTGTAGTATTGAAAAAATAAATATAAATTAAACTTTAATAGTGTGGTTAAAAATATATAATTAAATTTATATTAAATCATATTGAAATTATATAAAATTACATAATCATTGATGATACTAAAATTATAACATCATCATGTAGGTTGTAAAACCAACACCAACAAAAACATTTTTAATGGTTTTACATGTATGTAAATGTATTAATAAAATATTAATTTATTCTTTATAAAAGTTTAATAATGTAATATATATCATATAAATTCATAATTCCATTCTTATAACCATCCAGGATTGCTGGTGATGAGAAATGAACTTCATCATTCTTGGAGGTGTTTGTCTATATGTATCCAGAACTTACCATTCCATTTCTCAATGAATAGAATTGGGAAATGGTATATGATAACTTATAACCCCAAAATTATAAATTTGAAATGGAAGGAATATTTATCTTCCAAATATATCCATGATACCATCAAATGTATTTGGTGGAATGAAACTATTCATATCGCTTCGTGGAGCCGGTAGTCTACACATATGCACTAACGATTTTTTTGCTTCTAATTAGAAGGATATGAAAAAAATAATGATTGAAAAATTTATAAAACAACATATTATTATAATAATTATAATAATTTAATTATATTAATACTAATATTTTATTTTCTAATGACTGATATAATGAAGAAAAGGTTATGAAATATGTAATACTCACATTGGAACATGATATTCTCTTTAAAATCTTCTTAGAAATAAAGGGAATAGACTAAATTATATTTAAGATATGATTATGAATGGATGATTTAATTCTAGGAGAGGAATCATGGTTTTATTTCCATGTAAATTTCAATGGGTATGTGAAAAGTTTATATGGAATAAGTGAGTCGCCCATTGTAGGTAAAAAACATGGGCTTTTTATGGGAAAGAATGCTAAGTATGGTTTAATATTGGAAGGGAATAAATGTAAGGTGTGATAGGTGATTTAAGGTTGTTCAGAAAAAATTGAATTTAATACCTAAAAACTATTTTCCAAATGGTATAAATCCAATTTTAACATAGGAATATTTGATTCACAATAGATTATACATTTTGACCATTATTACTCATAATTAAATAACAATCCGGGTAATTTTTTTATTATTAAAAATATAAGAAGACGCATCATACAATTTTTTTAAATTATAAATAATTATTTATTCCTTTTATAACTATTTAATAACTAATTATTATAAAATTATCTTTTTAATTGAAAAATACAATATATAGAAATGCTCTTTGTGTAGATAAAAATTAAACTTATTCCCTAAGTTCTATTAATCTTATTTAGTATTAATTATCAATTAAGTGAATGTTAATATGCACACACACACACATATATGCTTAATGGTAACATTAGATTAATTATTTAGATGACATTAATTTAATTGATTGAGTAATATATAAAGAATTCATTGATAAAAATTATTTGACCACTGTTATGGTAATTATCATTAATCAAGGTTATCTTATTTTTATACCTAATAAATGAAATTATCATTAATATATAATATTTAATTTTTTATCTTAAATATTAATTCCATTCCATAAATTAATATTTATATGGAAAAGGTAAATAAATTATAATGTCGGTGCATGTAATGCATAAAAACATTTTTTTGGCATGTGTATTTTTAAGAATAAATTATGGATTTTTTAAAACATTATCAATGTTATAAATTATAATAACATTAAATATTTTTAATTATTTAATATTTATAAAAATTTTAACAAAATATATAACCTAATATAACCATTTTTAAATATAATGGAAATAATGGGAAAAATCCCAAAAATACTACTTAATTTCCTAAAATGTATTTTTTTGGTTCTCTAATTTTTAAATATTATTTTTAAATGAATTATATTATTATAATAATGATTTTTTATGATGAAATATATTTTATAAGTTTTAATATGATCTTTCTATGTGATAATTTCATTAACTATACATTTAAGTGATATAGTATTTTTTTAGAATTTACCTAAAAATCAATTATTTCATATAATTTTATAAATTTCATACAAAATAATGATAATTTCAAAATTGTATTCCATTTTATAAAATTTCAATTTCAAAACCACTAGAAGTTAATTTTATCATGACAGTGTAAGGTTTATAAAATAATTGATTTTTTAAAGGTATTAATATACCTTCTTGAAAATTTCAAAAAAACACAGATTTATGTCATCTTAATTTCTACATAACAAATCCTTTATAAATTATGATTATGACTTAAAGGTAAAATAGTTCCTAGTAGAAGTCGTAGTTAGTGATTTAGAAAACATTGATCTTTTAGATATTTCCATGAGATTAAACATTTATAGTAAATGATTTCACTCCAAATGTACCTATTGAAGATTGTATTAGGGATGATCTAGGTGAAAACAAAGTGAAGTAACTTCTTTTATAAGATTGAAAAACTGATCTTTGTAAGTAGTAAGCATATAGATCGATGCCACCTGATATATATTTCAAATTTATTTTGTAATGTGTTTATAACATTTTATACTCACCAATTTAATGAATGTGGTTTCAATGATCATAATTTTATAGTTTTTATTTTATGGTGTAATTGTTTCTTTTTAATTTAGTGTTTCATATGACACAATCCATTAAATATATTTTTAATTTCAAGGTAATCAAATATGAAAATTTTAGGTTGTTTTATTCTACCCCCTTAAATAAATTGTGTCACTGTAATTTTAAATGTGAATTACTGATGATGATATATAAGAACATTATTAGCATAATCATCAAACAAATTACAACATCTAATAATAATTCGTAATTGATGTCTTAGGATAAATAAATATAATTATCTTTTACTCAAACAAAATTACAGAATAATATACCCATGAATTTAAATGTACTAATTTTATATTCTAAAGAATATTCCATTCCCAAAATTTCATAAATATATAATGAATAACAATATAGTGTAATTATAAACATTTTTAAAAAATTAACAATATATATAATCATAAAATGGTATTAATCACTAGGTCATAAACCGAAAAACATAATAATATATACTATAATCTAAAGTATTGTCATAAAATTCTAAAAAAATATAATAACTAGTTTTTAATCAAATATTTAATCAATTCTAATGTCCTAAATACTATTTATCTTAATAAACTATATATTACCTCAACATTCAACAAAAAAACCCATTTATTTACTTATATATTTATCATGTTATCTAAAATAGTTATCCCAAAAATATAACCCATTTTTAAAATCACATTCCAATGCTATTGATAAAATTTAATATATATTTTTAAAACATTAAAGAAAAACATCTGATGAAAACATATTATAATTTTCTCATAATCCATAATAACTTCTAAAATACAATATAATATAATCATTAAATACCTCTAAATCAAAATATTTGAATCCCTATATGTAAAAAACTTCAATAAGAACATTTAAATTGGAATTTTTATCATATTCCACAATAATTACTTCTGATAACTATTACTAAAAATCGTGTTCTATAATTATTCAATCCCAATCAAATCATTCTTCCAAAAATTAGTAATAATAAAAATTTTGACATTATATATAATAATTTGAATATAATTTTTTTTATCTTTAGTTCATTATACTATTACCTTCATTTACACAAATAAAACATTTTATAATTCCTTTTATACAGCCCCATTAGTTATTTCTCCAGAATTTATGATGTCATTAGAAATTAATTTTCTATACTCTCAGATCATTATCACATAAACCTTCCAAAAACCTCAACCTTTTAATTTGTTTTGGATTTTTGGAGTGTGTTAAGATTAAGTTGGTTAATCATAACTTATGATTGTTTTTTGGGAATAACTGGATGAATTTTAATTATTGATCATACTTAATTTGATTTAAGATTAATATAATTACCTCATTTTCAATTCAAACCATTCGTAAGATGGTTCCTCTTTTCTTTATCTGCTGCTAAAATGAAGAATCATTTAGAGTTGAAAAAACTTTAATTAACAAAATATTTATATGGATACCTTCACACATAAAATAGATAGGTCATAAATTATATTCTCAATAACAATTAATGATTTTACAGGTTTTAATATAGGATATATACTTCCCTATTTAGGTTTTTAACTTATGTAATTAACATCACACTAGAATCCTTCATAATTTTTCATTAAAAAGATCATAGATTATCAAAATTATATCCCATCGTATTGTCATACTAGGTGTTCAGTAGGACCTCTATGACATACTCCAGGTGACGATGGAGCTTTCCAATCCACTTTTTTTCAGGGTATTTACCACCAGGTACAAATAGGCCAAAAACACACCCACTTGTAGCGTCCTGAAAGATATTTCATTATTAGAAAACTTGTTTTTTATTTTATTTTACAGAACATTAGCATGTTTCCCAATATTTTGGATTACCCCAAAAGTTTGAAATGGGTTTATTCTTGAACTAAAAAAATAAGACACAATTAATCTCTAAAATGACTAAACACCACTCAAATAAAATATGTAGTGCCAATTTTAAGGACATCATAATATTAAATCATTTTTATTAATATAATAATTGTATAACATATTATATCACTAATAAATAAACCATGTAGTTTTATTGTCTTTGGATACTCGATATATAAAACATATTTTATAGAAATAAGAAAACAATATAATAAATTAAATCCCTATAAAGAAAATTTAGAAGACTGATAATCATATTCATATCCCAAGGAAAATAAAATATAATAAAGGGTGAGATTACACACTTTTTAAGGGATAATATATCAATGGTCCATAAGTTTTAGATCATAAAATTATGATAAAACATGAATTGGATGAAATATTTTATTGGAAATGCTAAAAACAATTATAATTGAGCAAGAGCATAAAATATGTCCATAATATCTCATATGGTAATACCACTACTATTTAATGAGAAATAAAACCATGAAGAATGTATCAAGAACCATGGAATATAGGAAAGAGAGTTTGGAACAATCATAAGTACATGATTTCATATCATTGGGATACAGACTACCTACTAACTTTATGATTCCTAAACATGTGAGGACCTACAACCACCCTCACACTCACCCTTGTGAACCTATAAACTCACCAAAATATACACATATAACATATATCTCTAATTATATATAAATATTTACCCATTAAATTTGATTGATATATGATCCCCACCACCATATAATCCATACATAAGTGTGCTAATTGAAAATAAACGTTATGTTAGAAAAATAACACACATGAGGGAAGATAGGTTTAATAGAATTTTCAAACCATCATTTCATATAAAATCCATGGAAATAAAAAAAGGATTTTATATCCTATTCTAGTGTAATAATTACGGAAACATTCATAAATACAAAAATAATGTGATAAAACCATGGAGTCAAAAAATGTATCCAAATATATTATATATTCTCTAGGTAAATACCATTTAAGTGAAATGATGAAGAATGTGGTATTTATACTGAATAAGTAATGGGAATACCATGTACTCAATAATTCCCTAATCAAATATTGTATATAATTTTTTTTACCACCATTGAATCATCAGAATAAAATATTGGATATCCATAGGGAAAATATTTTAGAGTAAAAAATCATTCCTCTATATAGTAAATGATTAGGATATATAAAGGAGGTGATGGATCAATCATTTGATGGGGATAGAAATTTAATATGTCATTAGAAGAAAAAAAGTTGCTGTTATAATTAAAACCATTCATATAAATTCAAATTATGTTAACATAGATGAAAACCCAATGGAATGGAAAGGTGTTTCGTAACATCCTCATGTGGTATCACATAAAATGACATTAAGAAGTATACCTTGTAATATGAAAACTCACCACCTATAATGGAATGATTAACAAGAGAATCTATAGAGTGAATCATGAAAATAAGTATTTTGGAGACAAATATTATGGATATTAAAATGAATGTTAAGGAAAATATAAAATAATTTTTCATTTAAAACATTCGTTGTAAAATGATGTTCTAGATCATTTTCCAAAACATCATAAAAGTGGATTCAAGGAAAATTTAAAAAAAATTACTTTTTAAAAATATAATTTTATAAGTTTTGAATAAAACTATTCTTTTATAATAAGATGTGAGATGGATGATAAATGATAATCTCTTGAAATGATAATATTTTAAATGTGAAAATAATTAATTTTTCTGAAAATTGTATTATAAAGATGATAATAAAAAATTAATTTAAAAATAAATTAAAAGTACTATAAATTAAATAACATATATATGTTTGTAAATAATTATAATATCATTAGTATAATATAATAATATATATATAATAGAGAAATATTATACAAACTTCCTCAAAGGGTTATGATTCATAAGCAACATTGATTGGGAACGTGGTTTGAAAATAAAACCTTATTTTTTTAATCATTTTAACAGATTTGGAGAACATAATTATTTTCAATTTTATGAAAATAATGACAAAAGAGATCCATATAGAAGAATCTACACCTCTCAAAACAAAAGAAGTAGTCAAAATGCATCTTTTTCAAGGAAATTGAATTGAGATAATAAATCTCATTTAGACTGTGGAAACATTTTTATTAGAAGAATACAATGATAGAATTATGATATAGACACATATATCCCATTAAATAAACCTTATATATGTGTATATAATATGGTATTATGCCTACTATATATAATAAAATCGTGTTCTTCATAAAAAATATATCTCTTGAAGTGAAATTTGAGAAAATAAATCATTCCCTGGAAATATTGCTAACATGGTCATGCACTACTCTTTTGTATAATGAACTGAACTATATTAATAATCTATTTATGAATCCTATTATAAAAAAATTTAACCTTTATATTTTTTAATCATTTATTATGAATATGTTACCCATTTATAATCTATTTCAATTTTCGTGTGTGAGATCATTCGACTATTTGTTTCCTACAAATATTATAGTGAAAGAATCAATTACAACATAGTGGATCCAAGTTCATCATTCCAAGATTATAAAATATATAATATCTATTTTATAAAATTATTTTTATGTCTTATACTTATTATGTGAAAGATATGAATATGGTTTGTGAAAATAGATATCCTAGTGAACTAGTTTGGATGTGTTTAACAATTAAAAGGTGTTATATGTGTAATAATATTAGATATTTATAAAACTATTGAATATTTTTTTTAAAAATATTAAATAAATTATTCTAATATGATATTATATTATATAATACTACTAAAAAATTCAAGATATAAAAATTATAACAATATTCAAGTAGGTTATAAAATTGACCTAAACAAGAGCATTTTATAATGGTTTAACAAGAAATGAATGGTTTTTTGATAATATTTATATAACTTATGCAGATTATTAATAATTCCATAAATATAATATATCTTCAATAATTATATTATTATTACCATTCATGATTTCACATTATGAGAAACAAAATCTATTTTTTATGGAGTCGGCAGTATGTATATAGAAATGATTGACCATTATATTTCTAAATAAAGGGAATGGGATGAAGGTATGTGATAAATTATCATTAAATAATTATAATTATTTTTTGTAAAACATATTTATCAATAAAATACATCCATGATACTAGCCAATAGAGAAGGTGGTGAAACCAATTCACATCACTTCATAGAGTTAGTATTCCTCGCATACACACAAATGATATTTGTGTTTTTATAGGTAGATAAATTAAAATAAATAATTATTTTAAAATTAATAAAATAACATATAAATATAATAATTATTTTTATATTACTATATTACTTTTTATATAAGTGTTTCTGAATATAGGTATTACAATAAAAGATTAATAAATTTATAATACTCATATTGGATGAACGATTGTCTCTTGAAATTATTATTTTAAATGAAGGTATTATATTTTCTTTTAGTGATAATGGGATTATTGAAGTGCAATGTAAACAATGGTTAATAAATATTGGAATAATTTAAATCAAATTTCAGTAGATAAGTGTAACTTACAGATGGTGGACGTGATATCCGTTTTATATGTGATAGAGTTTGGATTTTTCATGGAAATGAATGTTAAGTAAGGAGTTAGGATGAAATGAAATTAATTTTAGATGAGTTAGGGGAGGAAAGGTTGGTGGGACATGTATTTAGGTCATTAAAACCAAAAAATGTAATATTTGACACCTGAAATACTTTTTAACATAGAAAAATATGAGTTATGGTATACTACACATTTAAATACTTATTAATCTTGATTAAATATTAATCATCATAGTTTTTTAATAAAAAAATATAAGAGTGTAAATAATAATACATTTTTATGAGATGGATACAAATTTGGATCTATTTAATCTAACTAAATTCCTAATTATATGAATATTTTCTTTTATATTGAAACCTATAACACATACAAAAACTATTTTTGTATAAAAGTGAAAACCTATTCATTAAGGGTTTTTAATATTATTTTGTAATAATTATAAAATAAATGTGTGTTAATATACGTAGTTATATGTTCAAAAATACTATAATGGTCATTATTTAATACGTTTTACATTATTGGATATAATAAAATTAAAACAATTCTATGATAATCAATTTTTGTTATTATCATAGTAAATAAATTTTATCATAGTAATATTTTTTTCCTTGAAAATAAAATCACCCATATTAAATAATATATAAATTTTAAATTTAAATAATAATTTTATTTAAAAATTTATAATTATTAGTCATAATATAAATTAATTTTAACATTATCACATGCAACACTTAAAAATCCAATTTAAGGAAATGTGCATTTGTATTCATAAAATTTATGTTATAGAAATAATTATCAATATTATTGATTATAAATAAATTATTATTTTTACAATTAATCAAATTTGTTTTGAGTGAAAGTCACACCCCGACTTCGCAAATCTGTAAATATTTTTAATTTTTACCTTTATCATGTAATTTTATTTGATTTGATAGTTATGTCAAGGTGCGGGTCAAGTCCGACGTGGATTTTTTGTGGTTTGTTGATAAATGAGTGTTTGTATTAGCAGCATCCGACACTTGGACAGAGCTCGTTCGAAGCTGCGTCACATCGTGAAATTGCCATGCACCCCACCCGATACACGGTTAATTAATTAATCAGTGAGGTAAACATTGAAGTGTTCATAAAATAAAACATCAAACAAATAAAATAAGATTATTTAAGATCTGTCTTAATAATAATGTTAATAAAATTATTATTATTATTATTATTGGAGATTATTATTATTTCAATAGATATTTTAATTTGGTCATGGATTGTAAATTAATATTATAATTATAAAATTATTAACTTATAATCATTTTTATTATTATTAAATGGATTAAGTTAATTTTTTGGTATTATTTTGATTTCAATTTATTTTTATTTTCTTTCAATTTTTTCATTTTCTTTTTAGTTTATTTCCTTCTTATTTTACTTTCACTCTTTTTTTCCTATGCCGTGCAAGCCTGACAGCCACCTCAGAGCTTCGGCCGACCTCCTGCACCCCCACCGTAGGTGCGTTCCCTTCTAACTGGGTTGTTACTCCATTTTGGTTAATTTTTTGGTTATGGTTTGGTTTTTGTTTGGTTCATTTATGGTTTAATTGATCTGATTGCTTGATTTTAGGGCTTAGTTGTTTTGTTTTCAGTGTGATTGAAGTGCAGCGGACTTTTCACACCAAATATACAATGTTGGTCTAAACCGAGGTAGGTGGTTCCACGTATAACTATTTTTTGATGGATTAATTTACTTTTTCAATTAATTTATCATGGACTTACATTAATTTAATGGGTGTGAATTAACTTATTTTTTAAAAATAATTTAACATACGTTGATTTTTTTTGTTGCATGTTAGTATTGTATATAGTGTGTTTTTGTGAAAACCCTTATTGAGTCATTTTATTGTCTTATATGAGTTGTGAAATAAGGTTATTTAATTAAATAGAAGCTACGAATTAGATTATGAAGTGATTATGATGTGCATTTTTTAATAAAAGGAGTTTTTGTGTGATTTTTGTGTGTGAAAAATCATGTGATGTCGCATGAATTATTTTATAGAATTTATTAATGGTTTATGAAATTATATTGACGTTGCGAATTTTTTTTTGAAAACCATATTGGGGTGAACAACATTTCAGAATGGAAATTTTTGATTTATTTACTAGCATCATATTTATGCCATATGATTTTGACTTCTATGTGTAAAAAACCATGCCGAGCTATTTACTATTTTATAAACTCTATTATTTCTTTAATAAAATGTTTAAGGGCTACAGTTGTGTTTTGGGTGTGTTTTTGATTTAATCTCATGTGGTGCTTCATGAGTCCATTTTTATAAATTGTAAAATTTTTAATTAAGTAATTTTGGTGGTGAAAACCATGTTTTGATAAGATTATTATGTGAGTGAGGTTATGAAAGAGGGTTTGGGTCGGTCTAGTGTGTAAAGAAGTGTTTTTATCTTTAAAATTTATTTATGAAAATTTAAATTGTTTTATTAAATAATTATTAAGGGTGAAAATTTGTTTTGGTTAAATTGTGTCAATGTTTCCAGTGTGTAAAGTCATGCAACGTCTGTTGAAATTGTTTAATAAATTTTAATGGTTTTTTTGAGCATGTAAGTTCGTTCTTTAATTTTTTATTCATTAATTAGTTTTGTAAGTGATGCATATTTGGTTTTTGGGATATTTTTAATGTGATTATTATTTTTAATTGGTTTTGTCTGTGTGCATGTGTAGTGTTGGGTAGAGATATCACCTCATTTTTTTGTTTGTGTTTGACATATGAAATGAACTCTAAACTACTTGAGCATAGATGGGAAGCCTAGGAACTAGGTTGGCAGACTAGGACTACTGCGCTGGTGATACAGACATGGCATTGTCCTAGTTTCACTTAGCTGGATTGATGACTATGAAACTAACTAAACATTTGGATGATATTTGGAGACCACTAGGTTATGGATGTGTTTCCCTACAAGTGGATCGTCCACAATAATGTATATTATCGTGTTTCTATACCATTTCTCACCAAGACATGATGTTATAAGGTGCCACTTTTCACTAGTATCTTTTGGTCATATCCCATGTTTTGTGATCCTCTTTTATTTGTGCTCATCGTCGGCACATTGTGTGACGTTGGAGATACCATTAAAGTGTGTGTGTGGGTGTGTTTTAATTTAAGTTGTTTTTCTTTAATGTATTTTTCATTAAAACTATTTTCATTAAAAAAATTAGCATTTATTTTTTTTGTCTGTTAAATTAAAAATGTATTTTTCATTTAATAATTATGCATGGAACCTTTTCTCAGTGGAATCCTACTGGGATTTTAGGTTACACCTTACATACACCTTTGGGTGTATGTATAATTTGTTTCTTCTACATTCTAAGTTGAGGAATCGAGTGTATCATTGGTGGTTTGAGTTTTTAGTGGCACCCTCATGTTGTTTTGGTGGTGGTGGCTTGGTTATGTGACTCCCCGTGTTACACGGAGGTTTGAGTGGGAGTTCTATTTTTTCTTTGATGTCGTCTCTTTTTGGTTTTTAGTTGAAGTTGTAAACATTAAATCTGAACATGGTGTAAGGGTCTTTTTGTTTTTATGATTTTAGTCTCAATTTATTTAGCTTCTTGTTGGTTTTATATTTATTATTTCAAGTAAATAGTTTCCAAATTTTATTTTTCATACACGAGAACTTATGCAAACCCGTGGGGATAGGGAATGCCATACGGCCCTTGCCGAAAACAGGGTTGAGCATCGGTTTGATGGAGATCCAACTTGGATCATGACAAAATGGTATTAGAAGAGGTTTGTAATTGTTATTTGGGGTGTCATGTAGATCATAGAAAGGACTGTCGGTACTTGAGTGGTAGGTACGGGAAGAGTGTCACAAATTCTTACTCGTTCCGATCCTCAAGTAACTAGGGATAGTTTGGGATTTATGTTTTGGATTTGTTCATTGTGGTTGGGGGAGGACGATAGGATTAAACCGATAATGCACACGGTCTCACATTGAGTGGCGACCCCTGTGATTCCCGAGAGTACGGTTCGACACTCCTAGTGGTTGGTGCTTAACTAGGGCATGGTCTTCTAAACCATGTAGCCTGGTTAGACCCGACCACAAGTCCTATATCCCAGTGCTTTAATGTTTGTGATGTCATACTTTAGTTTTGGGTTGGCGTGAATGTTTTTTTAGGAAAGCGGACTTTGTAGTTGCTCTTATTTTATTTTGGTGTGCGTTGGGCATGATTCTTGGGGTCTGTTTCTTTGGAAACTTGTTTCATGAATTTTGTGTTTGATTTGTCGAAGTCGAAATTATAAAAGTATTCCTTGGGTTATTTGAAATATAAGTAAGTTATTTTGGAAATGGGAAGAATTTTAAAAAATTGTATTAAATTTTTGAAATGGTTTTGAAAAACAGTATTTTTAGATATTGAGAATGTTTTGTTTTGAAAGCGAAGTAGCCTTGTTTTTTTCCCAGTGGTATTCCAATGGGTGCTTGAATGTGCATGTGGACAAGATAAATAGACAGTTGGTGGATCATGTTGATGGGTGCATGAGTGGCATGAAAAGGTATAATTTTGAGGCACTATGGAATATCAGTGGCGATTGATTGATTTCTAAGGCTGCATCATGTTTCCTAGAAAGTGGGATTTTTTCTAAAATGGTTTTGTGTGCTTAAATGGTTTTGAAAATTGGAAAATGACATTGAGTTCATAGTGAAGATGACTTTTTTAAAAGAGCTTTCAGGCTATGTTGTGTTGTGTTTGGTTTTTCAAGTGGGTGTTTTCCTTGAAAAAAAGAATTGATGTTTTAAATTGGAATTATTGGAATTTTTTTGAGGTGTGGATGTTTTTTTGTCATGCATTTGGATTTATGGAAGATTTTTTGTGTTATTTTTAGGGATATTACCCCTAGAAAGGTCTGATGGCTTTCTAGAGGGTCTATCAGTTCTTGGCTCAGCCTAGAATCCTAGTGGAGTGGCAGAGTTGGGTTTTTCTAGGTTGTGTCGATTGTTTTTAGATGTTGAGGTTGGTTGGATATCATTGAGTTCTTTGAAAATGTTTGGAATGTATCCAATTTTTGAGGGACTACAAATGTTTTTCATGAATAATTTGTCTCATGTATGTTTGGAGGAGCGAGAATAGACCAAAAAATGGTGATCGTTCTGTTTTCATCGCGATTGGGGATGTCTTGATTGATCCTCAAGACTGGCATCATATCGCGGTTGTACCTGAGGATGTGAAATTTCCTAATCTAATGAGGAGTGTGAACCGAAGGGGTCTATTCTTGGAGTGCTCCTTCCATTAGTTCTTGTTGTGTGTCAGACATGCCACTCAATATATTATCTCTAGTGTGGTCAGTCTGGCACTCTAAGTGGTTCGCAGCAACTCTCAGTGGGTATGTTGAAGGAGTGGACACATGGGACAAGAGGAGAAGTATGTGGATTTCTTTTCTAGAAAAATAAGTTCTATTCAGAGGTGGTATGTTTATGATTGCGAGGCGGTAGATGTTTCAGATATTAGATCCACATCCGTAGGTCTTGGGGTGATGTTTGTGCGTAGTAAAAACTTGTCGAATGTGTTATGGTCTTTGTCTGACTTAATTCTGTAGTGTCAAGATGAGGACAACTTAATTTTCATTATTGTTGTATCGTCTCTGATGGATTCATTTTTTTTGTGATGGGTATGAAACCCATATCTCTTTGTTGTGGTCTTAATTTATTGGAGTTCCTCTTCGGACTTAAAGTGGTTCAGAGAATCTGAATTCTTGTAAAGCCAGTGGGTGTGCTCTGTGAACCTTCTTATGATCAATTATGGATCAAAATTGTAATCGTTTCAAAGATTATCATGTCTTGTGGGATTGACATGTGCATATCCTGTTTTCCACTAGGTTAGGGGTTTCGGCTATCAAAGTTATCTATTTTGGTGGAGTTTTTTCTAGTGTAATAGTCATCCTTGCAGTTTGGATTGTGTTGGTGGGATCGTGACAAAGAGTTCAGTATTAATCGCTCAAAGTAAATTGGGAATACCCACGTGGGTGTTATGGTGTTATGAAAATTTTAAAATGGTAGGGAGACCTAGTGCGAGACTCATTGGCGTCTTATCTTATGATGGATTTTTTAAACTTAGGGAACTTGGAGGGGAAAGTCAATGTTAGAGGTTTTTTTGGAGAACCAATATTTGATAAGAATCCTAATATGGTGGGGAGACCACCATAGGAAGAACTTTTGGAAGACTCTACTTTCAAAGTGCACATGGCGAGGCATCCTCTTTCTTTTTTTCAGCCCAACCTCGAAAATGCTAATTGGTTAACTAAGGTAGTGGGTCGTTGGAAGATTATTATTGGACATCTCGGGCAGCCCTAATGATCCCTATTTTAGGGATTAGGGTGTTCCATGTTCTAGTTTTGGTTGAGGTGAATTTCTTGTTGCTGGTTATTTTGCTTGGTGATTTTGGTTTTAAGTTCTTGGAAGTTTCAGGACATGGGTGTTTTGAATTCCTGATCTTCGAGTGATTGAGGTTTTGTTTTAGGTGTCTTCATGGTCTTTCTTGGAACTCATGGTTGACCTAGTCCTTGAAACATTCTAGGGGTAGAAAGTGTCATGGTGGTGAAAATTTTCACACCCAGACTTCAAACATCGGTAATGATTTTTAATTTTTACCTTTATCGAATAATTTTATTCGATTTAATTTTTTTGGTGAGGTGGGGTCCAAGTACAACGTGAGTATTTGTAGTTTGATGATAAATGAACGTTTGGATTAGCAATTTCTGACACTCAGACAAAGCCTAGTTAAAGTCATGTCACTTCGCTAAATCACCATGTGCCCTGCCTGGTATGCAGTTAATTAATTAATCACCAAGGTAAACATTAAAGTGTTCATAAAATAAAATAAAGATAAAATAAAATAACATTATTTAATATTTTTATTAATAATAATGATAATAATAATAATAATAATAATAATCTTGTTGGGGATTATTATTATTTCAATTGATATTTTAATTTGGTCATGGATGTTAAATTAATGATATAATTAATGACTTATAGACTTATTATTATTAATATTGTTATTATTTTTAAATGGATTAAGTTTATTTTTTAGGATTTTATTTTGTTTTCAATTTCTTTTTATTCTATTTCTATTTTCATCAATTTATTTTTATTTTATTTTCTTTTTTATTTTACTTTCACTCTTTTTTTTCTGGCACTGCGCAAGCCCAAAAACCTCCTTGTAGCTTCAGCAAACCTCACGCATCCTCGTCGTAGGTGCATTCCCCTATGACCAGGTTGTTCATCCATTTTGGGAAAATTTCTTGTTATGTTTTGGTTTGTGTTTGGTTCGTTTATGATGTAATTGATCTAATTGATTTATTTTAGGGCTTAGTTTTTTTGTTTGCAGTGCGATTGAAGTACGGTGGACTTTGTGTATTAAATATAAGAAGTTGGTATACACCGAGGTAAGTGGTTCCGCGTAAAACTTTTTCTTGAGGGATTAAATTTTTTGTTTGATTAATTTAACATGGCCTTCCATTAATTACATGGGTGCGAACTTAGTTTTTAAAAATAATATAACATGCGTTAATTTATTATGTTGCATGTTTGTATAGTGCGTAGTGAATTTTCATGAAAACTATTATTGAGTCATTTGATTATGTTATATGAGTTGTGAAATAAGTTTATTTTATATAGGAAGAGTTTTAAATTGGATTATGAAGTGGTGATGCGTTGAATTTTGTAATAAAAGGAGTTTTTGTGTGAGTTTTTTGTGTGAAAAACCATATGATGTCGCTTGGATTTTTTTATAGAATTTCTTAATGGTTTATGAAATGATATATAAGATTCGAATTGGTATTTAAAAACATTATGAGGTTTCACATCATTCCAGAATGGAAATTTTTCATTTATTTATTTGTAGACGTTTTATTCCATATGAGTTTGACATTTCTGTGAAAAAAACCATGACGAGCTATTTACTATTTTATAATCTCTGTTTCTACTTTAATTAAATGTTTTTGGACTATAGTGGTGTTTGGGTGTGTTTTTCTTATGGAATCCCATGTGGTTCTTCATGGGTTCATTTTTAGAAATTGTGAAATGTTTAATTAAATGATATTGGTGGTGAAAAACAAGTTTTGATAATATTATACTATGTGTGTGGTTATGAATAAGGGTTTGGGTCGGTTTAGTGTGTAAAGTGGTGTTTTCCCTTTTAAATTTATTTATGAAAATTTGAATTTTTTTATTAAATTATTATTAAGGGTGAAAAATTGTTTTGTTTAAATGGTGTAAATTTTTCCGGTGCGTAATGTCATGTGATGTGTGTCGAAATTTTTTAATAAATTCATTTAATTGTTTTTTTACCATGCAAGTGCTTTATTTTATACTTCATTCATTAATTGGTTTTGTAAGTGATGTAGATTTGGTTTTGGTCTATTTTTAGTGTGTGTATTATTTTTAAATTGTTTTTAATGTGCACGAGTGTAGTGTTGGGTAGAGATATCGCCTCATTTGTTTTGTTTGTTTGTGTTTGACATATGAATTGAACTCTAAACCACATGAGCAGAAATATGAAGGTTGGGTACTAGGTGGGTGGACTAGGACTAGTGCGCTTGTGATACAGAAGTGGCATTGTCCTAGTTTCACTTAGATGGATTGATGACTATAACACTAACTGACCTTTTAGATGATGTTTGGAAGAAAACTAGGTTGTGGACGTGTTTCCCTACTAGTGGCCTGTGCACAAGAACATATATTTTTGTGTTTCTATACAATTTATAACTTAGACATGATTTTCTAGGGTCCCACTTCTCACTAGTATCGTTAGGGCCTCTCCCTTGTTTTGTGCTCTTCTTTTTATTTTCACTCACCGTCGGCACATGGTGTGATGTTGGGGTTACCATTAAAGTGTATGTTTGTGTTTTTTAATTTAAGTTTTATTTCTTTTAATTAGTTTTTCTTAAAACTATTCTCATTAAAATTGTTTAAGAATTTATTTATTTTTCTTCTGTTTAATTGAAAACATATTTTTCATTTAATAATTATGTGTGGTACCTTTTCTCTGTGGCCTCCAACTGGACATTTATTTCACACCCTACATATACCTTTTGGTGTATGTAGATTCTATTTCTTCTGCATTCTAGGTTGAGGTATCGAGCATAGAATTGGTTGTTCGGGTTTTCAATGGCACCCTTGAGTTGGTTTGGTGGCGGTGGCTTGGGGATGTGACCCCTCATGTTGCATGGAGGTTTGAGTTTGAGTTTTGGTTTTCCCTTAACGTATTATCTTTTGGGTTTTTAGTTCAATTTGTAAACTTTAAATATGAACATGGTGTGAGGGTCTATTTGGTTGTCGAATTCTTGATTCAATTTATTCAGCTTGTTTTTTTATATTTATTTATTTGGGTAAATCGTTCCCATTTTGTATTTTTGAAACCGGGGCACTTGTTCCAGCCCGTGGGGATCAGGAATGTCCTTCTGGCCTTTCCGCGGACAGGGCTTGGCGTCAGTTTGATGGTGACCAAACATGGTTCATGAGAGTGAAAGTAAAATAAATCCTTAACATAATTTCATAGTCTGTAAAAATAATTAATTGATAATTACAAAATAATAATTTTCATTAAATTATTCCTAATTTTATAATTCTTTTTTTTGTGTCTTATGGTTTTTACCTGGTATTTTTAAATGGATTATTTTATATAAATGAATTATTTCGTGAATATTATTTTATTATTTTTTATTGGTACATATTTTTTTGATAATTTCATAAATACTATGACATAAGTAAAATTTTTTTTCCACTATTTACCTTAAAAGACTTATTTTAAAAAAAATTAAACAAATATAATAAGATAATTATTATTGAAGAAATTTTTTTCTATAAAATTATAATAATAAAATAGAAAGAATATAATGTTCATATGAGTGCACAAGTACTGAAAAAAAAGATTTGATTAATGGTATTAATATAAATTATTGAATTTTTTCTAAAAAAACATGTTTATATCATCTTAATTTCCTCTAAAAAAACCCACTATAGGTTTAGCATAATATCAAAGTGTATGATTGGTAGTGGAGGCATGTGCAGGTGCTGATTCCACATCCATGGATCTCATAGCGATTTCCATGAGCTTAAGCATTTCACATATTCAATTTTCATCAAGCTATACCTATTGATGTTCATATTGGTATTTGTATAGGGTAAACCTTAGGGGCACCAATTATTCTCTAAGATATGAGAAAATGATTTTCACAAGGGAAGTATTATACTTCTCAATTCCATGTTACCTATTTTACTAACTGATTTCATATTATATTTAAAACATTTTATACCCTTAAATTTAATGACCATGTTTAGAAAAATCATATTATATAATATTTATTTTTTGAGATCGCCATTTTTGTTATTTTATAATGTTTCATGTGACGTAAACCATTGTTCGTGTTACTAATATAAAGGTAATCATATAATAAAACTTCAGGTTTTTATTATACCCATCAAGGGTTCCTATTTAAAATTCTCAAAACACTATAATTTTATCACATGGTGATCAATGCCAATTGAATCAAAATAATGTAAATTTAAGACTAATAATAGACTTAAGGATCCTTTTCCACAATATGGCTGACAAAATAATGTTTTATATAAAATTTATTCTATAATCATGCATTTTATGCAACTCATATATCATACATCTCTTGTAAAATCTTATAAATAAACCATAACGATTTTGGACCACATAAATCATAGATATTGGTTCCCTCTCATCTAAGCCCACTAATTAGTTAATATTAAATTTAATAATATTTAAAAATCTAATTTAACACCTAAATTATGGATTTGTGGATAAGAATGAAAAAAGTGAAAAAATATTATATGGAAGGGTATTTTATTAACATACCTCTAGAAATCCAATTAGATAAATAAAAATTTAAATGTGGTCACAAATAGAGTTTATATTTAATAATGATCATAGAAAAATCTTATATAGTGGAGGATAGGTCATGTGTCCTTGGAAAATAAATGAATGGGGTACCTTAATTTATTAAAATTTTACAAATTTAAAAAAAAATTAATTTAAAAAAAACATGACTATGGGATATTGGGTACCTGGTGCCACCCAAGGTACTTGTTTTATTATACTAAGTGGTCAGTGGCACTATAAGGCCCACCACCCTCATTGATAAAATCTATTATGTATGAGGTACATGATATGATGTACCCAATTATTTATTTCTTTAAAAGAAAAAAAAATTCTATATGGATCCCAACTCCATGAATACCAACATTGACCTCCACTAACTAATCCATTAAAAAAACAAAATACGCATGATTTGTTCAAAATTAGAGAAATACCATACCTAGACATATGTGGGTCGTTACACCATTCACATAAATTTTCATGTTAGGGTAAATGTTCTTCTCATGATACAACAACCAAATAAATACACTCTAATGATGAAATAATTTCAATACACTCATTTAGTTCTTCTAGATAGGTTTTAGAATAAATGTATGCAAACTATCATGAATATATTTAACCAGTCAATTTTGAATTTTTAACTTATTAGTGAATTAAAAAAATTGGTAACTATTTTTGAAAAGATAATTCTGATGTTAAATGTTAAAAATACATAATATAAGATGGTCATATGGTATATATTGATAAAGATATAACCTAATGAAAATTTAAATATTGTGATATTTTTTACTATATCCTTTTATAAGATATGTACATATCGTGGGATATGATATGATTGAATCAAATTTATATCGTAAACCATAGATTAAGAGATAATTGAAAGAATTATATAGATATTTCAGGCCTCTCCCTTGGATAATCATATTATATGATAAAACTATAATATAATTCAATTTAATCATATTGTACATTTAATAAGGCAGATATGATTAACATTGTATTAGATTATTAAAAGTTAAAATTAATTTATTTTACATTATTATCTATCATTTTAATAAAAAATTACTATGAAGAGAAATTTTAGAGAGTCACCATTTAAGTTAAATGAAAAACTAATGAATAATCTTTCAGAAAAAGTTTATAAAAATGTTTTTCACCAAAGGATTTAATTCATTTTTCAATAATGTTTTATTAAATGAAATTAATGATTTGGGAGTATTCCAAAGGCCAATATGAATAATATAAAATTAAATAATATTTAATTAAAACTTTTTTAAAATTCAATCCCATTATCTAGAAAAATCTACCTCTTTCTCAACCCTTTTCCACTCATGTTATAATATAATATTGTGGTTGTGTTTAGGGTCCTATTAATTTTCATGGGTGATCTAGTCATCCTATGGATATAACCTAGATGAAGTATCTTATTGAATACCTCTTTTTGATCTTTATTAAAATATTAAATAAGAATGTTTCTGTAACCAACAATGGTGAAATATATATATTCATCATTTATACATTATATGGGTTTTGTTTTCATTTCATAAGGATCATAGTTTGGGTTTTTTATGCATTGAATAAGTGTTATTTGGTCATTATAGAACCACAAGTGGTACCTAATATTTTCTATGTGACTTCATTCTCCAAATCATGTTTGAAAATGATAAAACACGGATGTCGTAACAATATCATAATAAATGTTATAAAAAATAATATACAAATTGAACAGTGGAAAGTATTATGACATACAAAATCATGGGCAAGGTAGGGTCTACTAATATGATATATGATATCATAATAGGCAATACATTGTTTATATTTTGTTCTCCACTACATTTTATTGAAAAACTAGGGTTTTCATAACTAAAATTAGTTTCAAATTCATGTTTCAAATTAAAGATACATATAACCATTATGAAATTATAAATATCACAAAATATGACACCCTTTCATTGAAATTGATGTCACTAGCCACCACAACTAATTTTATGTTGTGACATGGGTTTCAAAACCTATGATATAAATATATAATAGAAATTACTAATATATGTAGTTTTATTTATTACAATGTACATGTATTAATCATAACATGTTATATAGGATTGTTTCTATGTCACAATTTATGAAATAGAGATATCACATAATATGACATTATGAAAATATTTATCTTTATATTTTTATTTATGAATTGAGTTATATATTTTATGAAAAGAATATAAATTATGTATTTTTAATGTAGTTATAGTTACTTTATGTAAGGGTTATGAATCATTTACAGAATTATTATATTTATTATTAAATTTTAATTTTTAATACCTTTAAATATATATGTCATGAATTATAATTTGGATATAATGTGTTCATATAGAAATTAAAGGGATGTCTTTATAGTTTTTATTTATTTAAAATAATAGAAAAAATATAAAATAATTCATATTTAAATTGTGAATTATTTTTAATATTTAAATTCAAATGTTAAAATGAAAATGCCTTATTTGAAAAAAAAATTGAATGATATCAAAAACAATTATGATAATTGATGTTATTATGTTTTAGATAAAATAGAATATGTTATATTTGGTCAATATATATTATTTATATCATATAATTTTAAGATTTAAGGTTTTTATTTTTATTTAATATCATATATTTATCAAAACATTCCATACATTGGATAATATGAAGGAGTTTATATTGGAAATAAATATTTATTGTTTATATTTATTTAATTATTGAATTTTTATAATGACTGTTTAAATTATAGTGTTTATAGTATACTTATTGAGTAGTTTTTCTATAAATTTTTATTTCTAGTCAGGTTTTATGAATAGTTAATTGATTGTCTATTATTCTCTGATTTATTAAAAAATATGAATTGTATATATCATGAAAGGATGTTTCTTCAATATTAAAAATTAAACAGCATTTATGAATTTAATACATTCATTTAAGGAGTTGCATTCTTGATATGATAATCATTTTACTTTTCATCTATATTTATCATGGCTTATAGTAGGTTTGGATCATGAATTAGAAGATTAATTATAGTTTATACATATTACGTACATGTATTATGAGGCAACATATGACTCTCTTGATTAAATATTCATGTGCACAATGTTTTTGGTTTATGCTTCACACTAACCTAAGAGATTATTATATTTATAGTTAAATGGTGGTTTTTCACATTTCCCTCCATGATTACTAATGTTTGAATTAGTGTTTCATATGATTTTATATATTTACACTATTTTTTTATTTAACTTATGTATGAGATTAATATTGACATGTATAGATTTATTTTGATTTTAACTATATTGGTAATATAAGAAATTAGTTGTGAAATGAGTTATATATCAATATGGTCTTAACATAATGATTTGGTATAAGGAATAATGATTCTAAAATAAATCATTATAAACTTATATAGAAGTATAATGTGAATATGATATTCTGTGGTAATTATAAATGAAATTAAAAATATGAATTTTAATATTCAATAAAAAAAAGATTCAAGAACATAATATTTTAACTTAGTAGTTTCATTCCAAATTTCAATGCCTAGTGATTATCCTCTGTAAGGAAAGAGTGTAATGATGTGACATTATGATTTATGTGCCTCATTTTTTGTGTTATATATGTGTTACACATAGATAAGAAACCATTTTTAAGGATACAAATGTAATAGTGTTATGTTAATCCATATTAATGTCTCAGGGATATGGGATTTTGTGGTAGAAAATATACATTGTCTAATAATAGAAAATGAAGTCGGAGGATCTAGATCAAATTCCACAACGTCTCACCTAAATTCAGTGGAAGGATAATTTTTTGCGGTCCACTATGACTCATCTTACCATATCTATATATAACCTCTGTCTAAATTTAGTGGTCATAGAGATATATAATATGATGTATATGTTATTCTATTGTTTTACCAAGTTGATTCATTTGGATGGTTTCATATGGATGATTAATAATTTTTCGTCGTAACTAGAGGGGTTTTATGTGGGTTGGACTAGTGTAGCTGTTAAAATGTTTAAAAAAAAGAGTTTCATATTGGTTTTTCAATAAAAATGATGGGGACTATTGCTTAGCGGTTCATATCGGGGACATTGAAGGACTTGAGGAGAGTCTCCTGGTGAGATGGAATGATATATTGATTAATAATTTGTCGGGGGTGTAAAATATTTTATCTGAGAATATTTTGAGGATATAGAGTCTATGTAGGGATAAATCAAGATCTGTATGGATCAAAAATAGAAATTGGTATACTGGTTATTTTTAAGAATGATTTAAATAGGTAAATTTCACCAAAAAAGTGAATCTTGTTCTTGATGATGGATTATTCATAAAAGATGAAAAGATGGTAGGGAATATAGATTTGAAATATTTTGATAATCTACTAGCTGGATAGAATATAGGTTTGGAATAAGTAAATTTTAGGGTTGATATGTAAAATTGTTTCTTGAGATGCATTCAATTTTCTTTGGGAGGCTCTAAATAAGAAAGAGCTAGAATCTATTCAAAAGAAATAATAAATCAGGGATACATTTTTTAGCATGAAACAAAACTATTCCCCAGGTCCTGATGGTTTCCTATGTTCATTTTTAATGGTAGTAAGGTACATTGTCAGGTATAATGTTGGGGAGGTGGTGTGGGACGTTTTTTTAGTTGGAGTACTAAATAGATATGTATGTTCCTCCATGGTATTTCTTATACAAAAATTGAAAATAATACCAATCTATACCAATATAGAAAAAAATTATATTTAACTATTACTGATAAATAATTACATGTCTTATTAATATGAGAGTCAGTGGAATTATTCCAAAATATATTTTGGAGGATTGGCATGGTTTCACGTAAGGGAGAAGTATCCAAAGGGACATTGGTATTTCAAAAGAAAGGGTGGAGGACATGATGAAAAGGGATCATGGATCCAATTTCATGATACATGTGGATATTTAAAATTCATGTAATTGTCTATATTGGATCTTCATAAAATGGGTCAATTTCAAATTTGGATTTCATGAATGGTTTTTTGATTTTCACTTTAAATGATATGCCTCCCTGTGGCTTTCCAATTTTTCAATGGGAAGTCGCATTAGTTTCTCTACATATCTTCATGGTGTAAGGTAAGAATATCCATTAACCCATAGACTTTTCATATTGGATAAGGATCCTCTTATAAGTTACATAAAATGAGGATTGGTGGATAGGAGAATTTTTCCTTTTAGAAATAGATTTTGGAATTGAATTAAATCACATCATACGTTTTCTGATGACAAGTTATTTTTTGTTAATGGAAATAAAATATTAGACAAAAAGTTTAATAAAATCATGAAAAACTATGTAAATAGAGAGGGAATCATATCAACACAAGGAATAGTATAATTTTTTTCCCCAATAAATATTAAGGATGGATAAGTTTTATAATTAGTGAAAACCTTTTCATGCAGAGATAACTACTAATGGAGTATCGCAGATCCATGATATAAAATCGAAGAATTAAAAAGTATTTATTTTATGGTATTATCAAGAGGATCATGGTAAGGATATGTACTTGGAAAATATATTTATCTCGTTCAGAGGGAGGATCACATTGATTAACAAATTACATAATATTGTGGCTATAAATATACTATATATCATCATAATATAGAAGGGGACAATATAAAATCATAAGATGATCATTAATACATATTTATGATATTTTAATTAGGGAATGTAATGCAACTCGGTTTCATGGAAAATTATTTCGAGGACAATTGATGATGGTTTTATTGGACTATGGAGTGTGTCAGAAACAATGCATTCCTTCCATGTGATAGTAAAGTGGGACCTCATTTATGTTAATTAATTATGTGGGAAATTTATCAGAAAAAGGTATGGAGAATATGGGTGGAATAGAAAGGCTGATCAAGGAGGATTTTTAGTTTTTCCCTATGCATTTCAGATCATTTTATGTAACTAAAATACATGGATCTAGGGATATCCAGTTGAGGATATATTAATTCATGGAAGGCAAACAGGGACATATAACCATAGTTTTTTCTTGCTTACCCTGTTCCAAAACTTTCATTAATGGGGGAAAGAATATATCTAGAAGTTATTAACATTATTCTTAATAAGTATCCAATGAATTTATATTGGAATATTTTTTTTCTTGATGATCATGACATATTATTCTTTGTGGGTTTTAATGCTATAAAACATGGTGGTAGTGGTTATAAAAGTGTGGTTCATGTTAGTAGTGTGATAAACATATATTCACCATAACTATGGTTCAAAAAGATTTTCTAAAGATGAATTTTATTATTTGGAGAATGAGGACTGAGGATCTTACTACAGATGATAATATAAAAAAGAAGGGTCTTGTCATAGCCTCAAAATTACAGGGTTCTATAATTCCTCAACAGAACAAAATTTAGTACATATTTTTTCAGGGTGACTAGGAAAGGGGTATTTAAAGAATTATAGGGCAGGGCATGAAAATTCAAGTAGATGGGGGATTAATGAAAAAGTTAATCAATGCTTAGATTCATGGTTCTAGTTCACAAGGGTCAGAGGTGAAGTTTCTTTTTGTTGCTTTTCCATCTGTCTATTGTACCATTGAGGAGGCTAAAAAACTTAAATATAAAGATTATAGGTTTCTTATATTTTATTTTATGTAAAGGTGATGGAAGATATAGTGTTACTAGGTTTATAATTCATGTTTTATTATCCTCTATATCATTAAGAAGGTTTCTAGAATTTATCTCTTCTAATTTGGTTGGTATATGAGAAAACTAAGGAAAATGGTTTAAATAGAAGGCACTATATTGAGGGATGAAACTAAATGTGGAAATACCATGTCCTTTAGGGGACATGAGAGGAGGTCAACTGTTGGGAGATAGTACAGTTTCAATTATTTAGGGATTCAGTTCATTTTATGGGGTATGAAATTCTGTTGGATCTAATTAAGATATTTGGTAACTGGTATAATGTAATTTAAGTATTATAATATTTTAAATACAAAATTCTAAATTGATTCTACTCTATTTTTTGGATTCCTTCAATATAATGATAGATATCCATATGAGCTGTCTTATCTTGTAAATAAATTTTTATTTTTTTAATAAGGGACTTTATGTAAGTCACACATGGAGAGAATGGAATTTCATGGTAGTTTTTTTATTGTAAACAAAGTCTAGTTGAGATCATTTCATAAACTTGGTTGGGGTCCCCACATGATAAATTTATACTCATTGTAAGTGGATAAACCCTATTCCTTTATCATTTCTGGCCTCTATGTGTTGAGTGTGGACTTTTTTAGTTTGTTTTACATTTATAACTAAAAGTTATTTTCAATCAATTGTACCCATATGATGGATTGGGAATGGAATTTTCCCCTCAACCATACATGATTTATATATGAAATTATTGTTTCTATGTTTTAAATAAATAAGAATGCGGTGAAATTAAAACTTTTTGGAAATCATTAATTAGAAACATATTACTCTTGTACCACTAGTCGACATGATTTAATAAATTGGGTCATTATATATTCAGAAATATGTTGATAAAATACTTCTTTAAATGAATATTAAACATTATACTCATATGATAAAAGATTCTTATATGTTGAATTGTATCATCATCGTCAAATTTTATATTGAGGTAACATTTAGGGAAATAAAATATTTAGAGAATAATATTTCTATAATGGTATAGAATCTTGAGAAACATATTCAAATAATAAGTAATTTCATATGTTTTGTAGAAAAGAAATCTTGAGAAACCATGTACTAATTAACACAACTAGGATGATAAATATGTTTATATTGAATATAGTAAAGTATAACTTGATTATGTATATTTATACATACATTGATGTATCCCAAGATATAAAATCTACTTGAAAATAAAGTTGATTTTTGGATAATATAAAACCTAAAAAGAATTTATCATGAACAAGATAGACCTGAGAGCTAAAAAGATTACATATAATTAGGTAGATGTATAGTTCTGGAGGGAATATCTATCTCAAATCATGTACACAATATGATTGGGTCTATAAATGAATTATAGATATGGGGTAAAAATTAGTTCTTGATAAAGTCATATACAACATTCTTTAATCACATTCAGAAGGGTTATAATATTTATTTGTGAATTTAAATAGGATTTGGTTAAATAAAACATTACACCATATCCCCAATATGATAAGGATCACTGACCAAGACATGGTAAGTCCATGATTTTGTTCCTTGATGATAATATAAAAATAAAAGTGAATCAATTATAACTATAATGGAATGATAAAATTTCATTGAGAGTCCCCAAAAATATTTACACAAAACAAAAGATCTATAAATGAAGATTAGTGTTTTTATTAGGGAAAAAAGTTATATTTGATGATGAATTATCTGGAATATATTAAGGGGTTAAAAAATACATGGTGGTCCACTTAAGTAATAATGTTGTAGAAATAAATTATTATTTTATTTTGGGTATATGATTACAGGTAAATGTTTCAAAAGTGTCTTAAATATAAAGGATCTCAGGAATAAAAGAGAATTAAAGGATAAAAATTGTATTATACATTGATTTGATGGATCAATGGGTTACTACATCAATGTTTTTAATGTGGTAGGATAACTTTTATCCTTAAAATATTTGAAATCATTATTTTATGTCATTAAATTATTCTATCCTAAGTGAAAAGTGACATTTTTATAAAAAACTATTTTATAGAAAATAATAGATTTTTGATTTGATGCATATGGTTATGTTTTATCCAATTTTATAACATGGAATGAGGTAGGATACATGGATAAATTAATTTAATAAAGGATAAAAGAGTTTATCAGATATATTTTTTAAAATATATGGGATGGATTTCCCACCACATTTAGTGGAATAATTTTAATAATAAGGTCTTATTTTCAGAATAATGCTCAAAATAGACAGAATATAAAATATTCTATAAATTAAATAGCTTACAAGTTTTGATAATAAATGAAATAATTATTATATACTAAAAAAAATATTATTTTTTTGCCTCAAAATGATATTATGAAAAGTGAATTATTTATAATAAAATAGTGGGATTATATTTTTGACATGAAGATGTTTATAAGTTTATAAGAAATATATTATACCTATCAAAACATAATGTGAAATTCAAATAACTCCCTAAAATAGTTTTTCTTTATAATTGAAAATATAATTGTAAATAGTTATATTTAGTTAGCATAAAAATTTTAATGTTACTTTATCTTTTAATATGGTTGGAATGTTTTTAATTTAATGATGCAACAAGTTTCATTTTATCACTAAAATAATATTATGGAATATTTAGATGAAATTTTTCTATGAATAATGATGCTGATAAACTTATAATTTGTTCTAGGTAAACCTAAATATTTATTAACATCATAACATTGAAAGTTATAATGTAAAAGAGTTTGAATACTATGTCAAAATAGTTATATATTAGAAGTATGGTTCATAAGTCTCATAATTATTCAAAATTGATTTCATTGTAGATGTTACCCATTAAAGAGTTCAATGGAAGTGGTTTATTAGATTGTATCATACAGATGCTAAAGGAATTACATATAGATGTAATTAGTTTTACCAAACCCTAAAATATCAACTACCAATATAAATTTTTGGTGCTTTATCGTAAGAGATATTATGAGACATGTGTCTTTGAAGCATATTGTATGTAACATTAATGGACATTAATCAATGGAAATCTATTCATTTATAGAAAATGTACTCTCCAAATTATCTTTATTTCATTTTGGATATTTTTACTATTGAATAAAATGATAATAGACATCTAAAAGATCAAATTTTAGTCATCCTTAACTAATTTTTTATGGGGTATTTTATGGATTGATGAAATATTAAGTTCGGTGTGTGTAATATTTCTTATAGATAAATGAAATCTTCTCATTTAATAGAAAATATTTTTTTTATTCTAGATATCCTATTATGTATTCCACTATAATTTATAGACCCTATTTATATATTATCCCCATGGTACATATATGAAATAAAATACACATACATGATATTGGAATGTAACTAAGAAAGAAAACATTCATACTTTTATTTATTTCTTATGAAATCATTATGTATTAAATCAACATGGGTGGATGGTCATGTTCTTGATTATGTTGTTGATTGAGTTTTAACCAAGATGGGATTTTCCTCTCATATGTTCAGTATTCCATCCAATACATTTATTTATATTGAATATAGAAGTGTATTTATATAGTTGAATATGTTCTAGATGATGTTATTATATATATATGGATGCACGTAAAATGATGTTCTCATCCATCTAAATGAATTAAATATCACACATTAATCAACCTGGATAGCTTATACTCATAGAATTATGAATGCATTATTGAGATATATGGTATAGATATACTTCATATCTCGGGGTCACTAAATTTATTAAGAAAGGGTATTGCATGATTATTCATTATTCTATATGATATAATAGAGACACACTACTGTATACATATATTTGATTTATGTATATAATACTAGATCCCTTTGTATATTGAGTAACACTGATTCTTTGACAGAGGTCTCTCTTTTCATGTAATTATGAATTTGAGAATTTATATATGTTTCCAATTCTATAGTGGAAATAGGGACAAAATTTGAGATTGATTTAATAGATATTGAGTTTTTAAAAACTCTTAGAGTTTCTAAAAAAATAGGTTTTCTTTTATCTACAAGGATTTTTAGATCAATATTTGAAAGATATTATCCATGATTAAACACACCGAAAAGTTGAAAATATATTTAAAAAAAGTGTTTTAAAAGATCTGAAAAATGAATTTGATATATTGAATCATGATTCTTTTATATGGTATAATATAAGGTAAAGTCGAATAACATCTACGAGTATTTTGAGTAAGTGGAATATTGAATGAGAAATAACCCAAAGATATTAAAAATACAGAGATGTTATTTTCTATAACAAATTACGGGACATATTCTCATGATTTGTTATGACAAGAATGAATCCAATTCATGTAATGTGTCTTGGATTATAAGATATCATAATCCATTAAATTATAATGACATTACCTTTCCTCGAACAATTATATTATATAATATTATGACACTGTATTGTGGGATAATCATATTATACCATTAACAAATAATTCTATAATTAACATGGAATTTAAATGTTAAATTTTAATATTCAATTATATTAAAATCTTATATATCATTACTATGTACATTTCACATGATACAATATATGGGAGATTCAAATTATAATTTACATAATAGATTTATATATAATAAATTATCCAAATGATATAAATTAATTATAACCTAAGTATTTAATTGACTATTTCACAACATTTGATTAAATACATTGGATGCATATAGATTTTCCATGTGGCCCATTTTCAGTGCTCAAATTTTATTAATGAAATAATTCCACCAATACTTTGTAATATTTCATATAAATGGCTAAAAGGTTGTATGAGTAACTAGTTACTTATTAATGGACTCATATAGTTCATACACACACTTCTTATTCAGGACTACCACATTCCATTCCTTGCTTATTATAATAGAACATCTCACACATAGCCTTGCTCCTTGGTTGTATCATTGAATTTGATGATATGTATGAATTCCATAAGTAGATTCAATATATCACATGGGTGAACATGTCTTATTATATATATATAAACCCACAAACCCCAATTTTTATCTTCAATTATCCTAAAGAAGGAAAGAGATTGATTTTATTAAGAAGAATAATTACTAATCATAATTAATAAAATGAAATATATCCACATATCCTCTAAGTCCCCTTTTAAGTGATTTAATACTGTAATGTAATGGGATGTTAAAGTAAATAATGGGTTTTAATATATCTTAATGAGTTTTACCATTCTAATACCACTTCCCATAGGTCATCAATAATTTCAGTGAGAAAGACTATCCTCAATAAGATTACTTAAGAGACCCGAACCCATCATCTAGGTTCCATATCTATCAAAAAACTGGTGAACCCAATATATCCCCAAGAGGTAATTCTCATCTCCCATTGGTTTCCTAGTTTAGTTTCCATTTAGGTAGGTTCCAATTATGAATTGTATTTAACTTCCAATCCCTCATTCATAGGGAACATAAGACTCTTTAAGCAAAGTCTCACCCAAGTGTTCTCAAAGGGGCCATGCCTAGGTCTACCACCTAGGTGTTTTATTTTCTCAGGACACCTAACTTTGTGTCACATTCACAATGAAATCATAATTAGGTTCCATATTCACCATGATCTTATGAACACATTCCCCTTTCACCTAGGTTTTATAACTAGGATTTCTTATTTCCCATGTGACCTACTAGGTTCCCATCTACAAATCTCACATACCAAGAATTTCTCAACCAAGGACTCTTTCATGTCCTTTTGATATACATGATTTGGACACCAACTCTTGAGTTCCACCATATGATAATGTATTAATTTGATAAAAGGTATTAGAATTATCATCAGAAGGACTCCTGCAGATTCTCTATCTAATTGATAGGACACTCAATGAAATAAATACCATATATTCCCCTGATAACATGTGTCGTGTCATTAAGATAACAATTAAACCTCCCCAATATCATGATGAACATCTAAATTACCAAAGAAATCTTCTATATAATTCAATTATCCAATTATCCTACATTGACCACTCAGTGATCCATTTATATCATGGGATTATAATTCAGTGTAAGTATTAAATCCCAAATTTAACTAAGTTATATACTAGGTTAAACTGCAGAGGGATTCTCTTACACAACCAAGGCCTCTTTAATGGCCTCTTAATATACAAGATTGGATTATAAAATCTATATTTCCACCATATGATCATGTATTAATTTGATAAAATGGATCAATCATATAATCAAAAAGAATCATCAAGATTATATGCCTAATTTGTTGCACCCTCAATGAAAGAAAGACCACATATTCTCCTGATAACATGGTAAATTTCATTAAGATATCGATTAATCCTCACCAATCTCATGATGATCATATCAATTACCAAAGGAATCTTCGATACACTAAAACTATCCAATTTCCCTCCTTGGATCAATCAATGATCTATTCATATCATTGGATTATAATTCAGTGTATGTATTGAAACCCAACATTAACTGAGTTATCTACAAGGTTGAACTAGTGAGTGATTCTCCAGCACAAGCCCAAAAAAAATTTATAGGAACCATTCACCTAGTAGTCCCCAATATATAAAATTTAAAGATATAATATGTGTTCCATTATGTGCGATTATTAACTACTAAAAATATGTCATTTTGGCATGACGATAAAATACCGTACATCATTGGGTATTGTTGTTGAATCTTAAAAAGTTCTTTATCGGTCCCAGTTAAATTACAAAAAAATTAATTCCAACTACAGTATTCATAATAATTAAAAAGGTATGGTGTTCCCATTAAGAGGAACCGAATTATATAGGTTTCAATTTGACTCATTGGGATATGTAGGAAGACCCTCTAATGGTATCTACCACATCATTACAATTCCTACAACCTCCCTAGGTGGTGATAAATTATAGTTCTTATAATTTTTTAGATTTAAAAATAGTATTTATATGTACTCAAATATAAATAGATAACCTATGTTACATATATATTTTCTTATCGATGTATAGTATGATTCGATCAATATCACAACCAAGGTAGCTAGTATTATTAAAATAAAGGATTTATGAGTACATATAAAATTCATATGTGTTTATGGGTATCGAATATAATGCCTCCTAAAGGGTGATCCAACCTTCCATACACCTGACCATGTGTCACTAGTATGTACTAGTCTCTCCAACCATTGTAAATTAGGAAAAAAATCACCATAAAACATCATTGGTAAGGGATTAAATTGGGGAATAGAATTGATAAACCTGATTTTAATTATTTTAACCAAAAAAGTGATTCATTTTTCTTGAACATATACATCAAATATTTTTGTAATGATTTTATAATTTATGGTTTATGTCCTTTTGGATCTCATGAAAAATACAAATGATATAAAAAATAATACTATTTAATTAAAAGATACATATGTAAAATTATTTTAGCTACAGGGAATCAAAATACACTTCCCATAACTCAAAGGAATGCTAAATATATGACTTAATAGTTATAAAATCGACGAACAAATAATGTAGAAAATATTATCTCCTACCAAGTACCTCTATCTCTAGTTGGTAAACACTCTCGTCTGGTAGTACTGACCCTTAAATACATGGGAGATGGAACCTGAAATTAACATGGAGATGATTTATATATGATTTCTAATGAAATAGGTGTTGTGGAGAAGTAAGATAACCATATGGCACTAGACAATGAGTTTTGAATCTTATCTGTGTAGTTTTTCAAAATTTATCTACATTTATCTTAGGTAAGATGATAAGGATGTTGAATATGTTCTGACCACTACATAAGAGCCTACACGAAGGACTCCTACTAGTATCCTTCACCTCCTAAAGAACTGTATGGACCCTATTTTCAAGGAATAATTTATAGAGGTTTCACCATGAAATCTTGGTATTAGTTTTACAAAATATGACACTTGACTAGTAGGATCCATATGGTTTATATGAAATATTGATTCTGAGGGTAGGCTAACATCCCAACTCACACATTGATTGATCACTAGAATATATAAATTATATCAGAAGTTAATGAGTAGGTTTATATCATTTAGTCAACTCATAATGCTCACTAGTATATTTTATTGGAAATCTGTGAATCCTATTAACATATTATAATGGAAACTAAGTACAATTATTATATAATTTTTCCCACAAACAATTATAAATATAACTAAAATATCCTACCAAAAAACAATGAAACCCGTCTATATATTATGATCAAAATCATGGATAAGTCTTGTATCCTTGTTCCCATAGACATTAATAAAGCTCGCCAAAATATCTAGGTAGCAACTAATAAATTATGTAAATACATTCATGTTGAAAATCAGGAGATGTATCAAATCCTTATTCTCATATATTATTTTGTCATTATATATTGTTATAACATTGGATTAGGATAATTATATTATTTCTATATTTGAATTTATGGATAAACATAAAGAGTGTTCGAAGAACATGAGTGATCTAAAAATAATTTTCTTGCTGAGATATATACATCCTATTGGTATATCCAAAGGAAACTTACGAAGCACATAGATATATTATAATTAGAAAAAAGGATCTTCCTAACGATGTATCTCACTTATAATGGCCATAACCTACACTGTGAAACCACATTCATGTTATATGTTCCAACCCCATCACCTGGTTAATAACATTATGATAGTGGTTTTTATAAGAATAACCCATAACCTATGAAAAGTGAAATAAAAACCATAATTTTGATATTCTTGAGTACATTTATCATATTACATCAATGAACTATGAATCATATAAATTATCATCAATATAACAAGTATGTTATATATGTAGAGGACCTCATTGTGGATTCAGGATAATAAACAACGGAGGTCCACCATATAGTACCTTATATAGAGGTCCTCCATATAGATCCATATCCAACTACTCTAGATGTACTCTATAGAATTCTTCTTATGGAGGACCTCCAAAAAAGGATATAGATATCAATAATGAACGTCCTACTCATGGTGATATATTTTAAGGTCCTCCCTATATCATGAAGATAAAATGGTTAGGTTGTTATCTCCTTGAATGTTTATCTGCAATTAGTATGAAATAGGGTCCTACAAATTAAAACCAAGATAACATATGTAGAGTTAATTCCTCCATAATATACACTATATGTGAACCCTATAATATAAAATTGAACCATAATTAAGTCCTTATTTTATTGGTGAATTATATTTCTTAATAGAGGTCCTCTTCAAGGTGATCATTGTGAATTTCTGACTCATAATGGAAATTCTAATTAGCACCAAGGTCCTCCATATATTATTATTACCCTAACAATTCCATCATATTGAGGGACACTTGAGAATATTAGGCTAGGTACAATAAAAACCATCTCATTGTCCATTAGTGTATCATCTTGGGCAATAGATGATTTTAGGTAACAATTATTATTTTAACCTACCCTAGATCATGTGCCCTTTAATTTAATTATTATAATTCTAAATGAGCCCACTTTTAACATGGTGGAAGAGAATAAACCATTATAATTGGATAAGTTGAGTAATCACTCACAGAGGATGAATAAAATTCCATGGTCACATAAAAATAGTTGTTTTAGGATAGAATACTGATAATGTATTATCCAATGGTCCCTCCCTCATATCACATTTTAGAGGAACTGATAGTGGAATTCATACTTTACCTCCATCACAACATATCGTTGACTCTTCCTAATCTTAAGACTAAATTTTTTTATCATAATAATTATTTTAATCACCTCATGAAATGTAATTGTATTTTCCACCAAGATGGAATGGACACATTTTTAGTGTCTTGGAATCCTATATCAAGTAAAAATTTTGAGGGCCTCTAGTATACCAACATAAATTTATAGAGTTGAGATTCTATTATTATTAAGGTGTGTAAATTCTAATGTTATTTAAATTTTTATTTTAATAAAATAAAATAAATTTAATAGATTAATAAACAGATATGATAAGTTAAAAGAAATTATCGACATAATAATTACCGTAATATTTTCTAAAAAAATTAATTACAAATGATATACACTCATCATATTTATTATCAAATTACAAAAATTAAATTTTATATCATCATATTTCCAAATCATATTCATAATTCTGATTATTGTATGAATGAATAAAAATTTTTACTATAAATTATACACAAAAACAATAGATAAGGATAAATAATACCCATAAAATGAATAAAAATTGAATTAAATATATTAACCTGTTGGTGAAGAATAAAACCTATAAAAACTATTTAATTTTTTGTATATGGGATTACAAAACGAAAACATGTAGACTCCCTATGAAACCCCGTATACAAGTATCATCCTCCCCCTAAGGAATGATATGCATTGAATGGACCAGTTATTATAATTTTATGGTATGATGGTTGAGTGACCATTCTAGTCTATGCATTTAAATTTTTATATCCCCTGATGAGCCTAATAATTAATGGGCTTCCCCTCTTTATTTTATTTTTTGGGAATATTTCCCCTCAATTCTATTAAATACCCATGTTACTCGATGGTTTATTCCTCCATCACCCTAACCAAATATTTCCCCCATCATCATCTATAGAGACTAGTGATCCACCATTAAGCCTACCCAGGATTAATCACACTAGTGTCTTGTAAGGAGAAACACCACCCACAATAAACATATCGGATGACAACCACTGTCTTTTGTGTGGCATAAAAAGGAACCGCTCTAGCCTTTATAAATGAAAAATTAGTATATTTCAAAAAGGAATATATTGTTTTCAAAAGAATAAATATTTTATTTAATTTTTAGATATGATGAAATATATATTAGATAATAAATGTTACTTTTACAGTCAAATGCATTTGTCATAGTTGTCATTATGGAAACTTTTATTACACATATTATGATAATTAATAAATATGTGTAAAATTAAACCATATATAATATAACATATGAATCCTTTTTATATATGTTAATAAATATAGATAATTTACTGAAAACAAAATGAATAATATAAAGAAACAATGTAATGTATTATAAGAAAAAAAGGATTTTTGTTCAAAATGTTATGGTTTTCAATATTATAATATTTCCTATCACATTTAAAAAGTTAATTTAATTAATATTAATAATTAAATGTTTATATAAATAAATAAAAATTCATAATTTTTTTATTATTTGGCAATACGTAACATTGAAATCATATATTAATTACAAATGTGTTTTTATGAAAACTAATTTTTATTTGTTATGTGTTTTTATTCTGAGAAAACTAATTATATGCTAATACCAGGATAATATTAATAAAATATAAGTCTCCTATGTATAAAAAAATAAGTTTTCAAAAATTTTATAATCAATATTTGATATTAAAAATTGTTGAGATTATATAATATTCAAAATGTTATTATCTAAAAAATAGCGTTTCTATAATTTTAATGATTTTTTAAAATTAAATATATCATACTAAGATAGAATATTTTAAGTAAATGTATATAATTTTTTGAATCATCACCTAAAAAATTATCATTTTTATTTTTTTATTTTTAATAAAAATTAGAATAAGGAGGTGAATAGTAAAATATTTTACAGGCATCATATTTTGTAATACTATATATGAAAGAATTTTTTAGGTTTATTAAAGTTAGATAAATTTTTAATTTACCCATGTAATTTTTATTCACAATAATTTTAGTATTTTATAACATGTTGGGTCACTATTTGAAGACATAACCTTTTGATTAATTTTTTTTAAAACACCCCTCTCTTTCCTTTATAAATACCAACATTCACTGTCCCACTCATCCTCCCACCTAAGCATCTTGGATCGACAAAAATATATCCAAGTATGTCCCCAAAACTATAAGAGAGTTCTTGAGGTTTTTTATATGAAAATGACATCATTTGAATACTTAATACTTTTAGTAATGGATTCATCCCAATGTGTAAGATAAGAAATCTCAATCACAACTTATCTATTTCTTTTTATTTATATCTTCTTATTTTATATCAAAATATATTCTATAAATACTTATATAATGATATAAACATCATAAATATACTATTTTGATATTATATAAATGTATAAACCATTATCTATACTCCTCTATTTTATTCTATGTTGAAAACATATCCCCTATTGTGATCGGTTCACTACCTATTTGTATAACTTATTTCATTTTTCACCACATCCACCATGGATGATCATGATAAAATTTTAATGGTTAAATATGAGAATAATAATTATATATTATCTTTTTAGATATTTTGGAATGGGTAAATAAACATAAATATTACATGAAACTGATTGAGGTCAATACAGTCAGAAAAACAACATAGATGAACTAATCCTTAAACACAAACATTTATACACAATTAACAATCTTAATTTTGATAAATATATAAAATTTATTTAAAATTTAATTTTATGAAATATATAAACATTGTTCCATTACAATTATAGTTTTTTGGTGTTATTTTTAAGAATTAAATTAATTACCAATATTCTAATGTGACCTTAGAACCATGAAATGGACATAATTGGGTAGGTGAAAATAAGCATTATGTTACTACAAAATGAATATAAAACAAAATAAAATATTAATAATAAGTTAAATATATGTGAAATATGTTTTTAATTAAAAATTTAAGAATCTTTATTTTATTGTTCATTTGGTTGGACACATTTATTGAGTGATTCGGGATCTATGGTAAGTGAAATCCCAAAACACCCTCTTTTTAATGGGTTATGCTTTCTCTCTCTAACTTTCTATATCTCCCTATTATTATAAAGTAAATATATATATCTCCCTTAAATATATAAATATCATATTTTATATTTCCTTGTAGGTGTTAAACATTGTTTTTTAATGTTCCATTATCAATATTCTCTATAAAGATAATTGAATTAAAATGAACATTACTTTTAATCATTCATTTTAATTTATAAATATTTTAATTTTTTTTACTTCCATTATAAATAATAATAATTTTTTTATTGTAAATCATTTTTACGGATATCATGTTTCCTTTATCTTCATTAAATCATCCTAACTTATTTTATAAAACAATGTTTAAGGTGTTCATTTTTGTTCCTACTTGTCCATAGATTACTTATGAATTTTTCATTACATGAACATCATATTCAGGAAATATTTCTCTTTACTATAAAATAAAAATTTAAAAGTATGTAATTCCTTATTATATTGGTAATTATTTGGTAATATCCTTTGCTTATGCTATTAGACTAGATTATATAATCAATATTCTTATCATTAGGTTTTTCTTATTTCATTATTTATGTATGGTTTTATTATGAGGTAAAAAATTCATGTATATATTATAATGTGATGGGATGGAATATAATTATAAAAAACACAATACATTTAGTTTTTTTATCTCCGGAGACACCATGTATGAAAAATGAGGTGTTATCCAAGCACACTGGGATTTTTTGTCTTGGTAATGGGACTTAACGTATGATTATTTTGACTTGTTTTAGGTTGTTTCTATATTATAATGATTCTATGAACATATTATACCAACTTTTTATTCCATTATTCCATGTAATGTTTTAAAAACCTTATATTATTGATATCAATTTATACTTCATAAATCATATGACATATTTCATTATCAGGTTTATTCCCTTACTAGGATTTATAGATCACAGTTTTCCCTAAGGTATTTTCTTTTGAGGATCATTCTATTATATTATAATACAAATGGGATAATGATGAACATTATAGAGTTTTATATAATGATGATTTACATTATTTTAATGTTAATATTTTATGAATCTATTCTTCTAAAGATAGAATACCACTTGATTTATAAATTGGATTTTATTGAATCTAATTTAAAAAATAATATATACATATATTCTAGAGAATATATTTTTTATATATATCATAAACACCATTACAATATTAAGTCACATTGTTACATAATCAATGATACTACCCTAAGATATATTTATTATAGGATGGGGTTAATAGGAAACATTTTATTTTACCCCATTTACTAGACAATACTGTTTGTTAAGAAAAATAGATTGAAAATTCATTGATTCGGGAAATGCATTAGTTTTGGGGTATTTAAATTCCATTTGATATGTCTAAAGAATTATTCCAACCCCTATATCATAGAAATAATATTCTTAGTAGAAAAAATTTATTAAATGACTCTTTTATTAGGATTCCCATCATGCCAAACTGGTATTCATTTTGAAGAAAACAAATATTACAATCATAAAGAAACTATTGTTGATGAAAAAAATATGATCTTGAAATTTTGTCACACACAACTAATGATAGGATAGTGACTTAAAATTCAAAAGACCATGGTAGAACCAAATTCATTTGCAGTACAAGAGTATCCCCAAACCATAAGTATGGGACATTTTCAACACCATTACTCCATCTAGAATAGTTATATCTATAACACAGATTTTTTTTGGTTGTGAAAGAATATAATCAATAATATTGAAAAAATATGGGGAAATTAATACCTTATCAAATTCTAGGGAATTCAATCTTTAAATAAGGAATAAATTAAAAAAATAAAACCCTTATCTTATTCTAATTCATTCTTTATATCTTTTATTTGGAACACATTTAGTGAATGTTGTTGGGGACTCCACTGTAATCCCCTTATATAAATAATTTTTAACAAAAAGTTAAGGTGGACTCGAAAATAACACTTAGATTTTATAATTAAAAATAGCTTTCAAGGAAATATTATGTCAAATAGTTTTACTATTTATCCCATGCTGAATATTTATAGGATGAAAAATAATCACATTACCTTAACATAACAAACAATTTTGTTCCATTTATGTTATTTTCATTTGTAAATATTATTAATTAATCCATAAAAATAATAAAGAGCAATAAAATAACATATATTACTATGATGAAGCGGTTTCCATTCCAATCAAGTTTCACACTAAGATACACAAAGAGGGTGTATTTACCCAATATGAGAGTAAGTATCATGATTATGGTTCTCCTTCGAACAACCAACTAATACCGACTCAATTATCTTTGGATACAGATAATGAAAATATTGTGGATATCTATATATCCCACCCACCCCCCAAAGAAGATAGCCATATCAATATAAGATAATGTACTGATTAAAAGGAAGATGTGTTGGAGAAAAAAATATGACTCAAATCCAAGTTACTAAGAAGAAGTACAGCTTCTATGTATGACTCCTATACTAGGGAAAATGTTTGACATTTAGAAAATATACATCTATAAAAAGGATCTACATGAATATTAATGGAAGTGTCTAATCATCGAGCAATGTGGGGTCCAGAAAATGGGTTTAAATAACCCCAAATATTTTGGACCATCAAGAGTTTTCTCCCATAGGGTAGCAATTGCTAATATGTTTTATGTGCTAGCCTGGGATAAATCATGATATATGTCACTTTTAGGAATCTTTTATCTTGATATATCATATTTTTCATACTATATCTATTTGATCATTATCCTTGGAAAAATTTATACCAGATCTAATTGACTCTTTAATGTGACTTGATAGGAAAATTATATTTAGGGAGGGTGATCCAAAAATATGTAGCCCAATAGAAAACTACAACCATAGTAGGTGGAAATTAATCCTGATTCACTAAACTATAGGAATTCGTTTTTATTGATATTCAATGATACATGAGATTTAATGTGACATCTTACTCACTTTATGTCTTGATGAGGCCCCAAAATTGGAACACCAGTGCATCATGTGGCTGCAAAACACATGTGATTTTTAAAAACCCTTGATGGATAATTTTTTATGAATAGTGGATTATCATTTGGGAATTTCACTGATTATGATTATATTTAATTTAATTTCCCTTTTTAGTGTAAAACAAAATTGTGGATGAAAATGATACTATATCTCATGAATTATAATTAATATGAAAATGAGAAGGTTTTAGTATACTTCTTTTGGTGGAATATTTTAACCAATTTAATAAATATGATGCATAATTTGGATCAACTATTAGAGGTATATACGTGTAAAACATCCATGATGATCTAAAAACACCACTCACTACCTCAAACAACCATGTATATTTTCAATACTTTGTATCCATACCACAATAAAAAAAGGATAAAATTTTTAATTTTAAAGACAAATATTGGATGATTCCATCAAAACATGGGATTAAATCTAGAAACTTAAAGAATACAACTATCATAATATATATATAGTTTATTTTAGATCTGATTACTAAGACCTATAAATAACATGTGGTGCCTCCACTTGAACAACAATGATTGTTAAATAATATATTTTTGGAGGGAAAGAAGGAGGACAATCACACATTGTTTAAATAATAAAATAATAAGGAACATTCATTCAAAAAATTTTACATTACGAGATTTATTATTATTAATGTAGAAAAGAACTAGGTAAAATTTCTAGAAATGAAAAGAACCAATGAATTTGATATGAATTATAATCCATGTTAATTCCATGTCTACCTAATGCTTGGACATAACATTCAAGATTTCAATATATTCAATGATATAATCCATAAGATGGTTGAATCTTTTTAATTAATGCATGGTAATCATTTTTTAAAGTTATATTATTCGATTCCACTTTAGTAGAAAATATAAAAGAGTTGAAAGAGGTCTTCAAACAAGAATACTATTTTTTATGACTACATGACCAATACATAAGTCATCTGACCACACAAAATACTCATAGAGAAATAGAATATAAAATTATCGATCCAAATTTTCTATATAGTGTCATATGTAAAAAATTTATTATCAAATTAATCTAATATACAATATAATTGATACTATAGAAATGAGGATTATAAAAAATATTTATTTTGAATACTGAATATACTCTAGTAACTTCTATAATTCTTATACCCATCATTTGGTGGATGGAAATTGTCCCTCTAAATAGAAATTTTATATAATTTTAATTAAAAATATGGATCAATAAACTTCATTCAACAAATAGACCCCATTATTGATGAATATGACTCATATAAATCTGAGTTCCTTATCTAAAATTAAGGAAGAGGCCATGAAGGTTAAAGATTATAATATCTTGGTGGACCTCCATGGTTTGAAATCTAATTTATTGAGGATATATTTGTAACATAAATCAATATATTAACACTATAACAAGATAAGTAAGAACATATGTATGATCAAAATTCCTCAATATCACATTTAAACCCCATTAAACAAGTATCATAATTAGTAGTGTGGAATGTGTCTAATAAAAATAACAAAACAAGTAGTCTATTTCATCCCATCCTATAGATGGAGATAATTTCCACCAGTTTAGTTTTGGGAAGATATAAAAAATAAAACTAACCCATATCTTAAATCTATAATATTAGTAACAAACTCATGGAAGTATGATTTGGAATATTGTTATAATTATGATATATTGATGTATCTTGATTTCATTCTCTCTAATCTATTAGTCTAGTATACCCTTTAAGAATCTATAAAACTCATAGAAACCTTAATTGTGTCTATTTGAGGACCTCAAGATTTAAATTTTTTCATTTCAATAACAATTTCATATCATATAAATGTTTTATACATTTTATTATACCCAATCATCTCTATCATATATTAAAATAGGGAAGCTACCACACATGGTATAAATGGACCTGGAACATTATCATATGATTGATGATATAAACATCCATCAACACATAATTGATATGGATTTTAGGATAACTGTTTTCACAATATAATCCATTTCATATCAAATATATAATGTATCTAACTTATCACCCTCAAACATAGAAATCCAATTATATGATAAAGTCAAGAAAAATCCACTTTAAATGATCAATCTCATAAAACATTTTAGTGATCTCATCTCTAACTCTGAATTCATGTTGGTCTACATGGACATAAATTTAATCATTTTATTAGGAATACCATGATCCATATTTACTCACTAATGCTATTTCCATAAAACGAATGACTATAATACTCTATCAATGGGAAATTCAGTGTATTGTTTAATAACAACCCCCATTTGAATCTTATGGTTTTGAATACATTGAAATATGAATATATGAAATGAAGGGTAATCATCCAAAGAAATATAACTGCAAATAATTCATATCTCAAAATTTACTAAACACCAATCCTTTTAATTAGTTGTGTGAACTTGGTGAAGATGTTTTATTTCCAATCAACTAAATTGAGGTAAAAATAAAAAATCTAGAGACAACTAGGTTATAATAGTTGATGTGGTAAAACCTCCAATAAAAATTCTCTCAAATGATAATAAAGTGGTTTCTTACATTGATAAAACTTCACTAATATAGGATGGGACCATTATTAATTTAATTATAGAAATAATTCCCTTGAATTCTGTTAATCTTATGTGGGTTTTTTGAGTATTATAGGGACACAGTTAAGGATTTAAATCCCTAATAAATGAATCCTAGTATATAATCATGTGATTTAGTTATATTCACACCCATTATCATGGTGTTATATGTACTATATGGTGCCAACCAATCAGAGGAGGGATACGATTTTGGTGAATGTAATAATCTATTACATCATCCTTCATGTCTTAACGCATTAAAATATCTTCTACTTTTGATACTAACAAAAGAGAAGATGATTATTTTATACATGCTCCTCCAGTATTTGATGAAGGTGTCTCAACCATCATTGAAAAATTCATAAACATAAATTGTGTATGGGGAGACACATGACCCAAATTGATCAGATCCACCTTAAATCAGGAAGAATTGGAAAAATATATTTTATTCCCTAAAAATTACTAGATGTATCCATAATAACACTATTTTGGGATTGGTATTCTAGATATAAAATATTTGAAAAGATATAATAGATATGGATTTCATGTACTTTAGGGAACCTAATGATTACCTTATTGTCTTGTAATTACCTATATCTTGAGAAATGTTGTCACCCCATATCAATGTTCCAAGTACTAAAATTTTAATTATTTTATAGGGGAAAACATGGAGTAATACATTGATTTTATGGATGTCAAATATGAACAATAAAATGATCATATTACTGATATTTAGAGATCTATCAACATTCATTGACCATAAAACAAGAAGATAAACCTGCTTAAATGATATTTTAGGGACACCATTAGAAAAATTCCCTGAATACATGTAAATCAATCAAGATATCAATGTTAAACCTTAAAATACAAAGGATTCTCATGGCATGCCTCCACCAAAAAATTTTATGGAATTGGGAGGAATCTAAGGTAAAATTATATTAGGTGATTTAAATACATTATTATTTTCAAATTATAACACCCTGATATTTTTTGAATAATTTTATTCTAATTAATTTAACCTTTTTGGTATTTTTCATTTCACATGACACTAAACCTAGTTTATTTTATATTAAACCATGAGGTTTGGATTCTATTATTGGAAACAAAAAGTTAATTGGGCACTACAGAAAACATAAATTTTAGATTTTTATAAAAGTTACATCAATGTTATATTTATACACAATGTACATTAAAGGAAACATTGAATTGGTGTATAAAACATGCAACACCAACTTGGGGTATCTTACACGCAACATTGTGTCTCTAGAAAATTTCTTTTTACTATTATGATTATTTAAATTATATAATTATATTCTATCCATAAAAAATAGTAATATTAATATTGATAAATTTTTTTTAAATATTTTCTTATATTAATAAATCATCTTTATAATGATGGATTTTTTTTGTAATGTCCTTTTATTTTTGAAAATAATATTTACTCAAAAAACTATTTTGGGGTCCTTCTATGAAAAAATAATAGTAATATTAGACACATTTATAAAATTAGTTTGAACAAATAAACTTCATTTATAAATTTGGAATTTTCAATTTATCAAATATTTAATTTATGGAATTATTTTAGAAACTTCATTTTTTGGATGAACATTGAAAAATATCAGTTTTTAATTCAAAACTATATATTCATCTATTTTATTTAGATGATTATATTATATTTCAATTTGGATTAAAGGATTAATTATATAATATGTTTCCTTTTATCCGATTTATTTCATTTTAATTAATTTCAAATTGAAATTAGGTATAAAAACATAGTAATAGTTTTGATGTTTTTACATTAAAAACCCATAGTGACATCCTTTCAGTGGGATTTTATTGAAATTAATTTTATCCACTTATATGATTATAATTTTGGAAAACAAATTTCATATTTGGAATCTTCATAATTTATAATTTCTTATAAGGTAAACTTTTTTCACAAAAACCATTACTGAAAGATAATGAAATTAATTACAACTCTTAAGAGAAAAATAAGGTTAATAAAGTACTAAACCATAAATTTAAACCCAAAATTGCCTATAAAATTTTTCAAACACATTTTATAGAATATAATATTCCATGAACCTTAATTTTTTGAAATATTTAGGTCTTTTTTGAAATTTATTATGTAGAACTATGGGTACACCTATCTTTATTTTAGAAATGCCAAGTGTGTCCTTTCCCTTCCCTATAAAAGGCCACCACATCACCCTCATCTTCACACCTCTATAAAAACACCGGTTCATCCTATATATACCCAATACACATACTGATATCCCTATATACCTCCTAGAATCTTCCCCATGGGGAGAAATAACTCCAAGGAAGTCTTTTGAGACAAACCCAAAGAAGTTACCTGATTAAGAGGTAATGACTTCTCTCAATCTCCATTCTTTAATTTTCTTTCTCCACCCCATAAACTAAATTTATTCCATTATTGTATATAAAAAATAGTTTATTCAGTATAATATTATATTTTATTCTATGGTTTTGACCTATAATTTCACACACATTCAACTAATGGATAACAAACATACTGTTATGTGAACATTGAACTATCACGTCCTTAAATGGTGATTATTAATTTTTTAGTTTCTACCTCTCATCATGGAAAATATGATGGTATATCTTTTTATATATGTAATATATTAATTTTATTTTTATATTTTCGAATATTTTTTTTATAACTCATACCTCTTTATATTATATTTGGTGTAAATATGACCATTTCCTTTGAGGAAGTGTGGACCACAACCCCCTCAACGTGATGTGATTCAGTCACACACAACAAGGAATGTGTTATGGATGGGTTTAGTGAAATTATATGATATATATGATATAATAATTATACTAGAATAATTAAATATATATATATATATATATATTATTTTCTTTCTTTATTTCAATTCGACAATAAATAGAGAAAGAATGTTCATGCATACGTATGACTTATTGTCTCAATGAATGATGTATTACATTTCATATGTATGAATTATATAGATTGTTATAAAACACATATAATATATATAAATGATATTTATATAATGTTTCACCTTATTTGAAACATGATATAAGTATAAGGGTCAAAGATATAATAAATTAAGACACATGTGAAGAACAAAGTGAATATTACCCAAAGTGAAACCCAAACAAATGATTGTTAACAAGAGGGTAATATAAGGACCATAATAAAACCATATATGTTATTTAATATAAGAATATTATTATTTAAAATATTTATAATAAACTTTCATTTATTATACAGAAATATTTTATTAGTGTGAATATTGTCAAGACATAATGTAAGGGAATTTCATCTCACTTTTTGTTTCTTTGAGATACAAGCTTTATTCACCTCCCAATCCTTTTGTGTTGTATGTACACTAACTGTGGAATTATTATATTATTCCTACAAAAAATTTTATGGGTATTTAAATATACACTCTAGGATCATTTTCTCACTGGTTTTATGTCTCAAAAGATAACAATTTGTAAAGTAATTTGTGTCATACATTTCCTTTTTTAAGACACATGTCATGTTATGGAAATATATTTGTACAATATGTATATATAATTAGTTTGAAATATTATATCATAAATATTATTTTCCAAGATATTTTAGGCTTCGTGCAATTTAAATTTCTTTAAATTTAGAGTTTGGTTCAAATTTACAATTTGCTAATATTCTATTGAAACAATATCTTTAAATTTCTATATTGTTTATATTTATTCTTCATTTGACAAAATATTATAATACATATCTCAAGAACACTCATTAAGTTTATTCTCTTATAGTAATTCATCATTTATTCATACATTTTAACAAATTTTTGAATATTTTGTACATAAGACAGTTAAGAATTTGTTTTAAAGAATGCCTGACATTACCCTCTCTTTGGATGGAATTCAATTTTCCTTCAGAACAATTGTTTTCTATAAATGGTTTCCAAGAATATTCTAGCATTCTCCTAAAATTGTTAAGATAAATTTTTATCATTTTGTCATTTAACAATGTTTTGAAATGAATATTCTTGTTTCTATCTGAAAGGGGAATTTTTCATAAAATTTTAACAATGGAAAAAAGGAATGGTATATTTACCACATATGACATATATAGACCCACTAGTCATCAATTATTTGAAGATTTATTTTTATTAATAAAAGGATAATATTATTCAACTTTTGTAAATTTTATTTTCAAGGAAATTTATTTCAAAAGGATTTAAATATTATATTATATGATTTTAAGGAAAATAGTTTTCACAATGTTTTTTGTTTTAAATAGACTTTTTCAAAGAATAAAGGATAGTTATCTAATGAAATGTTCTCCAAATATATTTACATGTTTTTTTCCATCTATGATAACATAAATTGATATTACTCATTCCCTTATATGAAATTATATTGAGGTTCCATTCATATTATTTCCTAAATGGTTTATATTTCAATGGAATGACTCATATGACACCTCTTCCACTTCCCTGGGTTTTATGATTTTGAAACCCTCTTATATTCACGAGTTTTGTGTTCATGAATTTATTATAAATCCTATATATTTTCATAGGATAGGATGTGATAAAATTTTAATGATAACCATATCATTTCATTGGTTGGGATTTGATGTTTAAAAACCTTATCTTTTTTTACAAACCATAATATGATGAAAGTATTACTATCTTGTTTAACTTGTATGAATTACTTTATTATGAGAAGCATGGGACATATATCTCACTCTAATTAATTGTGTAATGATATTTTTTATATGATATTAGAGGGTAAATGGGGTGTATCCCAACACCAAAAAATATGATATATGGGTTTTAGACTTGGCCAACCAGAAAGAGGGTACATGGGTTGTATCTTAAGCCTAAAAACAAGAAGGTACATGGGTTGTAGACAAATCTTACAAGTAAGATGGTACATGTGTTTTAACACAATCTAGAAAATAAAAATGTACATGGGTTTTAGTCCAAACCAAAAATCAATTGGGCACACAGTTTGTTATTCAAAGCCCTATGAATGTACACAGGTCATTGCCCAAGCCTAACATGTTATAATGGTCTTGGTAGGGGGCTTTAAATAAACATTATTATTATTTTATTTATAGAAAAAATCGTATATCGTATTCCATAGTTATGATTTCATGGATCAAGTTGTTTTTTACAGTATGTGTCATGACTTATTAACTGCAAGGATTTTTTGTATAACTCATGTTTATAATTTTTGATATATATGTTATGATATTATAATGGTATTATCACAATACCATACACCTATAGTAATGTTTTTTCATACATTTATCCCTTGTTTACCCTGAATGAGCATCTGATCTGACACCTTTTATGTGTACTTTCCAAAGTTATGAATATATATTTCACAGATGATATGTCTAAGAGGGGTGATAGCCTTGGAGAACCTAGTAGGATAAATTTTTTTTCTTATGTAAAAGTGTTTACATTTTCATTTTTTCGAATGTACTATACTAATACGGGCATTGGGCATTTGTTTGTAAACTATTTGTATGTTTTTTAGAAATTTTATGTAATGTTTTTGTATGAAAAGTGAGGTTATCTATAGTTGGTATTATAGCCATGTTTAGTTAACCATTAGAAGATATGATGAAAACCCATATGTAATAACCATAATGACATGTATAAGGATAAGACTAAGGATAAGAAAAAATATATGAAATTGTCATGGGATATTGGTAAAGGATAGATTGAGTGATTTTTGAGAAATACATCCTAATCTAGAAACTAAAATTAGATGTTGAACTAGCATTGATGTACCTATGGGTAATAACTGTAAATATTTGTTTTCGGTCTAGGCTAGGGTAATCTAGTACATTACAATAGGCCTAGATACAAAAATTATTTGACACCCTCAAGCGATATGCTTTTGGAATTCAGAAACTCTTCATAAACAATAAAGAAGGATTTAAATAGAAGTTGCCTATGAATAACATAGGATAAACCTAAGTTTTCATAAATTATGTAAGGTTGCATAATTTATACCCATTATAAGTTACTTTTTCCTGATTATTTGGTTTCTCTCTATGAAAATCATTTCATATTCTATGCTTTTTTGGATTTAGCCAATGGATGGAACTCGAATGAACCTTCATTATGGTGATTGTGAGGGACAATGAAAATGATTTTTCTCATGAGGGTATGAGTTATTAGGGAGATATAATGAAAAAAATCATTGTTATTCTCATATATATTTCTAAATCTATGAATCATGATGATATTCAAAATTATCAGAGAGAACAACATTCTATTGATTCTTTCGTGACACAACATCCAACTTCTTTCTACAGGTCTTTTAATTCACTTTTTTTTACATAGGATTGGTACCACTAAAAAGATATTGTTTTTTCTCTACTCTTCAGGTCATGAGAAATTTATTATGGATGTTTATAAGATATAAGGTGATAAATACCATTGGTGTAATCTAACCAAGAATATGAGAAAGAAAGATAAAATTTAATCCATAGATTGAGATGAGTTCAATAAATGATTCTTCAATAATATATTTCCTCAAGTTTGTCATTTTAATATGGGAATGTTTTTCCTTGAGTTTAAGTAAAAGGATGATGAATCTATCAGTTCCTAAGAGAATAATTTCCAAAGAATTTCATGGTACACTTCTAGAATATACTTCCAACCATAATGTAAGGTTGATTGGTTCTTCAACAGCCTAAATCCATGTCTTAGAAGGGTATTTTCAATAAGAGTCATTGGGGGATATGATTAGATTTTTCATTGGGAAATAAAAGTTATAATGTATGTTGGAGTTATGTATTAATCTCACGGTTTTATCAAGAATAAGAATATGGAGTTAAAAGGACAATAAAAACCATAGAGATAAAAAGATGAGAATTCCTCTGTGCCCTAGGTGTGGAAATATGCATGGTGGGAATTATCATAATGGGACAACTAAATGTTTTATGTATGGAAAGGAAGGAAATAGAGTTAATGAATACCTATGTGATTGGCAAAAGATATATAATGGTGATATATTGAGAAAAATATTGATGATCTACCTCTCATGATTCTATGTTTCAACTGATATGGGCTTGGGAATTTCACTAAAAAGAGTATTAATACAAGGGTTAATAATGGTGATTATCACCAATAACCACTAAACATATAAGAAAATTTCAAAGCACATCCAATCAAAACGGATAAAGTGATCCATGATAATTGGGGAACACTATAATGGGATATTTCCTATGGGATTAGTTACAAATAAGAACTATGAAAATCATATTGATGTTTTTGTAGAACATGTTTTGAGTCTAAGAATTGGCTATATTTCTCTCATGAATTGTAGATTAATAAAATCATGTATATTTTCTTGATAAAAATGGATGATCCTTGGCTTCCAATAGAACAGTTATTTAATTATAAGAGCCTATTTATATAATAAAGGGTGACTTACCTTTTGGGATTATGTATGTTTTCTACAAGGTTTTATCAAAACACTGATTATGAAAATGATTTCAAGAGAATAAATGTTATAGGTATTCATATGTTTTTTATTTCATGACACCTGGGGGATAAATATTCTATGAATTTTATTACCATATTTATATTTTTGGATTTTCATATTTCAGAACGGGTATAAGCTAAACCATTCATAAAAAGTTTATGTTAAACTTCATGTGAATTATTTAGGTAATATGGTTTAATTGAAAACATTAGTTTAAACAGATATTTAGTGATTAACATTATTTCAAGTATGTCAATCAGATTTTAAAATTTTAGTTGACATTAAAAAAGTAAATCATAAATGTCTGGTGAAAACCAGTAATGTCTGGAAAGGCTGCGGGTCTTGAACCCATGACCAAATAATGACAAGGGTTTTATCCCTACAAAAGGACTACATAATGTCTTGGTTAATGATTAATTATTTTTATTAAATTTTATTAATGATGAACCAATACAGTTAATTTTTATATCTACAGATTAGTATATTAAAAATATTGATTTTGAATTATAGTTATAGTGAAATAGTGATACATTTCATTATTTTAGGGGCCTAAAGATCTGATAAAAGAGTATTTTATCACATTAGGTATCAATGTCAGTTTCTTTAAATCAATTACATAATGTAAGGTATGCATTATAAATTGATAAATCACAATTAAAGACTGATTTTTTGGATTATAAGTATATTTATATATATTGTTGGTCAGTATAATAATTACTCAATGTTAGGATAATGATGAAAAAAATGTTGTGTCCTAATACCTTTTTTTAAGTGACGACCTATTAAATTATCACCAATTTATTACATTGAGGTCCACAACTTTTCTTTGATCATTCACTAATTTGTGATTGATGAGTTCAATCACTCTCTATAAATATTTACACTTTTACTCCTTGACTAATATTCCCTCCCAAACAATGTTCTCATATGTGGAAACCTAGTAATATATTAATTTGGGTAACCATTGTGGTTCTAACTATCCATTTTATGTGAATTTGTTCTTACCATTTTTACGATGTGGGTTTCAATGAATTAAACCTTCAAGAATTAAACCATTGATAACCCAGATAAAATTTTAAAGAAAAAATCATTTTAATGGGCTAAAGTATAACACCATGAGATTTTTTGAATTTTTTTTAAATACATTAACCTTTGTGATATTTTTTATTCATATAAGACTAAATATACATTATTTTATATTAAAGAACAATGATTTTATTATGTTATATGAAACACCATGTAAATCATGTACTACACATGATATAAATTTTAGCTTGATATTTAAGGAACACCGATGATAGACTTAGATTATTAATACATTATATGCAATGTCGACATAGAATACGCAACACACAACACCATCTTGGTGTACGTTACATACAAAACATACTTTCTACGAATTGTTATTTTATTGTTATATATATTTACATTATATAATTATAATATATATGCTAAAATTAGTGATATTAATAGTTATAACTACTTTGAATTATTTTATTATATAAATAAATAATATTTATAATGAAATATTTATTTTTTTGTGAAGTCCTAATAAATTTAATAAAATTATTTTCACAAATAAACTTCTTTTCATGTCCATCTATGATAAAAAATAAAAAAAATTTAGAAACATGCTTAAATTTAATTTGAAAAAATAAAATTCAATTTTGAATTTATAATTTCTATATTATGTTTTGGAAAATGTTTGGGATTTTTCTGAAAAAACTTCATTTTTGGATGAATAGTGAAAAAAACTGGATTCAAATTCAATGATGCATTTTGATCTAATTTATTTATAAGGAAAATTTATATTTATATTTGGATTAAAATTTAAATTATATCATATTTTTATCCATTAATACAATTTATGCCACTGAAATCATTTTCACCTTTAAATTGGGTATAAAAACTGAGCAAACTTTTGAACTTTCTTACTTTAAAAACTCTTCATGTTGTCCCATCAATGGGATTATTTTTTAATTAATTTCTACCAATTATATTATTATAATTTGGATAATTTTATTAAATATATTTAATCATATAAATTTATAATTTCTATTAAGTTCAGCTTTGTTTTTGACCGAAAATATTACCAAAAGTGATTAAAATTAATTTAAATGGTTGAGAAAACAATTACATTAACAAAGTAAAAAACCATAAAATTATGACCCAAAATGACTTATAAACTTATAAGAAATCCATTTTACATCCATTATTTGACCATTAACCTTAAATTATTGTGTTTTTTCGGTTTTTATGACTTTTTAGTTATAAATGTCAGTACACCTAACTTGTTCTATGAAATGCCAAGTGTGTCCTTTCTCTTCCCTATGAAATCCCACCCCCAATCCCTCAACATAAAACCACTTAAAACACATAGTTTTGGCCAATATATTCCCTATAAATTGTAAACAATCCATACCTAACTCCTAGAATCATCCCCTAGTGCAGAAAGTAATACAAGGATGTCTTTTGTCACAAACCAAAACGAGTTACTCAATTAAAGGAAACGACTTCTCCCCTGCTTCGTTATTTTATTTTATTTTTCTCCAACACCTCCAATCTATTTATTCCATGATTTTATGGAAATATATATTATATTAAATATAAAATTATATTTTTATGCTTATGTTTTAACCTACCAATACAAATGAATCCATTTAATGGGTAACAAACATATTGTTTATATATATGGAAAACTACAACTTCACTAAATGATGATTGTTAATTTTTCCTTTACTTCCTCTCATAGTGATCATTTTGATAAAAAATTTGTTTATATATTTCATATATTATATTTATTGTATTTTTATTCTTATTTATTCCTTTTACAAAACATTCTTTTTTTTACATTCTCCTTAGTGTAAATAGGATAATTTGGTTTAAGTGTGGACTACCACCATCTCAAAGCAATGGGATTCATTCACACAATACAAAGAATATATTAAGTATAGGTTAGTGAAATTATGTGATATATATAATATAATAATTATAATTTAATGATGATATATATTCATTTATTTATACTTATGTGTCTCTTTTTTTTATTCTTTAAAAATCAAAATAAAAACATAAACAACATTCATGCGTACGTACGGCTTACCATCTCCATGAACATCATATTCCATTTAGTAATTATATATTATGAAGATTATTAAAATACACATATAATGTATATACAAGATATTTATATAATGGTTTAAATTCTCTAAATCATGAAATAAATATAATGACCAAAGATATAACCAATTAAGACACATATAAAGAACCAAGAGAATATTACTCAATATAGAACCCTAACATAGGATTGTTAACTATAGGGTCTTATAGGGTCCTAATAAAAATACATATGGTATTATATATAATAATATGTTTCTATATAATATTTATAATAAACTTACAGTTTTTATAAATGAATCTTTTATGAGTACGAAGATAAACAAGACACTTGTTAAGGTAATTTCAACTCAATTATTATTTCTGTGAGATACAAGATTTATTCACCACCCATTACTTCGTGTAGTGTTTATACTACACATGTATGTATTATATTATTTTTACCGTATAATTAATTGTAATTGACACATTTATTTTATGATGTCAATATTATGATTTTTATGTTTCAAAATTTACCAAACCAGTAAAGTAAATTTTTCATAAATTTTCTTCCTTGAGAAACATGCCATGTTATGCATGAATAATTTTCCATGGGGAGTACATACAACATTTGAAAAGTTATATAATGAACATTATTCTATTCATGATATTTTAAGTTTCATATAAATTAATGTTTTTAAATGGGGAGTATGGTTCAATGTTAACAAGTGGTAAGAGTTTATTTGAACAACTGCATCACTTTTTGGGATAGTTTATGATTATGCATACTTTGATGAAATATTAAGATCGATTTTTCATGAAAACACAATACTTTTCTTATCTTACAATTATTCCGGAAATATTTATGTATTGGTACCATTTTATCAATCATTGGTGAATATGATATATAAGATAATGCTTTTAAGAAAGCATGTCATTACCTTCTCTTAAATCATAAATCTGTGTTTCTTCAAAATAATTTTTTCCAAAAAGGGTCCCCAAGAATATTGTACTATTGTCATAAAATATTTCAAATAAATTTTGACCATTTTTTCTTTTAACAACTTTTTAAAAGGATTATTCCAATAAGTTTCTGAAATAGGAACTTTTAAAATGTTTTTACCATGCAAAAATGAATGTTCTTTTTACCTCTTATGACATGAACAGACTTACCTGCAGTCAATTAATTGAATATTTTCTTTCATGTATAAATGTTTATTTTTTAGAAAATGATCTAAATATAGTTTTTAGGGAAATGGGTTTCCTAAAAAATTCAATACTCTTTTATATTTTTATTATGAAAATTGGTTTCAATTGTTTTGGTTTTGTTTTAAATATTTTTTTCAATGAATAAAGTATATTTACCTCAATACATGTTTTCAAAATAACCTTCCATGGTAATTTACTTCTATGATAACATATCTCGATGTTACTCATGCCCTTATTTAATATTTCCCAAAGGTTCTTTTCATATTCTTTCATGGATGGTATATTTTTTGAAATAATGATTCTTGTGACACCTATTTCACTTCCATGGGTTTTATGGTTTTGAAACCTCCTTCTTTTCATGGTTTATTCTTTCATAAAGAGATCATACAATCTATCTATATTAATAGTTTATCACATGATGAAATTTTAATGATACCTATTTCATTTAATGGGTTATGATTTAATATTTACAAAACCTATCTCTTTTTATGGGTCATGATATGATGAATGTTTTATTATCTTGTAGAACATGTATGAATTATTTTTTAATGAGATCAATGGGACATATATATCCCTCCAGTTCATTAGGGAATGATAATTTATTTATGATCTTATAGGGTATATATGTTTTATCCCATGCCTGAAAAATATAATGTATATGGGTTGTAGCCCAAGCCTAAAATAAAGAGTGTACATGGGTTGTATCCCAAGCCTAAAAACAAGAAGGTAAATGAGTTGTAGCCCAAGACTAAATATAATAGCGTATATTGGTTGGATCCCATGTCCTAAAACAATAAGGTACATGGGATGTAGCCTAATATTAAAAGTAATAGGGTATATGGGTTGTTAGCCTATGGTCGAAGCAGGTGCATGGGTTGTAGCCCAAGCCTAACATCTAGTAATGTTCTTGCTAGGTATCCTTGACATAAAATTTTCTATTCATATATGTATTCCAGAAATCCAATGTCTTATTCCTCAGTTAAGATTCCAGGGCTCATGATTTTTATTTAATTATGATTCATTTCTTATGAACTACCAATATTTTATCCTTTAACTCGCGTTTATGATCTTCGCTACGAATGGTATGATCTTTTAATGTTATGATAATGTTTTCAGACCCCCAATATTCATGTTTATTCTTAAATGTATCCCTTGTCTTCCCTTTCTAAGAATCTGAGTTCATCAATTTTTATGAATAATTTTTCAGGTTATGTTTATATATTTTGTGTATGATATGTACTAGATGTTTTATACTATTGGAGAACCCAGGGGAGAAAATGTATATTTCTTATGTACCAACATTTCCATTTCCATGTTTCTAATGGCACCAAACTAACACAGTCAGTGGGAATCCATTCTTAAAATATTTTCATGTATTTAGAAAAATATATGTAAAAGATATGTGTGAAAATCAAGGGTCTCAATACAAATGATTTCCAATCACTATGTTAGTATCAAAGGGTCCACTTACGAGTGGGATGAAGACCATCAGAAATCGTTAATGATCTCAATAAGTATCTTATACACCCATTATTATTGATGCCACCCATATAATGAAATCCTATAATTCTATATATAGTGACATTAAAATGTTCTATTCGATCCCTTTTTGTTATGAGAATAGTTTTTTTATTGTGTATAGTCACTATTATCCTAGTAGGATAATGTTGTATGATGAGACTAGATATTTTGATGTTAAAAAGAATTTCATTTTATTGATTATTTTTTATAAAAAAAGTTTTTAAAAAATTTATGACTATGAGGTCCACCTCATCCCTCATGTTGAACAACTAAAATATATTCATAGGAATCTAATTTTAAATAGATATCTAGTGTGGTGGATGGTTCTTTTGTAATAGTTTGATATTATTTCTTTGTATTAGATGGAAAATAAAATCCAACTATTGGTAAACATCCTTACAGTATTCCAAATTCAATAAAAGCAGATGTTAGATATAGAGCTACCAAAAGATGCAGAATTATCCATCCATGAAATCTACCTGACATAAGATAAGCACTTTTATGATGCCTCTAAGATCCAAATATAAAGAAATATAGAATAGGTGAAGCAAAATAGGTTCATCTTATGAATTTTTTCATCCCTCATAAAAAATCATATTTTTCTTATTATTTATAACTAAATTAAGGATTAACGAATAAATAGGTAGAATATTAATCTATTATTACTGTCATTAGGATGTTCCTTTAGAAAATAGTTCCCTGATTAAATATCAATGAAGATTCATAGTTGGAGATCAAGAAAAATAATTGTAATCATGTCATCAGGATAAATCATATATTCCTTCAATTTATTATGTGTGATGTTTAATGAATGAATGAAATATCCTAAGAGATGGTATAGTATCACATAAAAAATTTATAAAATTCGCATGAAGATAAATTAGACTGTACAACCATATTCTATGAATATCCAGTCCAGGATGATATGGTTATTCAAATCACACAACATATGCTGATCACATTCATTATTAACAAATGATATAAATTAAATAATTGATGTTAAAACAACACGTGATCAAGGTGACCCACTATCAACTCTAAATGATTCATTAATATTATGGATATATAACATAATGGAAAATATATAATTTGTGGTCCTCTCATCATGCTAATAAAATATGTAAAAGATCAATCATCAGGCCTAAAACATCATTCTTTGTATTGGAATGAATTCCATGAGTGTAAATAGAAGTGATTATTTGATGAGGGTCCTTCTCATGTGTGTTGAAGTAGGGGATGCTATTTTTACTATGTAAAATCTATACAGTTGTGTATGTGGTACCAACATATTAGGAATTGTGTTTTCTTATAAAATCATGTGACATGGATACTTCTATCTGTCGATGATATAAACCTTCATAGGGGTTATAAATAAATTACCTAATATTAAGTTATATGATAACATAATCCCATAACCACAATAGATATAGAATAATTATAAGACCTCTTGGCCATTTATAATATGGGTGATATATATCATGGGTACATAACCACCATTTACATGTTGGCAGTTCATGTTTTTCCTTACAACCATTGATTTCTTATAAAAATCGGATGATGATTTAACCATCAAGGATGTGTGAATGAAATATATTATTATATTAATGATATCTAGTATGATTATGGAATTTGTTCCACCTTACCCAATATTGATGGATATTGAAAATAATTTCTATGATTCTAAATAAATGAGGCTCTTTTAAGAACACAATAACTAATATAACAATTCTTATCCCTACCATTATGTGGAGAAAAGATAATTATATGATCTAAATAAAACTATCTAGTACCATTTATAAAATTTATGATAAAGACAAGTATACTTTGTTGGATAGAAATATGAATGTAGATGGAACAATACAATAAGGGGTGATCTGTAGGTTTTAAAAAATTTTCTGTTATCCATTAAAAGGATCTATGTTTAAAAAGAATTAAACAAATCCAATTCACTGGAACTCTTATTTTATTAAAACAAAGTAATCATGATTTCCTTGGGTTATGTAATTAATATAATCATATTGATTACAATAATTTATTTGACATGTCATAATTGAAACTAATCGTATTCAAAGAAGAAATATTAATATTAGAGTGAGCATGTGTTAGATCATAATCAAAATGGTTAATATGATAAAAACCAATTCAATTGAATCTGTTATAAAGCGTACAAAATCATATCGGGTATTAAAATGATCGTTACTAGTGTATTACAAATGAATCGTAATGAGACTATAATAGGGTAGTCATAATTTTAATGATTGTTATAAAAATAATATTAGAATGTGGAATAAGTAAAACAATTCACTTTCTTTTTTAATGCAATAGAAATGTAAAAAATACAGTTATTTTAACCAAAAGGGAAGGTTATCATTTCACCGAGGAAAAATTCCCATTGATTTATATATTCATCAATGTCTTTATAACAAACTCTAGAATAAGAAATCAAATCGTGTATCATTTTTAGTTTGTCTACCTATCCTTGGTATCCATCAATTAAGGTGGTAATTGGATCGTATGTCTTCCTAGCCTTGGAGGCCCTTGATCTACAAAAGATATACACCAATCAGTCTTCCTATCCTGGGAATCCCTCGATCTTAATCAAAACAAAAGGGTATCTCATGAAGTAAAACAATAATCCATGAAGATGCATTTATTTGGAAAAATATATTCACAACTTGTATACATCAGTGTTTTCACTTAAATTAATATTTTTTTAGTCCACTAAATGAGTGTCTCCAGTTCAAAAAAAATTAATATCTTTAGGCTCATCTCAATGACCTGGTATTTATAGCATTTATCATAACTCTCATATTCTAGTTCCAATGGCTGAATTTCATCTAGAAAAAATCGAGGGACTTGGATAACTGGACCTCCAATGGTCATATTGTAACTGAAACAAAGACATCATTTTATTAATAATATTAATAAATAATATATGATATCATTTGGATTAAGAATCTTTCTTTTCTATATGACACTATTTTTTGTTTACGATAAAGTGGGTATGAAAAGAATGTTTGGAATATAAAATTGAATAGTAAATTATTATGATATTATTTGGAAAGATAGTGAGTAAAATTTATCAAGTTAGTACAATAAAATAACAAATGAGTAGGATGAAAAATTTAGTGTGATGAAAAAATCATATTAATCCTCATTAAGATAATCATGAAAATATGTTGAATTGAAAATATTGATGTCTCATTAAGTGTAGATTATTTTTATCAAATGTAGTATGTAAGTCATAATGATAAAAATTAGAACAAAATAAACACAGTATTAATTCATTAAAAAATAATGATTTTCATTTCAACCACAAAAAATAATGGAAAAGTCAAAAAAGGACTTTTTCTTAACAATATCAACCTTTTTGTAAAACAGAAACCATAATTTAATACATAAAGACAAATGAAAAGGTTAAAAAATTTATATTCAAAAAATAATATATTTCTCCCTTTGATTGTTAAAACTCTTCTAATTATGATTTTAATGTGACTAACTTCCCCCTTTTGGATAAAAAAATTCTCTATGGATCATATTTTAAAAAAATAAGCTCCCCCTTTATAGAAGTATTCTCCATTTTATAATTTTTCCACTATATTTTCCTTTACATTATCCCCCTAATACATTATCCCCCTGAATAAAACAATCACCCCTTTTGATTTATATAACCAAATGGGAACGATCTTCTAATTCCTTAAATGGTGTTAGAGAAACAAAATGTATGAAGATATAAAACATTTGATCATTTTTAAAGTAATTGAAAGAATATTCATTCATAGGATGAAAACATTTAATCATAAAAATATAATGTAATAATCTCAAAAGTTTTCGAAATACAAAATGAGTTTAAAAATTCATTTCTTATCCTTTGCTTTATCCTTGTATTTCTTCATCGGATCTAAATAGCTATGTTCATCTTCTTGAAAACATATCTATCATCCATTAGCTTTTTCAAAGATTCTTTCTGAGAGTGAGGAATTTTTTGTTGGACTAAAAAAATAGATCCTCATTCTCAGTATATTCTTCTTAAGAAAGAAGCTTCTTTTCCATTGACCAAACCTAAGCTTACAAATCCTGAATATTTTATACTATGAGACCAATCATTATCTTCATAAAATTTTAACATATCTTCTTGATCATGGAGACATTATTTGAGCTTTTCCCCATGAGATTGATACGTTTTGAATTGGACTCTAGTTACTTTTTATATGATTTCAAATCTTCTAGTCAGTAAGATTTATTTTAAATCAGATAAATTGATATTGATCTCATCAAACTATTTTGAGTGAGTATATTTCAAAGAATTGTGAATTTCAAAAATCTTTACATTATCATTTATTTCACTAACCAACTTGTTAATGACCACCAATAGTTCATTTCTCAGAATCCTTATATCTTGAATCCTATCATTGTGATACTTGAAATTCACATTGATATTATGTGAATAATTGAAAAAATTATTGAAAGTCGCCCTATTTTTGTCAAAACATTATTCAAACACATAGAATTCATATTTGAGTTTCAAAAATCTATCCATTAAAACATTGACTATGTCTTTTCATTAAATTTGGCTATTTGAATGAATGTCAATATTTGCATAGTGTTTTGGAAAATATGGAATGATCTTTTATATCCTTCTCAATTAATGCTCAATGTACTAAACTCCTTTAATTGTAATAGTTAAATCAGAATTGGAGTCATCCCCATAGTCGGGTAGATCACCTTAATGAGTTTCTACTAGTACATACTCTAAGTTTTGATTCTCATTTTCATTGGGCTCTTTTTTTTCTTCTTCATCTAAAACTGAAATCACTTTTTTTATTTTGTTTTCTGAACAGAATTCAAATATATTGGACTCCTATTGAATTAAATTTACATTAGTTTTCTTCTAAGGATTGTACTGGGATTATATCTGTATCATATTATTCATTATTTACCTTTTCTTTAGCTTCCATTTTTTCATTGTCTTCGTTGTTATTCTCTTAACTTTTATCTTCTTTTTTATCAAGATATTCATATAACTGATGCATCTAAAAAATATATTGTTCCTTAGAAAAAAATGGATTTGAATCAACAATTACTTGAGAATAAGGAATTCCTTTTTTTATCTGTTCCCTTATACTAATTCTAGAACTGTATTTCTGAGTGGTTATGATAAAATAATCAATGTCAATGCTTCTTGACTTTATATTCTCCTTTTTCTATTCCTTTTCTTTTGAATTAATAATTTCTTCTCCACAAAGGTTTTTATCAATGTAATCTAAGGTATTTAGACAAATCTAGGGATCTCACTTTCTTCTTTCATCATGATACTTTCTCCACATAGTTGACATTCCTTCAATACAAAAACATTCCATTTTATTTTTCATAAAATAATCTTAATTTGATTTATTTTATCTTTCTAAAACAATCATCTCTGATTGTTTTGGATTTCTAGACTTACTTAAATTACATGTTTTGAGGGAATCATGTCATTGATTAACTTTATTAAATCTGAATAAAAATGAGGTTTGATTCTTCTGATTGTTTCATCACTTATCCAAAAAATCTCTTAAATTTATCAGTATTAACATTATAGTTATCATGAAAAACATTATACATTCAGTAATGAATGGACTAAGAATATTTGTAAACATAATAAACATAATATTATTACACCAAATTCGATATTGTTAATTTTATTGAATTTATTACCCATCAGGTTAATCTTCCTTATATTCACAAGATAGTCATCAGTAAATAGATGAAATTTTAGCGTTTCTCTATCTCTGGTCCTGGGTATTAAAATCCCATGCATCTATATTGTTATAAACTTATTATTGGGTGATATATGAGTATTATTTCTTTTTTCCTTATAATTCTCATATATATATATATATCAGCCTTTTATTTTATAAACAATCCCTTATCCTTTGTTAATTTATGGTATGGAAAAAAGAGCCTCCTTCAAATTGATGATTTAGAAATGAGGATTCTTTCTTATCTGACATAGAGAATTCACTATCACATACATGAAAGGATACTTTCAAATTATCTTCATATATATCCACATTCCCATAGAATTGTATAGCCTTTTCCGGTATAATCATATTTTGGGATTTCAGTTTCTTCACGCAGACTGACTCCCATCCTTGAAATTGATTAATTCTCTTGATAGATGATTAATATTTATTATATAATTCCCAAGTGATAAATCACTCAGAAATTAATTTACTATTTGAGAGGTCTCTTATTTTTGATTCTTTTGGAGCTATTTCTTTTGGAGAAGTCGTTGAGGATTTAGACGTGGGTCTGATGAAAAACTATGGGTACGAGAACTATCAGTGTCAGCTATTCAAAGAGGGGAATAACATCACCAAAATCACTATAATGTTCGATTTTGGAAAAGGAGGAAGTGCCTACTAATTGGTGAGGAGAATTTGACTGTTGATATTCTACAACTCAGATTTGATAAAAAATAACGAATGTTTGAGAATGGTTTTTAACTATAAAGGTTATAGAAACAAATTTTTCATATTCAAGGTGAATCAAATAATTTTTTAAAACAAGGTGAATGATTTCCGATACTAAAAATTTAAAATGTAATAAAAAGTCTTTGGTTCAGAAATTACATCTTTTAGAGTTTCAGGATAATTATATTAGTTACAATATATTATTCTATTGAAATCTATGAAATCAAATACAATAAATTTCAACTCTGATATGATTTAAATTTCATTTATAATAAAATATAACTCGAATAAAATTGATATTTTATTGGTGAGAGAGTGGAACTGATAAAACAGATAAATGATAAAACATGAAATCAATAAAAAAATGAAACTACTTAAAAACATGATATAGATTAATAATATGAAATGGATTAAAAACATGAAACTGATTTAAAATAGCAAACAAACATATGTACTCCCCTTTTGGAATGGGGTATCTTAATGTATGGATATGGTTAAATAAGAAGTATATATATATATATTATTACTTGATTTTGATCATTCCTAACATTTTCTTAGTGTATTGAAATATTTTTGACGGTATAAGTTTTGTAAATATATCAGGAAGCTGTTCTTCTGTTTCGATGAATTGTAAAATGATATTTATTTTGTGTGTGTGATACCTTAATATGTGATCCCTAATATCTATGTTTTTTCACATGAGTGATGTAAGGGTTTTTTAAATAATGAAATGGAATTAGTGTTGTTACATATTATTTGAGTTTTATTAAAACTCATTCCATAATCTAGGAGTGTGTGTTGCACGCACGTCACTTGAGCACAATAACTTCCAACTGCCACATATTCAGCTTCAGAAGTGAAAACTTCTATTGAGTGTTGTTTTATACATGGCCAAGAAACTAATGATTCTCCTAGGAAAAGAATATTTTCATATGTACTCTTTATATCCATTCAACAACCACTAAAGTCATCATCTAAAATGATTTTTTTATTAAAAATAATTTCTACTAGATTAAAAAATCCCCAAATCCATATTTACCTTTAAATAGCGAAAAATTATTTTTACTACTTTTAAATTGTATTCTTTTGAATTTTATTGAAATCTTTCACATAAGAATATTGAAAACATTAAATCTGTTCGACTAGTTGTTTATTATATTATACATTCTGTGATACCTCGAAATGTTTTCTAGTCTACTAGTTGTTTATCTTCATTAAGATTAAGGGTATTCGAGGTACCAATTAGAGTACTTATACCTTTAGTGTTATCATATCCATACTTTTAAAGAAGATATTTAATATACTTCTGTTGAGATATATTGGATTATTTGTTTTTTTGGAAATTTTATGACCAGGGAAAAATTTTATTTCACCCATCATACTCATTTCAAACACAGATTTATTAATATTTGCAAATGGCTAAGTTAATGGTTTTAGAGTTTATTTGATTATAAAATACTCAATATAAAATTGTACAATAAAACCATTTTTATTATATTACATTATGAAAAGATTTGGATTAGCAGTTCCAATAAAACAATTGTTTTGAAACATAAAATCTTTTGAGACTATCATACTAGGTTTTAGGGGATTATTTATCTCCATATTAATCTTTAGTTTGTTTTTAATCATATTCTTGATGTTTTGTGTCCTCAAAATTAGGATTTTTTTCTACAAAAACATCCTCTGGAAAATATATGTTAAGAAAATCACACATCATATCCATTTGAAATTTTTTAAAATTAATTAATCCTAAAATGTCTAATAGAATTCAAATAGATTCATGTATAGAAACTAGATTATAGGATTCATTATAGTCAATTCCTTATTTTTGATTATAGTCTTCAGTGACTAATATTTCCTCCTCTTTACTATGATTCTGTTCTCATCTAATTTTTTTGAAGACCCATTTTACTCCAACTATAGAGGTTTTTTAGGTCTTTCAACTATGGTCCAAACATTGCTTCATTAATATTAGATTAGTTCTTCTGGCATAGTCTTAATCCAATATCCATCACTTGAAGCATAAATTTTACTTTTGGGGTCAAATTGGTAAAGAAATGTTAGGTTCTCTATATCATTTTTTAATGAAATTATATTCCTTATAGGTTGATTTACATCATCAATGATTCTATCATTTTTAATATTCCATAAAAAAAACTGGCATGGGTTTGGAAAACATTTTCATCAACATAGGATACACATACATCTAGAGTGAATACTTGAGAAACATTTTTGGAGTATTCTCCTTACTATAAGAATCGTCTATCAAAGGATGATAATCACCTTTGAAAACCCCTCAGAAGATATAGGTTGAGGTTCTTTAAAAACAAAAGGATCAGTTTCATAAAATTTAACATGTATTGTTTTCTCAATAGTATAATAAAATTTTATGGAAAACACTATAAGTCTTTGGGGTAGTGGAATAGCCTACGAAAATTCCTACACCAGATTTGGGTTCAAATTTATCTAAATTATATTCTGTATTCAAAATTAATAATTTACATCCAAAAACAATGAAGTATGAGACATTATTTTCGAAATTTCCATAACTCATAAGGTGTTTTATTAATAAATGTCCATTTCAAAACTCAATTTATATTGTATAAATCAGTCCTAACAACATCAACCTAAAAAATTTTAGCAATTAATTATTCACTCAACATGGTTCTTATTATCCATTAAATAATTTAGTTTCTTCTTTCAACAATACCATTTTTCGAAGGAGTTCTAGGAGCTGAGAAGTTATTAGTTATGACTTTCTTACTACAAAAAAGTTTCAAAATTAGAATATTCAAATTCTCTACAATGATCACTATGAATAGTTATCACTGTAATTTTTTTTCTCATTTTTGACTTTGGATACAAGATATTTTAAATAAGAAAGGCTTCATTTTTATTTTCTAGAAAATAGGCACATTTATGTCTTGTGTAATCATCAACTAAAGAAACAAATAGTATTTTAATTCAATATATCCATTTTCTGGTGAACAAAGTGATCTGTATGCACTAACTGTAACTCATTAGTAGCTGAGTCTTCACTAGTTGATTTAAATATTTACTTATAGTTATTTTTATATCTATAAGGTTCATAGACTTTTTATAAATAGATTCTAAAATCTATTAGATCCTTAAAAATTCCATTCTATGGTAGTTAATATAAGCTCTTATAGTTGTAGTGTCCTAGTGTTCTATTCCATAACCCAGATTGATCTTCCATTTCACTAAGGAAAGGTAAGTTTGGCTCTTAAGTTCTTCTAAGTTATGTGTGTGGACATTCTCATGCCAATGAGTAGAAATAATGAATTCATCATCATATTTTTTTACAATGCATTTGTCATTCCTAAAATTCAACAAGTTACCTTAATCACATAATTTAATTTTTATTATAAGGTTGTTCTTAAGTCCTTTAACAAACTAGAAATTTGAAATTAAGTCTTTCCATGAAGAAAGATGTTACATATACCGACAATATTTCCTTGAAATTATCCCTGAAAGTTACTTTCCCACCTTTCATCCTGATAATATTTTGAAAGAATTTTTTTTACCTATCATATGATGGGAACAACCAATATCCATGTACCATTTATTATTTGTTGTACTTTTTTTCATAAAAATAAAATATTTATATTTTTGGAATCAAAATTTCATGGATCCATAATTTTTTGAAAAAAAATATTAGAAATTTACATCTATTTAGCAAAATAGACATTATGAAATCCTACTGATTGGGTTTTTTATAAAGAACAATTTTTATTTCAAAGTGGCTCCATGGGGTCCCCAATTTGACCCATGGAATTTCTTGGTCGGCCATGACTCATCCAATAGGGTTAGGACATGTGTCAAGGTCATTTCATATTATTATAACATTATCTTTACCTTAAATTACACTAATTACCTTTAATCGCGATTAATAAAACCTAAAAGTTACTATTCACCAAAAAATTGTTTTAATCCCATTGAACCACATTTTACATCATAATGAAAACAATGTATATCGAATTTTTGAAATTCAATTCGAAGAAGCGGCACTGTAACATTTAAACGAAAAATCAGTTTTTTAACCACCACTTAGTGGTTTCACTATTCATCAAAAATTGACGTTTTTCAGAAGAAATCCAAAATTTCACCCTAAGCTATAATTGATATTCCAAATTTAAAAATGATGTCTATTTTTCAAAATTCAAAAAATATAAGTCTCATTAATTAATTTTATAATTAATTCCTGCTGTCACAACAAATAGCATGTTTTTAAGAAACAATATATATCAAAAGATTGACAATTGTTTATCTCCAATTTCAAAGTGAAATTAATTCTAATGACCACCATTAGATTAAATGGTAAAAAATATTCTAATTATACTTTAAAACCACTTAATTTTATAATTTATCACTATAAATTATTTTGATTAAAAAAGTTGTTTTTAAGTATTTTTCACTATTCATAAAAAAATTGGAAGTTCTGAGAAAATTACCAAAAATTCAACTTAGGATAATTTCGATATTATGAATAAAAAAATGAAGGCCATTTTGAAATAAAAAATTTATAAAATGTCAACAAGTAGGTATTACTATTCATTACAGCTACTTTGATTGGTCGCGGTGTGTTAGAATCTCGAACTTGCGTAGAATGCAAGCTATTGCATTATTAAAAGAGAAGTGTATCGTGGAAGCTCAGGTTGTTACATTCTCCCCTCCTTCAAAAAATTGTGTCCTCGCAATTTGAAAATTTTCTTTGAAAATAAAAGGTTGAAAATATAAAATACCTTTGTGGGAAACTTACATCAGAAATAAGGTTAATAAAAATATAACTTTAAAAGATAGAAAGATAAGTACAAAGGTCACCCGAGATAGCCCATAATAGGATTCTATGAAAATATGGATATGGAAGAAAAAAACCATGAAGGTCTGATGGAGAGTTATAGAAAACTGGATTAGGAGAAAGTTAACCATAAGAAAATCACAAACTTGTGATTGGTTAAACGGTCATTGAATCCCCAGCTGGAGAAGTTAACCGGCAACGTTTTTGTTTTATGTTACCTTTTATAAAGCTGAGGAATTTATTTAAAAGATTTACTAAGAACGTAAGGGAATATACATACTTGTAATGTAGACTTTCATTCTTTAATAAATTTTTACCACAAACCCATCTTTCACTCTAAAAGGTAATAGAACTCAATAATATTATATTTATCATAATTTTATAAGGTTCCAAATATTAACACATAACATTTAGATTAGGAATAATTTTTTTAATAACCAGGGACATCCTGTAGGCTAGTGGTAGGTAATAAAGGCTCGTCGCACTATGGTTGTGGGTTCGATTCCTACAGCTTTGTACGACGTGACGTGTTATCCCCTGACCTGCATGTTGTCCTTTTCCTATACTATAGTATTATAATATTCCAAAAATAATCTTTATAAATGTTTTAACCGTAAAAAATACTATCCAAAGTTCAACTTAATCCATTCCAACATTTATAGTTATAAAAAATACCTCCATCCAAACTTTCTCTAAAAGGTCCTTAAATTCCAAAATCAATTGTAACATTAGATTCCCCAAACAAAGTAATGTTTCTCTTATTGTCACATACTAAAAATATTATTACCTTCATCATATTAAAACCTTAATTAAAAAAACAAGTACTGCAGTACAATCCTTATATATATCACATTATTCTTATAACCAGAATATAATCCTTGTTTCCAAAATCACCAATACATTAATTATTCCACTTCAACTATAGTAACAACATAAGATTGTCCTTGATCCCTTGGCCTTTTCTGAGGTATGTTTCCTTGGTACTTAGAACATTCATTTTCATAATTCCCCATTTCCCTAAAATTGTAGCATTCAACATTGATAGCCTCTTTCTTTCCCTTGCAATCACGAGCCTGGTGACCTTTTTTCCCACATTTATAACAAACTCCCATTCATTTTAGGCAAGTACCGGGGTGATTCTTCCCACAATTATCGCATAATGGAAAATATTTCTTTCCATTTTTCCCTTTATCTGTCTCTTGTCCCACCGTTCTCTTCTTCTCTTGCTTTACTTTATTGTCATAAGATTTAGATAATTCCTTTTCTGTCTTGATAGCACATGAGACTCTATCTTCGTACGACGAGAAAGATTGTGAGACTAAGCCTTGACGGAGAAATGGTCTTGACCCAACAAAGAAACGATCAATATTACTTCTTGGGTTACGTATATAATCTGTAGAATGCCTCGCTAAACTTGTAATGTTATCCTCATACTTTGCGACATTCTCATCCTCTTTCTGCCTCAGACTCAGAAATTGACTTTCCATATCTTCTCGATGGTCATGTGGAAAGTATTTTTCTATGAAAATTTCCTTAAACTCCCTCCATTCCATACTTGATACTTCTTCATCTTCCTTTGTGTTTTGAATCAGCGACCACCATTGATCGACATCTCCAGTGAGGTGGTAGACTGCCATGAAAACCTTCTCCCTTTTGCTACTCCGCAAGGCATGGAATATTTTCTCTAAGGAGTTTATCCATTGCTCAGCTACTAATGGATTTGTACCCCCATTAAATGTTGGAGGGTGTTGCCTCATGAAGCGGTCTAACATTGATCCTCCACGTTGCGGATCGGGGTGCTCCATACGAGTAAGGTTATTATTCCTAACCTGAGTGAGTTGTCCCAGTATGGTAATAAGTTGATCAGCACCAGCTGTATCTCCAGCTCCACTATAATTATCTTGAGTAGGAGGGAAATCCCTACATGGAGTGTGTGCATTGATACGGTTTCCATTCCTCCCACTAGGCGCCATTTCTAAACAATGGCATAAACTAGATTAGTTTATGAATCAAAATAAATAATTACAAACTTGAAAAACACACAACATAAATTGAACTATTTATGGATATAATCCATAATCATAATAAATGTTTTATTTGTGGATGTATATACTCATAACCCTTCATAGTTGTTTGTAAAGAAAATGTGAATTATCCTAAGCATATCCCCTGGGATTGTCGTAACTAGGAGTGCAGCAAGGCCCATTGTCGTGCACCAGTTCCCGTTCGAGTCTAGCTCAAAGAGGTGTTTTTGGGTTTTACCCCTAGGTACATCTGTGCCAGAGCTGCCTCTACCTGCTCGTATCCAAACAGGGATGTATTACTCGGAAAACTCAAAAAATCTCTATAATACCAAAATTCTAGGAAGTTATTCTATACTAATCCTCAAAGTCTATCTTAGGGATATGTGCTATAATCAGAGTTTATCTAAATCTAGCTTCCAAGTTTAGTACTAAACTACATCTGATACCAACTGTAACACCCTGACCCCAGTTACCCAGATTCGGTGCATTATTTCGTAACATTGGCAGGTTCACGAAAGATCAAGTCTCGAAATACCGATTAGTTTAGTAGCCTTGGAAACAGTAGATGCATTCATAAGTCTTACATCACATCAAAAAGTAAAAAAAGTACAACAACATCTTGTCTTCATATCCCCTCATACTATCCCTACAGGTCATATATAATATACTTCTTCACATCCTAGAATAATTAAAACACTGAAAGGGGTGAGCTTAGATGCTCAGTAAGGATAACAATGTATAGGAATCTTTCATAAATAAACATAAACATTTAAGATAATGTATAACTAAAACAAAAGCCTTTTAAAAATGAACTTCAACATAATATGGAAAATGTAAAATGAGATAATTCCATTTACTTATTCACATGGATATTCTACTGGTCGAATAACCACATGCAATATCAATAACCACTTTCATAATGATGGAATGCATAATTCCAGACTATCAAAACCACATAGCCAAGGCCTCGTTCCAAGACTACAAAGAATATTTTGTCAAGGCCACGTGCCAAGACACTAGTTTGTCTCATGTGACCTGCCGATGCATCGAGGAGCTATAGCGGGCTCCACCCTTCACTTATTAAGTCCAATACATTCCTCATACGAATAGGTATAAACATATTATAAACCATAACATAATCGTATCACATAAAACATGCATAAAGAAAACATAACATTTCCACATTTCAATCACAAGATATCAATACAACACATTGATATAATAAAACACTCTCAAAAACAATTTCAATAACAAAATAAAAGAAAATTAAAACATTGTATTTATTTTTCATTTAAAAAAAAGTTATGGCTAGTAGAGGAAGCCGAAACTCAAATAATGGTCACGGCGGTGGAGAAGTCGTTGTTTCCGCATATGTAAGACAAAACATTTCTTTTTTTCTTTTAGTAAAAACGCTTCGTATAAAAATATTATTTTTTGAATAAAAGTAAAAGTCAAAGGGTTTTATACACCGTATAAAGTAAAATTCTGTATAAAACAAAATATGCCTCAATGAAAGGAGATTGAGACGAAGTCCCTTACAAAAATCATTTTTTAGAATAAAATAGATCGATTATGTGTATTCACTATAAGTACACATAAATAAAGTACAAATAAAAGATTGGACATAATAATATCATGACATAATTTGAAAGTAGGAGATTAACCCAAAGAATAGAAATCAGGTTAAGAAGTTCCCTTACCTCATGTCCGACTTGACTGGATCGTTATTTAATCTCATGAATAATAAACTAAGAAATAAATTATAATTTCCTAAGAAACTTTTTAAGGTTCATTATCCCTTTTATATCTTTCATTACAATGTTATGAAAATTATGTAGTCATTTAAGTTAATAACGGTCGTTTTTTCGATCTTTGGTACTTCAGTCAAAAATAAACATCTTATAATTACAAGTTGTTTCATGTGGTGAAATATCCATTATATACAGAATTATATTCATGATGTAGATATCGTATATATCATACATATCCAGTATATACATGCATTTATAATATTACAAAACATTTAGAGGTAAGAAATGAAATGCACCGTTCATGGAGACAGTAAGCCGTACGTACGCATGAACGCTACTTTCATTTATATTTCATATTTGATGGAATGAAATTATAATTATATAAAGGTGTATTATAATTATAGTATAATATCTTATATAATTTAATTTACTTCATCTTTTATACGTCGCACATATGGCATTAACGATTCAAATCACTTTGAGGGGGCGGTAGTCCGCACATCATAAAATGAAGATATCATTTTTACCCATAATGGAAACCATAAAGGTATGCCATAAATGAGAAATACAGAAGCATAAGTAAAAAATAAACATATTATATATAATATATAAATATAATGACATCTTAGTGGCCACTTTTTAAGGTGTTATATGAGTGTTGAACAATCATCGTTTCGTGAGGCATAAATTCGCCATCCACAGAAACAATATGTTCTTTAACCATTAGATGTTGGTGTGTGTAAGTGTAGCTCCAATACTTATTATAAAAAAATACTATTATATTTAGGATACTGGTGTTGTTACAAAAGACATTAATAAAAAGAGTTTAGGGGGTTGGAGAAGCAAAATAAAACATAAGAACACAAGATAAAACACTACCTTTAAAACGGGTAACTCTTTTTGATTTGAGCTCAAAGGATTTCTTGGGAAGAATTATGCCCAAAGTGAGGCTTCTAGGAGTAAGATATGGATGTTTAGAGAGTATTTGGGTAGAGTTTGACCAAGACAAATGGCTTTTATGGTGTGAATTAGGTGGTAGTGGTGGGGGCCTTTTATAAGAGGAGAGGAGGGGCACTCTGGGAAGGATTGAAATGTTACTTTATTATGAAATTATTTTCGATTTATAAAGGTCCCACAATGATATATTTCAAGGATAAAGTGATAAGGGTTCTAAATCAACCCATCAAATAGGCTTTTGACAAGTTTAAGTCTTAGATTTTACATTATCCTTCCATTTTATTAAAATCGTTAATTAATGAGGTAATCGGTGCATCATCATGGTGTCATAAACAATTTGATTTATTTAACGTCTAAAAATTATAAAAAAAACTATTATGATGTAGGAAATCTTTTTATAATTCTAATTAATAATTATAGTAAAAAATATGACTTTTATAACCTCATTTAAAAATTGTTTTAGTAAAACAACTCATGTTTGTGTCATTTTTATTTTAACATTAAATAAAAAGTTTTTAATGTCATTTTCCTACCAAAGTGGCTCCATGGGGTCCCCAAGTTGACCCATGGATTTTATTGGTCGGCCATGACTCATCAAATTGGTTTAGGACATGTGTCAAGGTCATTTCATACTATTATAACATTATCTTTACCTTAAATTACACTAATTACCATTAATTGTGATTAATAAAACATAAAAGTTACTAGTCTCCAAAAAATTATTTTAATCCCATTGAACCAAATTTTACATCCTAATGACAAAAATGTATGTTGGATTTTTTAAATTCAATTCATATAAGAGATAAGGTTTTATTTAAACGAAAAATCATTTTTTTAACTACCACTTAGTGGTTTCACTATTCATCAAAAATTGAAGTTTTTCAGAACAAATCCAAAATTTCACCCTAAGATATAATTTATATTCTGAATTAAAAAATGATGTCTATTTTACAAAATTCCAAAAATATAAGTTGCATTAATTAATTTTATAATTAATTCCCGCTGTCACAACAAATAGCGTGTTTTTAAGAAACAATATATATCAAAAGATTGACAATTGTTTATGTCCAATTTTAAAGTGAAATTAATTCTAATGACCACCATTGGATTAAATGGTAAAAATATATTCTAATTATACTTTAAAACCACTCAGTTTTATAATTTATCAATATAAATTATTTTGATTAAAAAATTTGTTTTTATGTATTTTCCACTATTCATAAAAAAATGGGAAGTTCTCAGTAAATTACAAAAAATAAACTTAGGATAATTTTGATATTCCGAATAGAAAAATGAAGTCCATTTAGAAATATAAAATTTAAAAAATTTAAAAAATTAGGTATTACTATTCATAACGGCTACTTTGATTGGTCACGGTGTGTTAGAATCTCGAACTTTCATAGAATGCAAGCTATTGAATTATTGAAAGAGAAGCGTATCGTGGAATCTCAGGGTGTTACATTCTACCCTCCTTCAATAAATTGTGTCCCCGCAATTTGAATTTTTTCTTTGAAAATAAAAGGTTGAAAATAGAAAATACCTTTGTGGGAAACCCACATCGGAAATAAGGTTAATGAAAATATAACTTTAAAAGATATAAAGATAAGTATAAAGGTCACCCGAGATAGCCCACACTAGGATTCTATGAAAATATAGATACGGAAGAAAAAAAACCCATCAAGGTCTGATGGAGAGTTGTAGAAAACTAGATTAGGAGAAAGTTAACCATAAGAAAATCACAAACTTGTGATTGGGTAAACGGTCATTGAATCCCCAGTTGGAAAAGTTAACCGGCAACGTTTTTGTTTTAAGTTACCTTTTATAAAGTTGAGGAATTTATTTAAGAGATTTACTAAGAATGTAAGGGAATATACATACTTGTCATGTAAACTTTAATTCTTTAATAAATTTTTACCACAAACCCATCTTTCACTCTAAAAGGTTATAGAACTCAAAAATATTTTATTTATCATAATTGTATAAGGTTCCAAATATTAACACATACAATTTAGATTAGGGAAACTTTTTCTTAATAACCAGGGACTTCCTGTAGGCTAGTGGTAGGTAATAAAGGCCCGTCACACTACGGTTGTGGGTTCGATTCCTACATCTTTTTCCGACGCGACAGGTTATCCCCTGACCTGCAGGTTGTCCTTTTCCTATACTATAGTATTATAATATTCCAAAAATAATCTTCATAAATGTTTTAACCATAAACAATACTATCCAAAGTTCAACTTAATCCATTCCAACCTTTATAGTTATCCAAAATACCTCAGTCCAGAATTTCTCTAAAAGGCCCTTAAATTTCGAAATCAATTGTAATATTAGATTCCCCAAACAAATTAAAGTTTCTCTTATTGTCACATACTAAAAATATGTTTACCTTCATCATATTAAAACCTTAATGAAAACAAGAAGTACTGCAATACAATCCTTATATATATGTATATATCATTATTCTTATAACCATAATATAATCCTTGTTTCCAAAAGTACCAATACATTAATTATTCCACTTCAACTGTAGTAAAAACATAAAATTATCCTTGATCCCTTGGCCTTTATTGAGTTATGTTTCCTTGGAACTTAGGACATTCATTTGCATAATTCCCCATTTCCCTACAATTGTAGCATTTAACATTGATAGCCTCTTTCTTTCCCTTGCAATCACGAGCATGGTGACCTTTTTCTCCACATTTATAACAAAATCCCATTCTTTTTAGGCAAGTACCGGGGTGATTCTTCCCACAATTATCACATCATGGAAAATCCTTCTTTACCTTTTTCCCTTTATCTATCTCTTGTTCCACTGTTCTCTTCTTCTCTTGCTTTACTTTATTATCATAATATTTAGAGAATTCATTTTCTGTCATGATAGAAAATGAGACTATATCTTCATATGACGAGAAAGATTGTGAGACGAAGGCTCGACAGAGAAATGGTTTTAACCCATCAATGAAATGATCAATCTTACTTCTTGGGTTATGTATATAATCTGCAGCATGCCTCTTTAACCTTGTAAATTTATCCTCGTACTTTGCGACATTCTCATCCTCCTTCCACCTCAGACTCAGAAATTGTCTTTCCATATCTTCTCGATGGTCATGTTGAAAGTATTTTTCTAATAAAATTTCTTTAAACTCCCTCCATTCCATACTTGATACTTCTTCATCTTCTTTTGTGTTTTGAATCAGCGACCACCATTGATCGGCATTTCCAGTGAGGCGGTAGACTGCCATGACAACTTTCTACCTCTCGCTACTCCCGAAGGTGTGGAATATTTTCTCTAAGGAGTTCATCCATTGCTCAGATACTAATGAATTTGTACCCCCATTAAATTTTAGCGGTTGTTTCCTCATGAAGCGTTCTAACATTGATCCTCCATGTTGCAGATTAGGGTTCTCCATACGAGTAAGGTTATAATTCATAAACTGAGTGAGTTGTCCCAGTATGGTAATAAGTTGATCAGCACCTGTTGTATCTCCATCTCCACTATAATTATCTTGATCAGGAGGAAAATCCCTACATGGAGTGCATGCATTGATACAGTTTCCATTCCTCCCACTAGGCGTCATTTCTAAACAATGGCATAAACTAGATTAGTTTATGAATCAAAATAAATAATTACAAACTTGAAAAACAATTAAAGTAATTTGAACTATTTATGGATATAATCCATAATCATAATAAATGTGTTCTTTGTGGATGTATATACTCATAACCCTTCATAGTGGTTTGTAATGAAAACGAGAATTATCCTAAGAATATCCCTCGGAAGTGTCGTAACCAAGAGTGCAGAAAGTCCCATTGTCATGCTCCAGTTACTGTTTGAGTCCAGCTCAAAGTGGTGTTTTTGGGTTTTAACCCTAGGTACATTTGTGCCAGAGCCACCACTACCTTCTCGTATCTAGACAGGGATGTATTGCTCGGAAAACTCACAAAATCTCTATAATACCAAAATTCTAGGAATTTATTCTATACTAATCCTCAATATCTATGTTAGGGCTATGTGCTCTAATCAGAGATTATCTAAATATAGCTTCCAAGGTTAGTAATAAACCGCCTCTAATACCAACTATAACACCCCGACCCTAGTTACCTAGAGTCAGTGCATTATTGAGTAACATTGGCATGATCCCGAAAGATCATGTCCTTAAAGACCGATTAGTTTCGTAGCCTTGGAAACACTAGATACATTCATAAGTCATAAATTACATCAAAAAGTAAAACAAAACTACAACAACATCTTTTCTTCATATCCCCTTATACTATACCTATAGGTCATTCATAATATACTACTTCACATCCTGGAAAAATTAATACACTAAAAGGGGTGAGCTCAGATGCTCAGTAAGGATAACAATATAGCAGAAGCTTTCATAAATAAACATAAACATTTAAGATAATGTATAACAAAAAAAAGCCTTCTAAACATGAACTTTAACATAATTTGGAAAATGTAAAATGAGATAATGCCATTTACTTATTCACATGGATATTTTACTGGTCGAATAACCACATGAAATATCAATAACCACTCTCATAATGATGGAATGCATAATGCCAGACTATCATAACCACGTAGCCGAGGCCTTATGCCAAGACTACAAATAATATTTTTTCAAGGCCATGTGCCAAGACACTAGTTTGTCTCATGAGACCTGCCGATACATAGAGGAGATATAGTGGGCTCCACCCATCACATATTAAGTCCAATTCATTCCTCATATGAACAGGTTTAAACATATCATAAACCATAACATAATCGTATCACATAAAACATGCATAAAGAAAACATACCATTTCCTCATTTCAATCAAAAGATATCAATACAACACATTGATATAATAAAACACTCTAAAACCCATTTTCAATACCAAAATAAATGAAAATTAAAACATTTTATATATTTTTCATTTAAAAAAAGTTATGGCTTGTAGAGGAAGCCGAAACTCAAATAATGGTCACGGCGGTGGAGAAGTCGTTGTCGCCTCATACGTAAGACAAAACATTTCTTTTGTTTTTTAGTAAAAACGATTTGTATAAAAAGATTCCTTTTTGAATAAAAGTAAAAGTCAAAGGGTTTTATGCACCGTATAAATGAAAATTGTGTATAAAACAAATTATGCCTCAATGAATGGAGATTGAGATGAAGTCCCTTACAAAGATCATTTTTTTTGAATAAAATAGATCTATTATGTGTATTCACTATAAGTACACATAAATAAATTACAAATACAAGATTGGATATAATAATATAATGACATAATTTGAAAGTAGGAGATTAACCCAATGAATAGAAATTTGGTTAAGAAGTTCCCTTACCTTGTGTCTGAATTGACTCAATCGTTCTTTAATCTCATGAATAATAAACTAGAGTTAATTTATAATTTCTTAAGAACCTTTTTCAAGTTCATTATCCCTTTTATATCACTTATTACAATGTTACGAAAAATATGTAGTCATTTAAGTTAATAACGGTCATTTTGTCGGTCTTTGGTACTTGAGTCAAAAATAAACTTCTTATAATTACAAGTTGTTTCATGTGGTGAAATATCCATTATATACAGAATAATATTAATTATGTAGATATCCTATATATCATATATATCCAGTATATACATGCATTTATAATATTACAAAACATTTAGAGGTAAGAAATGAAATGCACCGTTCATGGAGACGGTAAGTCGTACGTACGCATGAACGCTACTTTCATTTCTATTTCATAATTAATGGAATGAAATTATAATTATATAAAGGTGTATTATAATTCCAGTATTATATATTATATAATATAGTTTACTTCATCCCTTATACCTCCCACATATGGCATTAACGATTCAAATCACTTTGAGGGGGCGGTAGTCCGCACTTCCTAAAATGAAGATATCGCGTTTACCCATAATGGAAACCATAATGGTATTCCAGAAATGAAAAATACAGAAGATTAAGTAAAACATAAACATATTATATATAATATATACATATAGTGAAATCTTAACGGCCACCTTTGAAGGTGTTATATGAGTGTTGAAAAATCATCGTTTCGTGAGGTATAAATTCGCCATCCACAGAAACACTATGTTATTTAACCATTAGATGTAGGTGTGTGTAAGTGTAGCTCGAATAATTATTACGAAAACATACTATTATATTGAGGATACAGTTTTGTTTACAAAATAAATGAATAAAAAGAGTTTAGGGGGTGGAGAAGCAAAATAAAACATAAGAACACAAGAGAAAACACTACCTTTAAAACATGTAACTCTTTTTGATTTGAGCTCCAAGGCTTCCTTGGGAAGACTTCTGCCCAATGTGAGGATTCTAGGAGTAATAGAAAGAAGTTGAGAGAGTATTTGGGCCGAGGTTGGCCGAGCCAAATGGATTTGATGGTGTGAATAGGGTGGTAGTGGTGGGGGCCTTTTATAAGAGGAGAGGAGGGGCACTCTTGGAAGGATTGAAATGTTACTTTATTATGAAATGCATTTCGAATTATAAAGGTCCCACAATGAAATATTTCAAGGATAAGGTGATAAGGTTTCGAAATCCACCCATCCAATAGGATTTCGATAAGCGTAAGTCTTAGATTTTACATTATCCTTCCATTTTATTAAAATCGTTAATTAATGAGGTAATCGCTCCATCATCATGGTGTCATAAAAAATTTAATTTATTTAATGTCTAAAAATTATAAAAAAAACTATAATGATTTTGGAAATATTTTTATCTTTCTAATTAATATTTATAGTAAAAAATATGACTTGTATAACCCCATTTAAATTTTTTTAGTAAAAAAACTCATGTTTGTGACATTTTTATTTTTAGATTGAATAAAAAGTTTTTAATGTCATTTTCCTACCAATGTGGCTCCATGGGGTCCCCAGGTTGACCCAAGGATTGTTTTGGTCAGCCATGACTCATCCAATAGGGGTAGGACATGTGTCAAGGTCATTTCATATTATTATAATATTATCTTTACCTTAAATTACACTAATTACCTTTAATCGCGATTAATAAAACATAAAAGTTACTATTCACCCAAAAATTATTTTAATCCCATTGAACCACATTTTACATCCTAATGAAAACAATTTATGTCGGATTTTTGAAATTTAATTCATATAAGCGGTAACATTTCATTTAAACGAAAAATCTGTTTTTTAACTACCACTTAGTGGTTTCACTATTCATCAAAATTGAAGTTTTTCAGAACAAATAAAAAATTTCACCCTAAGCTATAATTGATATTCCAAATTAAAAAATGATGTCTATTTTAAAAAATTCCAAACATATAAGTTGCATTAATTAATTTAATAATTAATTTCCGCTGTCACAACAAATAGCATGTTTTTAAGAAACAATATATATCAAAAGATTGAGAATTATTTATGTCTAATTTCAAAGTGAAATTAATTCTAATTTCCACCATTGTATTAAATGGTAAAAATATATTCTAGTTATACTTTAAAACCACTCAATTTTATAATTTATCACTATAAATTATTTTGATTAAAAAAGTTAATTTTAAGTATTTTTCACTATTCATATAAATTTGGAAGTTCTCAGAAAATTACAAAAAATTCAACTTAGGATAATTTCGATATTCCGAATACGAAAATTATGTCAATTTTGAAATATAAAATTTATAAAATTTCAAAAAGTAGGTATTACTATTCATAACAGCTACTTTGATTGGTCGTAGTGTGTTAAAATCTCGAACTTGCGTAGAATGGAAGCTATTGCATTATTGAAAGAGAAGAGTATCGTGGAAGCTTGGGGTGTTACATTATCCCCTCCTTCAATAAATTGCATCCTCGCAATTTGAAATTTTTCATTGAAAATAAAAGGTTGAAAATAGAAAATACCTTTGTGGGAAACCCACAACGGAAATAAGGTTAATAAAAGTATAACCTTAAAATATAGAAAGATAAGTACAATGGTCACCCAAGATAGCCCATAATAGGATTCTATGAAAATAAGAATATGGAAGAAAAAAACCATCATGTTCTGATGGAGAGTTGTAGAAAAATGGATTAGGAGAAAGTTAACCATAAGAAAATCACAAACTTGTGATTGGTTAAACGGTCATTGAATCCCCAGCTGGAAAAGTTAACCGGCAACGTATTTGTTTTAAGTTACCTTTTATAAAGTTGAGAAATTTATTTAGGAGATTTACTAAGAACGTAATGGAATATACATACTTGTCATGTAGACTTTCATTCTTTAATAAATTTTTACCACAAACCCATCTTTCACTCTAAAAGGAAATAGAACTAAAAAATATTCTATTTATCATAATTGTATAAGGTTCCAAATATTAACACATACCATTTAGATTAGGAAATCTTTTTTTTAATAACCAGGGACTTCCTGTAGGCTAGTGGTAGTTAATAAAGGCCCGTCACACTATGATTGTGGGTTTGATTCCTACAGCTTTGTCCAACGCGACGGGTTATCCCCCAACCTACAGGTTGTCCTTTTCCTATTCTATAGTATTATAATATTCCAAAAATAATCTTTATAAATGTTTTAACCGTAAACAATACTATCCAAAGTTCAACTTAATCCATTCCAACCTTCATAGTTATCCAAAATACCTTCATCCAGACTTTCTCTAAAAGGTCCTTAAATTCGAAAATCAATTGTAACATTAGATTCCCCAAACAAAGTAAAGTTTCTCTTATTGTCATATACTAAAAATATGATTACCTTCATCATATTAAAACCTTAATGAAAACAACAAGTACTGTAGTACAATCATTATATATATAATGAAAACAACAAGTACTGTAGTACAATCCTTATATATATCACATTATTCTTATAACTAGAATATAATCCTTGTTTCCAAAAGCACCAATACATTTATTATTCCACTTCAACTGTAGTAACAACATATGATTGTCCTTGATCCCTTGGCCTTTTCTGAGGTATGTTTCCTTGGTGCTAAGGACATTCATTTGCATAATGCCCCATTTCCATACAATTGTAGCATTCAACATTGATAGCCTCTTTCTTTCCCTTGCAATCACGAGCCTGGTGACCTTTTTCTCCATATTTATAACAAACTCCCATTCCTTTTAGGCAAGTACCGGGGTGATTCTTCCCACTATTATCGCTTAATGGAAAATCCTTCTTTCCCCTTTTCCCTTTATCTGTCACTTGTTCCACCATTCTCTTCTTCTCTTGCTTTACTTTATTGTCAAAAGATTTAGAGATTTCCTTTTCTGTCTTGATAGCACATGAGACTATATCTTCATACGACGAGAATGATTTGTGAGACTAAGGCTCGACAGAGAAATGGTTTAAACACATCAATGAAAAAATCAATCTTACTTCTTGGGTTACATATATAATCTGCAGCATGCCTCGCTAACCTTGTAAAGTTAGCCTCATACTTTGCGACATTCTCATCCTCCTTCTTCCTCAGACTCAGAAATTGCCTTTCCATATCTGATCGATGGTCATGTGGAAAGTATTTTTCTAAGAAAATTTCCTTAAACACCCTCCATTTCATACTTGATACTTCTTCATCTTCCTTTGTGTTTTGAATCAGCGACCACCATTGATCGGCATCTCCAGTGAGGTCGTAGACTGTCATGACAACCTTCTCCCTTTAACTACTCCCCAAGGTGTGGAATATTTTCTATAAGGAGTTTATCCATTTCTTAGCTAATAATTTATTTGTACCCCCATTAAATGTGGGCGGTTTTTGCCTCATGAAGTGGTCTAACATTGATCCTCCACGTTGCGGATCAGGGTGCTCCATACGAGTATGGTTTTTATTCATAACCTGAGTGAGTTGTCCCAGTATGGTAATAAGTTGATCAACAATAGTTGTATATCCAGATCCACTATAATTATCTTGATCAGGAGGGAAATCCCTACTTGGAGTGTGTGCATTGATACAGTTCCCATTCCCCCACTAGGAGCCATTTCTAAACAATGGCATAAACTAGATTACTTTATGAATCAAAATACATAATTACAAACATGAAAAATACTTAACATAAATTGAACTATTTATGGATATAATCCATAATCATAATAAAAGTTTTCTTTGTGGATGTATATACTCATAACCCTTCATAGTGTTTTTTAAAGAAAATGATAATTATCCTAATCATATCCCCCGAGAGTGTCGTAATCAAGAGTGCAGCAAGGCCCATTGTTTTGCACCAGTTCCTGTTCAAGTCTAGCTCAAAGTGGTGTTTTTTGGTTTTACCCCTAGGTACATTTGTGCCAGAGCTGCCTCTACCTGCTTGTTTCCATACAGGGATGTATTGCTCGGAAAACTCACAAAATATCTATAATACCAAAATTTTAGGAAGTTCTTCTATACTAATTCTCAATGTCTATCTTAGGGATATGTGCTTTAATCAGAGTTTATCTAAATCTAGCCTCCAAGGTTAGTACTAAAATTCCTATGATACCAACTATAACACCCCTACCCCAGTTACCTAGAGTCGGTGCATTATTGCATAACATTGGCATGATCACGAAAGATCAAGTCTCGAAAGACCGATTAGTTTAGTATCCTTGGAAACACTAGATACATTCTTAAGTCTTACATTACATCAAAAAGTAAAACAAAACTACAAAAAAATCTTGTCTTCATATCCCCTCATACTATCCCTGAAGGTCATTCATAATATACTTCTTCACATACTAGAAAAATTAAAACACTGAAAGGGGTGAGCTCAGATGCTCAGTAAGGATAACAATATAGCAGAAGCATTCATAAATAAATATAAACATTTAAGATAATGTATAACAAAAACAAAATCCTTATAAACTTGAACTTCAACATAATATGGAAAATGTAAAATGAGATAATGCCATTTAATTATTCACATGGATATTATACTGGTCGAATAACAACATGCAATATCAATATCCACTTTCATAATGATGGAATCCATAATGCCAGACTATCATAACAAGGTAGCCAAGGCCTTGTGCGAAGACTACAAATAATATTTTGTCAAGGCCACGTGCCAAGACACTAGTTTGTCAAATGAGACCTTCCGATGCATTGAGGAGATATAGTGGGCTCCACTAGTCACTTATTAATTCCAATTCATTCCTCATATGAACAGGTTTAAACATATCATAAACCATAACATAATCGTATCACATAAAACATGCATAAAGAAAACATAACATTTCCTCATTTCAATCACAAGATATCAATACAACACATTGATATAATAAAGCATTCTCAAAACCATTTTCAATACCAAAATAAAATAAAATTAAAACTTTGAATTTATTTTTCATTTAAAAAAATGTTATGGCTTGTAGAGGAAGCCAAAACTCAAATAATGGTCACGGAGGTGGAGAAGTCATTGTCGTCGCATACGTAAGACAAAAAATTTCTTTTGTCGTTTAGTAAAAATGCTTCGTATAAAAAGATTACTTTTTGAATAAAAGTAAAATTCAAAGGGTTTTATACACCGTATAATGGAAAATTGTGTATAAAATAAAATACTCCTCAATGAAAAGAGATTGAGATGACATACCTTACAAAGATCATTTTTTTGAATAAAATAGATCTATTATGTGTATTCACTATAAGTACACATAAATAAAGTACAAATACAATATTGGACATAATAATATCATGACATAATTTGAAAGTAGGAGATTAACCCAAAGAATAGAAATTGGGTTAAGAAGTTCCCTTACCTCGTGTCCCACTTGACTCGATCGTTCTTTAATCTCCTGAATAATAAATTAGAGTTAATTTTTAATTGCTTAAGAAAATTTTTCAAGTTCATTATCCCTTTTATATCACTTATTACAATGTTACGAAAATTATGTATCCATTTAAGTTAATAACGGTCGTTTTGTCGATCATTGGTACTTGAGTCAAAAAAAACTTCTTATAATTACATGTTGTTTAATGTGGTGAAATATCAGTTATATACAGAATTATATTCATGATTTAGATATCGTATATATCATATATATCCAGTATATACATACATTTATAATATTACAAAACATTTAGAGGTAAGAAATGAAATGCACCGTTCATGGAGACGGTAAGCCGTACGTACGCATGAACGCTACTTTCATTTATATTTCATAATTAATGGAATTAAATTATAATTATATAAAGGCGTATTATGATTACAGTATAATATCTTATATAATATAATTTACTTCATCCTTTATACATCCCATATATGGCATTAACGATTCAAATCACTTTGAGTGGGCGGTAGTCCGCACTTCCTAAAATGAGGATATCGCGTTTACCCATAATGGAAACCATAAAGGTATTCCATAAATGAAAAATAAAGAATCTTAAGTAAAACATAAAAATATTATATACATATATAAATAAATTTACATCTTAATGGCCACCTTTGAAAGTGTTATATGAGTGTTGAACAATCATTGTTTCGTGAGGCATAAATTCACCATCCACAGAAACAATATGTTCTTTAACCATTAGATATAGGTGTGTGTAAGTTTAGCTCGAATAATTCTTATAAAAACATTTTAGTATATTTATGATACTGTTTTTGTTACAAAAGAAATGAATAAAAAGAGTTTAGGTGGTTGGAGAAGCAAAATAAAACATTAGAACGCAAGAGAAAACACTACCTTTAAAACGGGTAACTCATTTTGATTTGAGCTCAAAGGCTTACTTGGGAAGACATATGCCCAAAGTGAGGCTTCTAGGAGTATGATAGGGAAGTCTAGAGAGTATTAGGGCAGAGTCTGGCCGAGCCAAATGGCTTTGATGGTGTGAATAAGGTGGTAGTGGTGGGGGCCTTTTATAAGAGGAGAGGAGGGGCACTCTTGGAAGGATTGAAATGTTACTTTATTATGAAATGATTTTCGAATTATAAAGGTCCGAAAATGATATATTTCTAGGATAAGGTGATAAAGGTTCGATATACACCCATCCAATAGGATTTGGACAAGTGTAAATCTTAGATTTTACATTATCCTTCCATTTTATTAAAATCGTTAATTAATGAGGTAATCGCTCCATCATCACGATGTCATAAAAAATTTAATTTATTAAATGTCTAAAAGTTATAAAAAGATATCATGATGTAGGAAATATTTTTATATTTCTCATGAATATTTATAGTAAATAATATGGCATTTATAACCCCATTTAAGAATTGTTTTAGTAAAACAACTCATGTTTGTGACATTTTTATTTTAACATTAAATAAAAAGTTTTTAATGTCACCTTCCTACCAAAGTGGGTCCATGGGGTCCCCAAGTTTACCCATGGATTGTATTGGTCGTCCATGACTAATAAAATAGAGGTAGGACATGTGTCAAGGTCATTTAATATTATTATAACATTATCTTTACCTTAAATTACACTAAATACCTTTAATAGCGATTAATAAAACTTAAAAGTTACTATTCAACAAATAATTATTTTAATCCTATTGAACCACATTGTACATCCTAATGACAAAAATGTATGTTGGATTATTTAAATTTAATTCATAGAAGTGGTAAAGATTCATTTAAATGAAAAATCAGTTTTTTAACTACCTCTTAGTGGTTTCACTATTCATCAAAAATTGAAGTTTTTCAGAACAAATCCAAAATTTCACCCTAAGCAATAATTGATATTCCAAATTAAAAAATGATGTATATTTTCCAAAATTCCAAACATATAAGTTGAATTAATTAATTTTATAATTAATTCCTGCTGTCACAACAAATAGCGTGTTTTTAAGAAACAATATATATCAAAAGATTGACAATTGTTTATGTCCAATTTAAAAGTGAAATTTTTTATAATGACCACGATTGGATTAAATGGTAAAAATATATTCTAAATATACTTTAAAACCACTCAATAGTATAATTTATCACTATAAATTATTTTGATTAAAAAAGTTGTTTTTAAGTATTTTTCACTATTCGTAAAAAAATTGGAAGTTCTCAGAAAATTACAAAAAATTCAACTTAGGATAATTTCAATATTCTGAATACAAAAATTATGTTCATTTTGAAATATAAAATTTATAAAATTTCAAAAAGTAGGTAGTACTATTCATAACAGTTACTTTTATTGGTCGCGGTGTGTTAGAATCTCGAACTTGCGTAGAATGCAAGCTATTTCATTATTGAAAGAGAAGCGTATCGTGGAAGCTTGGGGTGTTACATTTACTATTTTCATTTTCAAGAAACATGGAAAACCTACATGCTTCTTCAAAACAAGTTAAATAATTTTATTATACTGAGGAATATTCTTTAACGGAGTATTTATAATTTTCTTCATCAGGATAATTTTCACATAAAATTTATTAGTTAAGGATTCAGTAGTGTGTACCTTATCCATGAAAGATTGATTTTCAATTGGTATTTAGGAAACAAGACCAACATTTTATGATATAGAAAATTCAATATTTTAAGATTCATCAAATTATTCTCCACCACATGCTCTCCAAGAATAATTTTCCATAAAAAGAAAATTTCCCTATGACTTATAATTTCTTATCTTATTCATCTCCAAATATATATATTTCATGTCCTTTATTTTCTTCATAGGAAAATATGGTCTGATATTTCCATATTTAATACATTCATAACATGTGACATTAGATTATTTCCTATCCTTATTATCCTTTCTCTTATATCTATATTTTAAATTCTTCATTCCAATAGACTGTTTCATTATTTGAGCAATATTGGATAACATATTCTCTAATTGTTTAGATTCACTTGAGTCTGATTGAATATCCAATTTCATTATCTTTACTGGAATAGAAACATTCTCAGTATTCTTGGATACTGTATGATTTAATGTAGTAGTAGAAGAATAAATAATTCAATTCTAATTATTTTTATTTTCTACATTCCATTAATATTTTCTTTTCATTTACAAGAGTTCCCAATAACTCAACAAGAGTTACAATTGTGACATTCCTAGATTCATCCATTCCAGTTCTCTTTGATTCCTATTTGTTAGGCATGATATCTATAATCTTATATACAAGAATATCATCATCTAATCTTTTATCTCCCATTAACGTTAGACTGTTTACAATAGTCATGAATCTCTATTGAAAATTAGTTATAGGTTCTCCATATGGAAGAAAAACCCATGATAATATTCTCTGAGCATGGAACTTCTAGTATTAATAACTTTAGATGTTCCAAAACATGTAATTTATATCTTCTTACATATATTTTTGTCTACTTCAAAGTATGATATTTGGCTATATATATTCATCGTCATTTAACATAGTAAAGTATTGCATACCTTCTATTTAAGATGATATTCTTGCTTTTCTTTGCTAGTAAAAGTTCTAACTTCTTTGTCATGTATCTTGTAATCTCGAATAAGGATTAAAAAATTATAAAAACCAGTATTGAAAAAAAAAATATTCACTCGATCTATCTAGTATTCATAGTCATTTCAATCAAAAATAGTTTTTCTTATTGGATTCAAATTTTTTACAGAAATGAAATTGACTCCTTCCATCATTCTAAAAAGACATTTCCACCCCACATGTTAGTGTAGTATGTATTTATAATCAAATAATTTATAAAATAAATATAACTAACTTGAAAAATTAATGTAAGAAAATATATGAGCAGTGGAAACCTTCTCTGATACTAATTATTCGATCGATATATGAATGTAGATGGCACCATAAAAGAGCGGGGTGAATTGTATGTTTAAAAACATTTCTTTTTAGCTTTTGAAATGATCTATGATTAAAAAATATTAAACTAATACAATTCAGTGGACCCATTATTATATTGAAACAAAGAATCAGAACAGCCCAAGGTCCGGTAAATATCATAATCAGATTGATTTCAATAATGTATTTCATAAGACATAATTTAAACTCTTTGTATTCCCAGAAGAAATGGTTAGATTAGAGTGAGTGTGTATTAGATCATAACCACAACTGTTATGATGATAAAAAAATACAATTGCTTCTATATAAAGAATAATGAATCATATTGGGTATTAAATAGATTGTTATTAGTGTATTATAAATAAATTGTAATAAGATTATTGCAGATTTAGCATATTCAGAATCAATACAATAAAAAATTATAGAATAGAAATATGAAGAAGTAAAACAATTCACTTTATTCAAAAATGCAACCAAAATGTCAAAGAATATTATTCATTCAACCCAAAGAGAAGGGTATCCTTTCACCTCGGATATAGGTCCCTTGATTTATACTTTGAATAAATTCTATCTTACCCATGACATGGTAATCCCTCGATTCAATGATCAGTTTCAGCCTACCTACCTATCCCCAGAAGCCCTTGATTTAGTAGGTAATTAGCAACAATGTCATCTTAGCCTCATAAACCCTCGATCTAAAAAATATCAGCACCAGTCTATCTTCCTATCCCAAGTATCTATCGATCAAATTCATAGTTGATCGGTATTTCATGATACAAAATAACCCCTATAAGATACAGGTTTTAGGAAAAATAAATTCAAAACCTTTAGAATTCATAGTTATTGAATAAAATAGTATTTTGACAAGTATCTCATATAGTTTTCTAGTTCTTCAAAATTTGTAAGAGCTCTGAGAATGTACAAATGACTTGGTACTTATATACTTAATCCTAAGGGTCATATTTTGGTTCCAAAGGTCTTATTTCTTCATCAAAACATGGAGGGACTTGGACAACTAGCACTCCATTGGTCATATTTTAATTGAAACAATGACATCATATTATTCAGTGTATCAAAACATAATATACAATATCATTTTGATTAAGCTATTTTTTTTTGGATATTACAATATTTTGTGGTTATGATATCTTGAGTACGAAACAAATTTTTAGAAGTGAATGTGTAAAATATTATTTGGAAAGAAAGTGAGTACAATTTTTCTAGTTAGTACAATAAAATAAAAAATGAGTACGATGAAAATGTGAGTACAATGAAACAAGCATAGTCATCTTCGTTATGATAATCATGGAAATATAAAGAACTAAAAATATCAATTTCTCAATTGGTGTGTATGATTTTTATCATACGTAGTATGTAAATCATAATGATAAAAATTAAAACAAAATAAATATAATATTAATTCATTTAAAAATAAATTTTGTGATTTTCAAACGAAAAAATATTGGAAATCTCAAAAGTGGATTTTTTACTTAACATACTTATCCATAAAATATCCTACATTTTTTGTGGCCTCATTATACAACACCCCATATTTTAGCACAAGAAACCCAATATTCAATTTTATATGTAATAAAGCTAGATCTACCCAAAATGATCAATTTTTCTCACTATGTATCAATATATTCAAAGAACTATATAAAGATGGATATTCTATTATTTGACTAGAAAAATTGGAGAGACTTGCTGAGAAGAGTTTATGCTTGTGGAACGACTATGATATCCATATAAATAGAATTGAAAAATAATTTAATAAGAAATTATACCTTTATTAATTTACACAAGTAGGTTTGGTTATGGATCTAATGACTCCTATGATACTTGGGAATACTATTTCAAGTGTTGAGATAAAATGATACACTTCATATATCGTACATATGTTCTACTAGAACATAACTTACTCCTTCCTCACAATGGATAAAAGGAATATCATTACAGCTATTAAAGAAATATATTTCAAAAAATAAATTTTGTTATTTTAATATTATATTTATATACTCCTCAATACATATTCTTAAACTATATAAATATATTGACATGGCTTGGAAAACCCATCAAAGTAGGATCTGAACTTGACCGCTGAAAGATAGGAAGGGTATTCATGATCCCCATAGAATGACAACCATCACCAGAGCATCTAATAAAAAAATAATCAAATTATTTTCACAACCCAAAATATGATTCATAGAATATATATTAAAAGATAAAATAAAATAAATATGAAAGAACATAAGATAAAAAATGGTAGTAATATAACCCAAAGTAGCAAGATAAAACCAATTTAGATGTCCAAAAAACCATTGAATGAATGGACTCCCAAAAATATAAAATTATACTCAATGATATACATGGAAAACATCCCATGGTATCACATCCAGGAAACCATTCTCATCTGACCAAAATAAACATTACCTCATAGTGTCACCTTTCCCTTTCTCACATCTTATAAAACAATATCTACACACCCTTATGGGTGTGTTCATGGTGTGAGACAAACATGATCATTAAAATCTGACCCATCTTTTCTATAATGAGTCCTTATAAAATAATACCAATGTGATAAATTTAAAAGAAAACATGAAATGAATATCAATTACATATTTTTACATCAAAATAATGGTAAATAATTTCCCCTTTCTCTATTTGTTTAACAAAAACATGCAATACAATTTTGTAGAATAATTTCCACAATCTTTTTACATTGATAAATGAATGTGACATATAAAATAATATAAAAAATTATAAATCCAAATAATATTGGGAAACACCACTTGGATAACAAAGGTAGGGATATGTTGATCACTTTTACAAAAAATAAAAAAACATACTAGTTCACACTGATGTACCAAATAAAATATATCACTAAACTAGGGACATATGAATACCCTAGAAATTGAACCACTTATAATGCCTATATCATGTTCTTAGATCTAATGAATCTAGGATCCACGATTGGTGGATCACAACATAAAGTGAAAAACCAAACAATTTCAATGGAAAGGCCTAATAATCGACACTCAACCTTGGTAACTAAGGATCCAAATGGTAAACACATTTCAATTAAATTTCAAAAGGATTATCACAATTATTAAAAAATTCAAATGACAATTTCCTATCAAAAACATTATTTAAAAACTCATTTCACAATCCATTTGAAAATGATTTTAAAAACATTAATTTTACCAAAGTTGTCGGAAAATTGATTCTTTTTAACAAAAACCATTTTATAAAAACATAAAAAATAACAGATCATTGAAATTTAATCTCAAAACCATTTATAAAAAAATAGCATTAATGGTTTGTAGAACATAGGTTAAATATAGAACCACCAACCTCATGTTTGGGTATAAAACCACCTAGAGAAATATACCACCAACATAAGGTTGTGGTACTCAATAGAAAGTTATATATGTCCCTAAACAATGATTCTAGAAACATAAATAAATTTTTACAAAAGAAAAATGGTCAGAAAAAACGTTGAATCAATATGTACCTAAATAATTCTATTACATACCATAAATAATCAGAGAATCTACCAATAGATAAAAATATCACAAGGTGTATATAACATATTGGAGTAGAATACAAAAATTATCAATAGATCCTAGGAACACATCCTAGAACCTCTACAAATTTCTTGAGTAATGTAAGACAGAAGTAAGAATGAGAAGGATGTAAAAAACATATATATTCCTTGAAATCTGATCAAAACAGGATCAAAATTAAAACTAAACTGTTTTTAAGGAGCCTTGGACTTCATCTAGGATCATATCCAAGATCACTAGTCAATATTAGGTTTCAAAAAGAGGGATTAAATGGTTAATTAAGGGTTTGGGAGCTTAAAAATATAATCATCCCCTTCTTTATCTGATAAAGCATGTTTCGACTGGCTAACTTGTGGCTACTATAACCATTAAGTGGTTGTAAAAAATCCCACCACATGGATAGCGGAGTTCTACTAGTTGGATTGTAGAACATAAAGTCTTATAGACATATTTTGGTCAGATTGGATACTCAAGTGGGGGGGGGGGGGGTCAATTGAGTTCCTAATTAAAATTTTTGTTAAAAACATTAGGGTTAAGAAAACTTCCAATTTAAAAACGGTCCAGTTAATTAAGGTAATAGAAATTTAAATGTTCAAATGGTCAACCGGTTTCTCAAAGGGTGATATATCATCAGATGAATCAATGTAGAACACCAATTCAACTTTTGAAACAAGTTTACTAAATTAAACAAATACACATACTAACAAAAACTAACTATCAAATTGTAATCAAAAATAGTTTTATGTTTTAGAAAATATAAGAAGCAGATAAAATCAAAACAGAGTATATGAATATTTTTACAAATATGTAAACAAGAGGTTCAGTCTCAAGACGAGACCTTATCCTCTCTACTTTGTGATCACCTGCCACCAAGTAGTTTATATTAAAACATGATACACATCCTGTATCGGTATTTACAAAAATTTTCACAAAATGTCATGGGAACACACCCTCTACCACTTTTCTTCGTGGGAAAGACAAACAACACAGAGCATACACTGTATCTTCCACATTTATATGTGGGAAACACAAATAGGTGAATATTTATGTGAGGATATTTAGTATCCTCTAGTTCAAGCACATGTGATAGTGTGTGATATAAACCATGACACACACTTATCAAAGATGTAAAAGAAAGAAACACAATAGATCAGTTATGATGAGAAGTAGTTTAGAAGGATCTATGTGTTTGAAGATTAGCTCTTGACTCCTTGGAATGAGAAATGTTGATGTTCGAGTCAATCTTTGGAATTTGTTTCCAAAATAGAGTGTTGACAATATAGGTTCTAGATTTCTGTGTTTTGTTTCTGATGTAGATCAAGAGTTTATGAAGCACGAGTTTATCCCAGGACGATCTTCATGAAGCTTGTGGTTCAGGATCTTAATGTTGGATGGTTTGGCTTTTTGATCTGGTGAGTAAGCTCTATCACACTTCTCATGCAATCCTTTATTCATGTCTTTGTATATGTTACTCTCGTATTTTTCCCTCTTTTTTTATTTTATAGTCTTCCCTTTTTATATTTGAGGTCCTACAAAGGGAGTGAGTAGATCATGTGCATTCATTCTCATACCTCGTACTTTCCATGGTATTGTGTCCTGAAATGTTTAAAATCAGCCTTAATTAATGTCAGAGCATTTATTTTATCCAAAATGATAGTTAGAATAATATTGAGAAATTGAAAATGTATGAAAGAGTAAGCATCGGTAGAATGGTAACAGTAGCCTTCATATCAGTAGGCATCAACTTAGGTGCACATCGGCAATCTCCAAATGTAAACATTAATAGTATGCTCACACCAGTTATAATGTAACGGATACCTTGTCACGGTAAACCTGTAATGGTGACCTTGTCACAGTAAACCTGTAACGGTGACCTTGTAGCAGTAGCCTTGTAGTGGTGACGAAATAACGGTAACCTTTTATTGGTGACCATGTAGCTGTGACCTTGTATTGGTATCCTAGTAGTTGTAACCTTTTAATGGTATGCTTGTAACTATAACCTTGTAACAATAATCTTGTAACTTTAGCCTTGTAACAGTAATCTTGTAACTGTAACTATGTAACAGTAAGCTTGCAACAGTAACCATGTAACAGTAAGCTTTTAACTGTATCCTCTATACATAGATGAATTTTACACTTTAAGATTAACCAATCAATTACTGATATTGAAAGTATATGAATAATAATATATAGTAACATGAAACATTAATGAAACATGATTAACATAGAATGAAGACATGGCTCTCACTTAAATAAAAAAAAGATTTTTTATTTTCAAAATATGATTTGAGATTATAAAAATATGATCTAGATTATAAAAATATGATTTGAGATTATAAAAATATGATTTGAGATTATAAAAATATGATTTGGGATTATAAAAATATGATTTGGGATTATCAAGACAGTTGAGTCCAACAATCTCCCCCTTTTTGATAATAACAAGTTATGACATTGCTAAGAGATTTGAATCAAGGTAAAACACATATGCTAATGTCATTGAATCAGAAGATTGAAGTTTTGAATATTTTCTCCCCTGTGAATGACTTATCCCCTTTTTTATACCTTTAATATTTTATCCCCCTTTGTGATTAACAAAAAGCATACAAAACAACAAAATAGTGAAAAAATAGAATCTTTACTAATAATACACGAGTACAATATACCAAAATTGATACACCAATCCCTATCAACTAAGACAGTCCACACTCAATCCATATCAGATATGCCCATAAGAGCTTTTTACTTGGAGGCTGAGGGTGCAGGTACAAAAGGTGGAGGGATTGGCCGAGGGAGTGTAGTTACTAAGGTAGGAGGAGCTGCAACAGAAGAATCAATAGACCTGTATTGAGTATATCTCTGAGGAATCGAGGGGGTCAAGTTTCTGATGGCTTGGGCAGAAGTCATCAAAGGAGCAGCACTTGTGGAACCTGAAGCAGCTAAAGAAGTAGGCAGAGTAGGAGGAACTATGATTAGAGTGCAGTCCACATAGAGGAAAGGCAAGAGAAAATTCTTAAAGTCCATAATGATACTTCCACCTCTCTCCATAGCAGAAATAAAATCATCCTTATTCTCCATGATTTTTTCCAAAGCAGGATTCAATTATCTAAGTCTTCTAAATTAATCCATAAAGGCCTCAATGACATGTGGGATCCTTATGTTTTCCAACATTAACTGGACGTGACCATCAATCTAATGTTTCCTGTGCACCCGTTTGTAGTAGAAGTCAACTTGATCTTTGATGGCCTTCTGATCCTAAGTATCTTCCTTTAAATAGTTTCCCACAAGATTATGAATTTCCCTGGTGATGGAAATGACCTAAGAATTTGAGGAACTGCCACTGAATAACTTTTCCACTTCTTCTATGAAAATGTTCTAGAAAACATCATTGTTAAGTGGAGGATAAGCTGAAGTGGAATCATATGCAGCTAGAGGAGCCAGATAGAAGGTCACTATTTCCTTGAAAGATTTGGTCAAGCCACCGATCAGCCTTTTACATAATCATCTTTCCCTTTCACATGTGTTTCTATAGATTTATTAAAATCCTCAAACACTATGACCATTTGATGAACTATACTTTTGAAATAAGCAATGTCTTTATCCAACATAGTAATTGAATCCATATAAGCATCTAATTTGGCAATAAATTGTTTCACGGAAACCATAGAATCTGCCAACTCACTGATTTGACTCTGGTTTTGCCTTAAATCATAGAGAAGATTATATTGAATACTGGAATGCATTTTGGAATAGTCAAATTCTAAATTCTCATGAGCTAGTGCAACAACATTTTCCACTTTTGAAGACCTATCCGTAGACACTTTTTGTAGGTCTGATTTCATGGATTCAAGATCTATCTTATTAACATTGTCTTGAGGGAAAGAGGTTTCTAGAGGGATAAAAGCGAGGTTTTGCACTGAGGGGCTTATGTAAGGCCTCTCATATTCTAATTCATCATAGTATAGACCCAACACCATAAATCTAGAGTCCTCAGACCAACCTTAAATCTCATGCCAAATAACAACTGATCTTGTAACAACAAGTTCCTCCCCCTCAATCTGAGAAATCTCATGATCAGTCACATTCATTTCCTCCATACCTCCTGGATCAACTGAAACTTCATGAAGGTTCACTTACACTTCCTCTTTATAATCTTAAACTACTTCCAAGATAGGTCTAGCCTCAACTGAGTCATATGATTCTTCTTTTGCTCCAATTTCTACCCTTTCTATATGTCCTATTAAAAAACTAAGACTCATACATTCCTCTTCATTTTCAGAAGCAGCTATCTTAAGGTCAGCATGACTTGATTTAGAGTCATCATCTTCATCTGAGGTATCTCTAACTTCTCTTAAAACAATTTTATCCCCTTCTTCTCCACTAGTTTCTTTATCACTATCCCTAAGGATAGCTTCACTTCATGGAAATGTCTATGGTGGGCAAGGCTCGCCAAAGGATACAATAGTTGCACGATGATTTAAGGGAAGATCAGGGTCACTCCTTTCATCTATAAGAAGAGTCCACTCTTCCTTGCACAGCATCAACTTCCTCTTTTTCATCTGAGTAGGCAGGCTCTGCTTCATCAGGCTTAAGACCGGGGTCTCTCTTATTCTTAGGCCTTGTTGGATGAGTTATAGGATTAAAGTCTTCATACACCTTAGTCTCATCATTCACCCATCTCTTCATCCATGGATTCCAGTTAATCTTCATTCTCTTTCAAATCACTTTGGTGATGCAATGGTTATCTTATACAACAACAATTTATTCCTTATCTCCAGCAACTCCTTTTACTTTAAACATAAGAGATATCATCATGGAATGGAATAGAGCATTAGATTTGTAAATAGTCTTGGTCATGTCTTCAAGTTGAATCATGAATATCCTACACAGGTAAATCTTATGTCCATGCTTTAGCAAATACAAAATGAATATGTCCTGATATTTCAAAATAGTGAAGTATCCTCTCTTGGGACTTTTCACATGCTGAATAAATTTGGAAAGTAGCTTATCCTCTCCTACCATCTCAGCAGTAATGACTTTCCTAGGAATTCAATTCTCTATCAAATCAGCTAAAGATTCTTCGTAAAAAAATAACTCGCTAGTGGGAGGCACAACTTTTGAGTAAAATTCATAAATTACTTCATGAGGAATCTGTAAACATTCAGCCCACTCAACAGAGGAGAAACATACATTTACTCCATTTAATGTTGAAGTCATACAGTACTCATTTTATGACTATCCGGACTTTAGATACACATAGAATTCCTTCACCAATTTTGGTTTATAGGTTCCATTGTTATTTGCAAAACATTTAACCCATCCCTAAGATTCCTGTTCATTAAGAACTAATGATTGACTCGAAAAAAGCCACTCTGAAATGAATTACTTCTCAAATACTATTTCTCTTTTGGATAACTGTGGGTTTAGTACCTTTTCTACTGTTTGGATTCCACTACTTGACTCATCTCTTGGTCTCTTAGGATTAGGCATGTCTCTTTCCTCATTGACCAGTGGCCTCTTCAATCTATCCATCTATTCAGAGCAGTTCGAGGTTTCGGCAGAGGTTTAGGTTTAGTGATTTTAAAGAAAAAGGCTCGGAGGAGGGTTTTATATGGATCAAAATGTGGTCTGTGTTCTATTTATATCATTTAGGGATTGAAAAATAAAATATAAAAAATAAATTAATAAATAATAGTAGAAAAACGTTTCAACTTTTGGTTGAGAGAATAGAAAATTCAAAGTCCTGGACTTCGAATGTCTATCAGTAAAGAGGTATCTGTAAGGTCTAAAGGTGAGGTCCTAATAGTGAGTGTTCAATGGTGAGGTTATAATAGTAAAATTCTAATGGTGAGGTTCTAATAGTAAGGTTCTAACCGTGAGGTTCTAACAGGGAGGTCTGATGGTAAGGTCTGACCGTGAGGTCTGACGGTAATGTCTGACAGCGAGGTCTGATAGTAAGGTTCTAACGACAACATTTTATCATACCCAACTCATATGTAACGTAATTTAACCTCTCAGAATTTGAAGGATTTTTAAATATATCAGTCAATTTGTGTTCAGTACCAATTAATTAAAGAGTGATATCAACTTCTTGAAAATGATCTCTCAAGAAGTTATTTCTTAGATCAATATGATTTGTCCTAGTATGAGATACTGGATTTTTAGAGATTTTAATAGCACTTGGGTTGTTACAGTTTATATACACATGTTTGAATTGATATCCATATTCTAGTAAAGTGTGTTTCATCCACAGAACTTGAGAACAACAACTACCAGTAGCTATATATTCAGCCTCTGTAGTAGATAATTAAATAGAATTTTGTTTCATACTACAACATGATACTAGTGAATTGCCTAAAATGTCACATGTTTCAGTGGTTCTCTTTCTATCTAACCTGAAACCAGAAAAGTGAGCATTCGAATATCTTATTAAATCAAATGGTTGTCCACCTGGATAAAATAAACCCTTATTTATAGTATACTTGAGATATTTAAAAATCCTTTTAATAACATTTAACTGAGACTCTTTGGGACTATCATGAAATCGAGCACACATGCATACAATGAATATAAAATCAGTTCTACTAGCAGTAAGATAATATATACTCCCAATCATACCTCTTTTATTGGTTTGATACATGGTTCTCTAGTTTCATCAAAATCTAATTTGCAAGTGGTACTCATAGGTGTATCACTACCTTTAATACTATCCAAACCAAAACGTTTTAAAAGATCTTTAATATATTTATTTTTGATTTAAAATAATTCCATCTTGGTTTTTTAAATTTTGAAATCCAAGAAACAATTTTAGTTCCCCCATTAAACTCATTTCAAATTCATCTTGCATAATTTTTGAAAAATCAGTACATAAAGAATGATTAGAAGATCCAAAAATTATATCATCTACAAAGATTTTTACTATTAAAACATGTTTGTAAATTCTTTTAATAAAGAGAGTAGCATCAGCTATCCCTTTTGTAAAAACTTTTGAAATAATAAAAGAACTAAGTCTATCATACCAAGCTCTTGGAGCTTCCTTTAGGCCATATAAGGCTTTAGACATTTTACAAACATGATTTGGAAAATGGGGATTTGTAAATCCAAGGGGTTGTTCACCCAATACATCTTCAATTATATATCCATTTATAAATGCACTCTTGACATTTATTTGATAATTTTTGAAATTCACCTGAGCTTCATACTCAAGTAGTATCCTAATGGCATATTACCAAGCTACAAGAGAAAAGGATTCCTCATAGTATATTTTTTCTTCTTTACTATACCCTTGTGCAACTAGTCTATCCTTTTTTCTAACTATATTTCCAGACTCATCAACGTTGTTTCTAAACACCCATTTAGTGCCTATGGTCAGTGTTTCCTTAGTTCTATCTACTAATTCTTAAAAATTGTTTCTCTCAAACTGATTCAACTCTTCTTGCATAACCATCACCTAAAATTCATCATTGGTGGAATCATTGATATTTTTAGGTTCAAGTTGTGAAAGAAAATCTTGATGTTCAACCTAGATTCTCAGAGAAGCTCTAGTTTGTGTTCCTCGATTTAAATCACCCACTAAAACATCTAAAAGATGATTCTTGAGAGTTATAATACCTCTATAAATAGTTGAACTAGACTCTTCATGATTTTCTATTGGTTCAGACTCAACAGGTGCAGATTCTGGAAGATTCCCGGAGCTGGTTAGTTTTATAGGGGATTCACTATCATTATTATTAAGGTTTAGAATTGACATATCTTCCTTACGATATTCAGGAGAGGTTTTTGATTCATTTCGATCAGTCTCATCAAATTTAACATGAACTGACTCTTCCACACATTTGGTTTTCTTATTGAATAATCTATAGGCTTTACTCAAGATTGAGTAACCTAGGAAAATTCCTTCATCACTTTTGGAAGAAAAATTTTCAAGACTTCCCTTAGTGTTAATAATAAAGACTATGAAACCAAAAAGAATAAAGTAATTAACCTTAGTCTTCCTATTGTTTTAAATCTCATAATGGGTCTTCTTAAGAATCGGTCTAATAAATACTCTATTGATAATGTAACAAGTTGTACTAACAGCTTCAACCCAAAAGTAAATTGGAAAATCATATTAATTGAGCATTGTCCTAGAAATATCTTGAAGAGTCCTATTTCTTCTTTCCATGACTCCATTCTATTGAGGTGTTCTAGGAGAAGAGAAGTTGTGACTATATCCATTGTGTGAGAAATAAGATTAAAAATCGTGATTTTTAAACTCATGGCCATGATAACTTCCCATAGTCTTCATTCTAAGTCCACTAATATTTTCTATTGACTTGGAGTATTTGATAAAATAAGAACAAGATTCACTTTTTTGAGAAAGAAAGTATACCCATGTGTACCTAGAAAAGTAATATACGAGAATATAAACATAGTGATTCCCATTTAAACATGAAACTCTTGATGGTACAAACAAATCCTAGTGAACCAACTCAAGCGGTTGAGAAGTAGAAACTTCTTTCTTTAGTTTGAAAGAATATTTGTCTTGTTTTACCTATTGACAAGTATTACACACTTTTTTAAGAGGGAATTCAAATTTAGGAAGTCTCTAACTTAACCCTTCCTAGTCAGTTTTCTAAGTGAGTGCACAATACACTGTCTTAGTCTTCTGTGCCACAACCATGATTCCTTATGAAAAGCATTTGAACAAGAAACATTTTTCTTAACTATAAAATATAAATAAATAGCATATACATTCCCTTTTCAGAGTAGAAAATATTAAATAATTTTTAAAATTGGAAACATTACATGCATAATTATCAAACATAACATTAAGGCCATCATCACCCAACTTAGAAATACATAGTAGATTGTATTTTAACCCATCAATAACAAGTACTTTTGAAATTAATACAATATTAGGGTTACCAATATGGCCAAGGCTGATGATTTTCCCTTTAGCATTATCACCGAATGTGACATATCCACCATCAACTGTAATTAGACTTTTGAAACATGAAAAGTCTCCTATCATATTTCTTGAACATCCACTGTCCATGTACCACAAAGCTTTATAGGAGCTCTTTAGACAATTTTCTTACAAAGCAGATTACACATGGGGTAACTTTGGTACCCAGATTTTCATGGGTCTAGAGAGGTTAGAAAGTAATACATTAAGAACACAAAATTGTCTCACAGATTTCTTATAATCAGTAGATATATATTTGAGACATAAACACTTTGTTCGGTCATTTAGATAATTGTTTTTTAAAAGATGATCCATAATTTGTACTAGCTGTGAATTGTCCAGATTTTGGAACAAATTTAGTTTTAATAATCCTTCTCTATCCTGGTTGATATCCTAGTCCAGTTGTATATTTTGGGGAAATCTGTTGTCCTAGAAACTGAGTCAAGGTATCTCTACCAACAGTAAATATTTAAAGATCTCTCTTTAATTGTTCATTGGATAATTTGAGTTCAGTATTTTCTATTAAAAGTTCAGAAATTTTTTCTTTCTCAATATCCAGATGAGATTTATAATTTTCATTTAGATCATGTTGTCTTTTAAATAGTTTAAATTTATCCTTGAGTTAATTAAAAGTATCTTCCATCATTCCACAAAATTTAAATAGTTCATCCTTAGTCATATTTTTATAATTATTTGATTCACCTTCATTCCTTGAATAATAATCACTAGGCATAAGGGAATTGGGTGTTACCTCATATGTTTCTGTCATGAAACATATGTTGGCATGATTATTTTTTTCACAACCATAAGAATCAGATCCACTGGAGAGGTCCTCTAAAGTACTCCATGTATCTTTCATAGCCTTTTAATAACCTTTTCCCTTATCTTAATAATTCTTCTTACATTTCATCTTGCGACAGTCTGCCTTTACATGACCTTTTCATTTACACTCATAACAGATTATTTTATTTGAGTTATCATTCCATTTTCTGTCTTTCTTCCATTTTCCTTTACTATAATAAATTCCTTTGTAATTTTACATCCTTACGAATCTCTTCTTTTGGTATAATCTTTTTATTCTTCTAACAAGATGAGCCATATCTTCATCACTGTCTAGGTCTTCACTTGTGGAAGTGGCTACAGGAACTTTAAATTTTTCTTTATCCTTGTTCTTCGAGGTTGTAGTCTTGAATGCAACTGATTTCTTCTTTTGTTCTTCATATACTGCATGATTCACCTTAGGTTATTCTTCACACATCATAAGTTTTCCAATTATCTCTTTCAGTGGTAGCTTTCTTATGTCACTTGATTATCGGATGTAATCCTAAGTTCCCCTCTATTTATCAGGTAGGCATCGAAGTAGTCTCATGACTTGGTCCATGCTATCCACAAGTTTTCCAAGTAGACTCAAAGTTTTCACTATTTCTTTGAACCTGAGATACATTTCAGGGATGATTTCATCATGCTTCTTTTAAAAATTATCATATTTAATAGTGTACGTGTATCTGAAATTTCATATTCAATTTTTCAATGAGATATTATATTGAATTCATCATCACCTAGAGAACAATACAAGGAATTCATTTCTTTACAGATATTATTATATGTAGCTTTAGTCAACATAGACCATGTTTCCCTAGAAGTAGGAGGTAATGTATGTTGTTCTTCAATTGTGTCCCAGATTTTAGGTTCCTTGCTCTTTAGATACATTTTCATTTTTAATTTCCACTAAGCATAGTATTTACCATTAATGAAAGGTGGGATATTAGTAGCAGGACCCTCAACCCTATTTTCCATAATTACTTAGAATATTAATGAAGTGAAAAATTACATATGACACAAATTTTGAGATCTTTAAGACACAAGTAAAATTACTGTTAAAAAGAATTTTAAAATCTTGAAAATAAATAAACCACTGATACCAAATATTGGTCGGAGTGGATACTCAAGAGGGGGGGTGAATTGAGTTCCTACTTAAAATTTCTGATAAAAAAAATATGGTTAAGAAAACTACCAATTTAAAAACAGCCCAGTTAATTAAGGGAGTATAAATGTAAATGTTCAATTGGTCAACAAGTTTCTCAAAGGGTGATTAATCCTAAGATGAATTAGTGTATAAAACCAATTAAAATTTAAAAACAAGTTTACTGAATAAAACAAATACACACACCAACCAAAACTAACTATCAAAGTGTAAGCGAAAAAAGTTTTATGTTTTAGAAAATATAAGCAGCGGATAAAATCAAAACAGAGTATATGATGATTTGAACAACAACATAAACAAGAGGTTAAGTCTCAAGTCGAGACCTAATTCTCTCAACATTGTGATCACCTGCCACCAAGTAGTTTATAATAAAAAATGATACATATCCTGTATTGGTATTTACAACAGTTTTCACAAACTTTCCAGGGAACACACCCTCTTCCACTATTCATCGTGGGAAATACAAACAACACAGACCACACATGGTCTCTTCCACAATTATACGTGGGAAACAAAAATAGGTGAAGATTGATGTGAGTATATTCAGTATCCTCCAGTTCAATCACATGAGATATTGTGTGATATAAACAGTGACACACACATCTCAAAGATGTAAAATAAAGAAACACAATAGAGAATTTATGATGAGAAGATGTTTATAAGGATCTATGTCATTGAAAATCAGCTCTTGACTCCTTGGAATGAGAAACATTGGTGTTTGAGTGAATCTCGGGAAGTTGTTTCCAAATCATAGTGTCGTAACTCCAGGTTCTAGATTTTATTGTTCTTTTTATAATGTTGATCAAGAGTTGATGAAGCATGAGTTTATCCCAGGATGATCTTCATGAATATTTTGGGTTTGGGATCTTAGTGTTTGATGGTTCGACATTTTGATATGGTGAGTATGCTCTATCACACTTCTCATGCAATCCTTTCTTCATGTCCATGTATATGATCCTCTCATATTTTTCACTCTTTTTTTATTTCATGGTCTTCCCTTTTTATATTTGGGGTCCAACAATGGGAGTGAGTAGATCACATTAATTCTTTCTCATACCTCATACCGTTCATGGTATTATCTCTTGAAATGTTTACAATCTACATTAATTAATGTCAGAGCATTTATTTATCCAAAATGACCATTAGAATAATATTGATAAATTAAAAAAGTATTAAAGAGTAAGTGTCGGTAGACTGGTTAGGGTAGCCTTCATATTGGTAGGATTCATCTATAGGTGCACATCGGGAATCTTCAACTATAACCTTTAATTGTATTCTCACACCAGTAACCATGTAATGATGACCTTGTTGCGTTAAACTAGTAACGTTGACCTTGTCGTGGTAAACCTCTAATGGTGACCTTGTAGCAGTAACCTTGTAGTGGCGACCATATAACGGTAACCCTTTATCGGTGACCATATAGTTGTGACCTTGTAGCGGTAACCTTGTATTTATAACCTTGTAACGGTAATATTGTAAATTTAAACTTGTAACGGTAATCTTGTAACTGTAACCATGTAACGATAAGCTTGAAACTATATCCATGTAACAATAATCGTGTAACTATATCCATGTAACAGTAATCTTGTAACTGTAACCATGTAATGGTAATCTTGTAACTGTAACCTCTATAGTTAGATGAATTCTTTATTGTAAGCTTAACCAATCAAGCAGTGATATTGAAAGTGTATGAACATTACTATATAAGAACAAGAAATGTTAATGAATCATGATTAGCATAGAATGAATACAAAGATCTCACTTGAATGAAAAAAAGATTTGGGATTATCAAAATATGATTTGAGATTATACAAATATGATTTGGATTATATAAATATGATTTGAGATTATAAAAATATGATTTGAAATTATAAAAATATGATTTGGGATTATAAAAATATGATTTGGGATTATCAAAACAGGTGAGTCCAACAAAATATATCGAAATCCAATTGTTATATGGGGTCTCCCAGTAGCCATTATTTTTCCCATGCTCTTTAGAAACCCCCTGGATCACCTTCGAAACAACTCAAACCCAAAAAAAAATACATCTTAAAGGATAAAATATATTTAAATAAACCCATGACGCTTTAATTATCCTCACCATAAGTCTCTCTATACCTATAAATTTATATGGAAGAAGAATTATCTAAAAAATAGGTGAGTCCACTGCTCCCTCATGAAATATTCACATTCCAAAATTTCATGGAAATCTGATCCCTATCACCATAAAATTTTACCAAATAAATGTACTTTGCACATAGAAAATTAGACCAACTATCTATGATATCTATTAGATCCCCTATATCAGAAACATCCGGACCAAACTAATTCTCTTCTTAGTTAGATCAGGCGAAGGATCGAGATTGTAAATCTGGAGTTAATATATATGGAATATGTCATGAATTCCGATCAAATGAGCCTAAATATTTAAAGAAACCAGAAACTTGAAAAATCTCATATGTGATCCAAAATAGTCAAATATATCTCAATAAAACTTCAAAAAATTTCCAACCCGACGATAAAAAAACTGAGAAGAAATATCTTGGAAGACACATCCACCAATTTAATACTCAAAAGGATACAATAGACGATTCATATATGATTTATACAAAATATATGCCATAAATATGAATCAATTTATATCTTGAATCAGAAAAAACATATTTGAATGATACTCAATCCCATAATAGACACCTCTTCTGTATCTGACTATTAAAGAGGTGACACATACGAGTGAGTATACAGAGCCTCAAAGGGTACCATTATCATCAAATATCGGAAACCATTATTATAAGTGAAATTTACTAGTACCAAATGTATTTTACAAAACCCACAAATTTCCAGATACATAAATCAATAATATCCTACAATATCAATTTTTCTTGCTCCTTATGACAATCCATCTACGGATAGTAAGCTATACTCAATCTAACTTGACTCTCCATCACCTCTAGGAGACTATTCTAGAATATAGAAGTAAGCATTGGATCCCTATAAGAAAATATGTAAGATGGGACCCATAAAATATCCGAAACTCTTATAAATATATCATTCCTAGATCATCAACTTTGGTGGTTCTATTGTTAAGAATAAAATAATCTGATTCCACCAACTAATCAATCACCACAGAAATAAATTTCATTACGTGAAGAGTCCATGGTTGTAAAATGATAAATTAAATGGATACCTCTACTCATTTCCGTAATATCACTATAAAAGGGTGGACTATACTAGGGGTATTCAAGTATTCTTCTCTTATTTGTTTTAAGATATAATATTGTGACACATAATTAGATTTGACAAGGATTCATGCATGGACTCCATAAATTTTGCATCATGTCATAATACATCTTCATACTGGCAAGATGAATGACACATGAAGAACTATCAAAATAATGAAACACTAATTTTATAATGGATGATGGGATTAAATAATTATTCCCAAAGATAAGAGTCCCATTAGAGAGGAGAGACCATCCAAGAATGGTATCCCCACCATGAATAGATTCTATGACATAGCTGGAGTATTAATCCTTTCACCAATCATGTTGAATAGACTCAAGGACATGTGAATAAAGATAAAAACTGTTTAGAATCATAACTAAATCTTCCTTCTATGTTTCCATATGCAATTGATAATGAATATCATAATGATTCACTCCACTTTAAACTCTAATACATCATGAAGCGAGTCCTTCCTATAGATATAATAAGAGATGATATTCCATTCCCATGGGTTTTAGGTAATGATAAATTTAAAATTCCTAATGTACTCCACCCACCATCTCATTTTTATGTTCAAGTACATATAATAAATGATACAAAATTGGATATTGAGATCATAAAATCATATGAACCTATCCCCAAAGATAGAGTATTACCAACACTTATAGAAATTCATAACATCAAAAAGATCTATGTCCTGAGTGTGGAAATAAATCTCATGTGGCCGAAGAAGATGAAACATGTACACAAACACATTATCATCCTTCATAAACACACACCTTAGACCAAAAATAGATGAATCACAATATACCACGTAGCCACTACTAGGTTATGGAAATATTAATATAGGTTCTGATTTCATATGCAATTTCCACTCCCTAATATAATTCATACATTTATCATCCCTTTAAAATTTCGCCTATTTTTTTGTGAGATAATTCATAATTGATACTAACTTGTATAAATAATTTATGAATAACTAATAATATTCAACAGGGCCTAGGAATATTCATATATTGAAGATGTTTTGTGGTTATTCCCCAGATAAGATAATCTTCACATTCTATGTATTGACTAAGATAACATGAAATGAAATAATCTGCCGCAATATATCTTCAATTGGACCATGAAATTTCATTTCAATAACATCCCATAATGGTGGTTACTTCATAATATTTTCAAAACCACATTTAGATTGGGGTTATCCTCATTCATTGAAATCATATAGATTCATATATCATCAAATAATACCATAGAAAATATATCTATAAATGGTAGAATAATTATTTCATTGCAAACATATACATGAAAGGAGAATTTGTTAGAGAAAAATAAAATACAAGATATTAAAAAAGTCTATACAAGGTTTTGAATATGGTCATTGGGATGTATTACTCATAAACATTGAGCTCATTATACCTTAAATGAATATTTTTTTTCAGAACCCAGTGAACCCCCTTTAACTCATCGAATAAGTCATCCACATGGAACAAAGGGTAGTTATCCATAACGGTTACCAGTTTTAGACCCCATTAGTATATGTAAACATGAAGCGTACCATCAAACATCTTGGAAAAGAAAAAATGTTATTCTCATGATGAAACACTAGTTTGAATAAATCCCTTATATAGAAGATGATCCAACTAATCCTTGAGCACTTACGTCTTCATGGGTTTCATATGGTAAGAGGGTATAGAAACCATATTTGTACATAAAACCAAATTGACCAAAAAATAAACTGCTCTCTCTAGAGGAAGATAAGATAATTCCATTGGTAGGACCCTGTGGAAATCTATAAAAACAAAGGGAATATTAGTAAGAGAGTAAACATTATTAGTCTCAACTATAATGGTAGTCAATTATCTTCTATGATCTGGGAGAGGAGGAATTTCATGACTGGACCTCATATAGCACTCAACCTAGAACTCCTGAGAGCTCCCATTAGTAGAAAATAATGAAACACACTGATGATAACCATCAATCTTAGATCAGTGAGTAACCAAATAATCCTTCATGATAGTGATTTTGAGAAGATCCATATTGATAATAATAAAATCCCATACCAACTCTACATCTTCTATTGGAAGAGAATAATATGGGAACAAAATCCATTTTCATTCTTCTTTATTAGTGGTGTTTCCATATACAAGATAACATATATGATATCCAAGGGAATGTTTTATACAATAAAAAAATAGGAAAATATAATATCTTTTGAAATAATGGTATAAAAATAGTAGTTTCTATATAAGATGAAATAATGATGGTGCATCTCACTATAGCTTGACCTGTATCAACCACTATCGAAAACTCATCCACTTAATGATTGTTCTTCACCCTTGATTCCTATGAATATATTTTCATTTTTTTATAACTCCACTATTGTGTAATTTGGATATAAATATCACTACACATAATATTATTTAAATAAATCATGGAAGAACCGTTATACATGGCCTCATTTTCCACAAGAACTAAAAAACATCACATGTAGAATAAGACTATGTGGTGTGACCTAAATTGCCTAGAAAGAATGGGGAACACTACTGGATATTGATATAGGTAAATAGTAATCCCACTAATGAGAAACATCTCCAAGAGCCTTAAAATTATCCTACAAACTATCTTCTTTCCCAATGTACCTTTTTACTCCCAATAGGTGGTAGAGAGTATCCATGTGATACAATCTTTTACGTCATATTTATTTCTAACTAAATTTATCAATTGGCCATGTTAGCATAACTGGTGAGATTAAATATATATTATAGAAATTGGACTTCATGTCTCAATCCTTTAATGTAATTATTATCCCTTAGCTGATCATTAATCACAACCCCTTGAGTAAAAATAACTAACTCAGAAAAATGGTTGATGTACTATGACACTGAATTCTCCCCCTTTCACAAAGAGCAAAACTTCAAAGACACAACTAACGTCATATTTTCTAATAATAACCAAAAAATAAAAAGGTTCTTGAATATCATTCACTCCATCATAAAATTAGAGTTGTCATGAACCATAGAATACCACTAACAGTTTCTAGGACCCTCAAGCTACAATTTTTTTCACTTCTCCTTAATGGACATAGGTGTCTATGGGAATTCAACGACCTAAATGATCTTTTCCATCCAGTAATATATGTGTTGGGTTTATCAATACCCTTAAATAATGGGTGATTATCACATTGGAACTCTCACATTTGATCCCTATCTACTTATTTTCTTGATTTTGCCCCTACAGCTTCATAATAAACCTAAGGTATACTCTAGCCCACAAAATCGACTTCCCATATAATATCCACTTGGATATTATGATCCATAGTAGGAATAAATTCTGAAGTATATCCCACTACAACATCTTTAGGAACCCAAATGAGACATCTCATGGATAAGTTTAATATACCAAAAAGTAGAATGAAACAAATAAAAAAAGAAACAAACACAGTTTAATCCAGTTGAATAAAAATAGAAATTTAGATTCGGGTCAAAATCCAACATGGAAGATAGGCATATCAACATCCTGTGGTGAGTCTCATCATAGAATGTGATGAGAATACACTAGAAACAACCTGCCTCTCATGTCCTAAAAATCACATCTTGTTCTTATCAACTTCCAATGACTAATCATAACCATACTATGATATTAAATTTCCATGACTGGTCATGGAAAACCCATCCAAACAAGCTTTGAACTAGAACGTGGAAAGACAGGAAAGGAATTCCTAATCCCCATAAGTTGGAAAATAACACAAAGGAATCCAACTATAATTACAGAGAATGATTTACCAAACATGAAACATGAATCATTGAACATATATAGAAAAAAACAATAAAATAAATATTTCATAATAAATTTGTGGAAATGGTAGTGATAAAACCCATGATTGAAATAAAAATCCAATGTATATTTCCAAATAATTAACAAAAAATGGTCTTGAAAAATTTTCCATGGCTCCCCCATGAGATATGTGGGAAATATCCCTAAGTCTCACCACCATCTTCCCCATTCTAGTTAACCAAAACCTCTCCACATCCCTGAGATGTCGTTACAATTTCTACATTATATAAAATAAGGTATACACACCCCAATAGGAGGGTTGTATAGAATTGTAAATTTCAAGGGATTTTTTTTTATTTTCTTTCAGATTTTACGAGTACGCAGTTTCTGACAGCACCTGATTCTGAGGCTCGGTGTGCCTGTAATAAATTTTTGAAATTTATCTCGGGTACGTTCAGTGAATGAACGAGCGGGTTTTCCTAACTTTTGAATCGATGCATGGAATCGAAATCCAAGGGAACCGATGAAATCTCAGCACCAGTAATTGCTTAGGAACACCTTTTCTAGATTTGCGTTTTCTCGGGTGAGGTTATTAAATAAATAGGTTAACTGAGGAGTAAAATAAAAATTTGTGCAACAATTTTTATTTCTATTCAAAGCAGTTATAACCTATGCATGGAAGTTGAGGTGGGACCCACTAAATCCTAACTCAAATTAGTAGGATAATAGTGAGGTGGGGCCCACATGAGCCCCAACCCTTCAAATCCCTTAAAACCTCCCTCGTGTATTAATTTGTGTAACACACCCGCACCGCTTTTTAAATGACAAGTCAACTCTCGCAATTAATTGGACTGTTAAAGGCTCTTCAATTAATTTGATTAATTGAATGAGATCTTTTTGAATTTCAAATTAATGTTCACATGTGTTTGTGTGAATAAAATAAGACAAGGTCTTATTTTATTGTTGGCGGATTTGTTGGGTGGAACAAAGAAGAGAACTCTTGCGCTCTGAAGAACATCTTCTTCGTCGTCGAATAACGTGAAGAACACCGACACGCTTCCCGATCTCCTTTCTTCGTCAAAGAGAGGGGGGACACCGTATCCTTCATCAGGCATGCACTGACAACGTATACAGATCCTTGTTCTAAAACTCCGTCTTCCGCGATGCCGTCTTCCGCAACGCCGTCTTCCGCAACGCCGTCATCCGCGACACCATTTTTCCGCGACGACCATTGTTTGAAAACTCCTTGAGGTAGGGGTTGATTTTTGTTCGTGATTATTCTTGGTTGTTCCTCATCCTTTTCTTTGAGAAACCTGTTATCAATTTAACGGGAGGAGGTCAGACCGCCCGAACACGGCCGATGCTCCTCCAACTTTGTTATCGAATTCATTGTGGCTCGAACGAAGGCGGGATGGTGCAACTGCACCGCGTGGAAACAAAGAGGAACGCGATGAAGAAGCACGGCCCCATCACGCAACGCCGCGCTAGAGAACCACGAGGAGGCCACGACTGGAGCAGGGTCGCGATGGAGGGGTGCGGCAACGTCTCGCCGCAACAGAGAAATGGTGGGCGGCCGGAGCCGCCGGCCACCGGTGCTCTAGAGGGCGGGACCAACCGGTCACACATGGTGCGCTAACCGGCGGTTACGACCGGCCGGATCTGGAATGACCGGGGGTTTGACCCCTGGTCAGCGCTGCAGGGCGGACCCCTCGTGGGTCCCCCGTCCGTTCGAAGGGGGTGGTGGTTCCCCCCCACCTTCCGTGCTCAGGCGGTGCGTGACGCCCGTGCCGACCTGGACCGACCGCGCCGGCGGGACCGGTCGCACAGGGCTGGGCCGCCCGCGCCGGGCCGGGCTGCACGGGCTGGGTCGGGTCACGCCAGCCGGGCATGGCCGTGCCCTAGTGGGTCGGACCTGGACCCGGGTCGGGTCGACCCAGTTCAGGCCGACCCAAGGGGTCTTGGGTCGGGTCGGTCCCGGCCCAAAACCCCCTAAAACCGGATAGGTTTGTTTAAATGCCCGTAACTTGGGCTACACACCTCTGATCGATGTACCATCAGTTGCGATACGATTCCCGGGTCGAGACTGTCATTTCAGTATATTACACTCAAGGTTTCTAAGAACTTTGGGTATGACAGGGTTGGTTCGAACATAAAACTTATCGGGCCCTCAGAGCGAAAACGCTTATAACTTGAGCTCCAGACGTCCGATTGATGTCCCGTTAACTTTTCTGGATTCCTTTTAGTGGGACGGACCTTTTGGATTACTCCACTCGAGGTTTGGACGTATTTGGAGTATGGTCGAGTTGGTTTTGACTTAAAAACCAACAGCGCCCCTGGAACGAAAAAGCCAATAACTCTCAGATCGGGCGTCCGATTGACATGTCGTCTGTCATGTTAAGTTCCTTTTGTTGAGAAGGAACTTTGGAATACATAAAATCCGGACTATGTGTTAGTTGATGTATCGACCCCCGTTGTCTTGTGAGGCGGACCTTCCCGGAATCGAGCATGCTTTGTGCGGGAACCCTGGAGCTGGCTGTGACTGCGACGACAATGATGACTGCAATGAAATCCTCTGTGGGTTCGACATCGATGATGACTGCACTGAAATCCTCCATGGGTTTGGTAGCGATGATGACCATACTAAAATCCTTCGTGGGTTCGACGGCGATGACTACTGTTCTTGTATCCTACGTGGGTCCGGTAGTACTACTGTTCTTGTATCCTACATGGGTCCGATAGTGTTTGACTCCGTACTTATATCATACGTGGGTCCGGAAGAGTAGATGGTCCTATATCCTACGTGGGTCTGACAGCTTAGCTGGTCTAGTATCTGACGTGGGTCCCAACATAGATGAATCAGTGGCTATATCTGATCATCTCTATCACGTTACGAAGAATTATACCTGTGTGAGATGAGTCTTGACATTCAATCATTATCTTCGATATTATTGACTTGCTTTCCTATGTGGATTGGGTTGTGCTTTCCTGTGTGGATTGGAATTTACTATCCTGTGTGGAAGTGATCGAACTTGGGCTCAGATGTTGGAGCCAAACTGGAATTGATGACTTAGGTATATGTATGGGCATATACCTAAGTAGTGTTGGTTGTTAATTTGTGATTGTATCTTTCCTTTGTGGATTATCCTTTGTGGATTCTTGGAGGCCTTCAGAGGTCTCGGGGTCCCTAATGAGTAGTGTATACTCACCCCTGCATGAGCTATGCCTGCACTACTTTGTGTTGGATTCAGAAGACGGACAACGGTGATCGTGGTTGAGGCTTGTGGAGCAAGTCGGTACCTGGAGGTGGACCACTGGGTGGGACGTACACGGAGCGGACGGCTGGACCCGTGGAGATGAGGAGACTATCTGTACCCACCCTTCAGGTGGGACTTCCAGTGGACGGCTCGACGTTTCTACTTAACTTTTCAGTTTTTGTACTTCCTTTCTAGTTGTACTTTACTTTCAGTTTGGGTTTGTATCTTGGCCCATTTAATTTCCGCACCTACTATTGTACTCGGTTTACTTAGTGTTTACTTCTGTTGGCTTACTCTATGGTGTTTGTTTACTTTATAAAGGAAATTCCTTCCCCTTTTATCGGGATTTACGCCTTGGGTGCTAGTCGCCAGCCCCTGGCCTCTAGAAGGCGGGCTTGGGGTAGTCACAACACGGGCCCCGAGGTCAGGTCATGACAAATTGGTAATAGAGGAGTTTGGTTCTACAGCAGAACTCAGGACTCTAATCTTTCTTATGTGTGAAGAAATAGTGTTAAGGGTATTGAGTGTGATTATTAGTCCAGGGAGTCCAGTGTTGGTGTGGCATCCGACGTATCCTTACACCAAGACCCTGACTTCCGATTTCCAACTCAGTGCACGAAAACATTGATTGCATGTGTGTTTCAAAAGTTTTCTTTGTGATTACTTTGTGTCAACTCACCAGGTATACTATATTGATTGTGGGGCACCTGTTTCTTTTCAGGATGTCCCCACGATGGCAGACAGGTAGGTTTCCAAGCATTGTGTGATACGACAACCCACAGAGCTATGAGGCCTCGGTGCAGGGCCCTTTTTCAGCGGAGGCACCGGTGGTACCTCTACCCGCCGAGCCACCGATGCCACCAGCCCCAGCCGCTGAGAGTGCACGTCACCTCAGTGAACTGCACAAGTTTCAGCTTTAGAGACCACCCAAGTTCCACTGGTAGATGGACTCTCAGGCAACCGAGGATTGGATGGAAGCGGTTGTATGAGTTTTCTTATTATTGGGGACACCAGCTGAACTCATGGTGATCCTTGTAGCGAGCCTCCTGCACGCGGCAACAGGCAGATGGTGGAGCTTGATGCTCCAGGTGCACGATGAGGCATCTCTCCTCTGGACGGACTTTGAGAGCCTCTTCTGCTCAGAGTTTTTCACAACCCCCCTCTGTGCGGTGCGCATTCAAAAGCTACTATAGCTACGACAAGGAAGCATGACGGTAGCCCAGTACTAGGTGAGATTTACCAATCTCCCACTCTTTTCAACGGACAGGGTATGTGACCCATTCTTCCATGCCTGGACCTTCGAGAAGGGTCTGAGGCATGAGATCAGGGCATCGATGATCTCCATCAGCATTCCGACGCTGGTAGGAGTACTGGAGCGAGCCCTTATCATAGAGGGCTTTCTTTCTGAGCCTACTCTAGCAGCGAGAACTACCGCAGGGTGGCATGTAGCTGATTCTTCTATAGCTGGCAGTCGACAGATGTCACAGGGGTCCAGGTGGGCCAGACCATCAGGCGTATGACCTTAGGAAACTGGCTCAGAGGTGCGGGAAACATGGCGCAGAGCCAGCCTTCCTAGGAGTAGACAATGTTATTCATGCGGCGGGCAAGGCCACATGGATCGTGACTGCCCGACCCACCATGCAGAGGAGTAGCAGACAGTTGAGGGACCACCCAGGCAGAGGCAGAGGGTCGACCGTGGTGGTCCGCTGGGAGCAGGCAGACGAGGCAGAACAGATGGCCTAGCAGCAGGTGGTGGGAGACGCTTTGAGGCTTCACCTCCACCACCAACACCACCCGGAGGTTCACCCCGACCACAGGGAGCTGGCGAGCAGAGGTAGGCTCAGCTTTAGGCAGCGGAGGCCTACGACCATAGAGCGCCATAGATGATTCGAGGTACTATCTGTGTCTACACCACCCTTTATACAGTTCTTATAAACACAGGAGCGAGTCATTCTTTCATTGCTGCTGCCCTTGTTCGGAGCTCGGATATTCCGATGGAGCCGTTGGCTTGATCCTTACGGCTAGAGACTCCTACGGGAGCAGACTCGATGATTATGCACTGGTGTCGGCAGTGTGAGCTTACTCTAGGAAGTGAGAGAATCGACATGGATCTTCTTGTAGTGGCATCGAGTCCTTACGATGTCATCTTGTGAATGGATTGGTTATCTACAGTCAATGCTCAGATCGACTGTATTAGGCGCAAGGTGCGGTGTGTTTGCACAGATGGGAGAAGGTTCACCTTCATTGGCGAGAAGGGAGCCTTAGCACCATAGTATGGACTCACAAAGAGGAGGGGACAACCGATCACTCATCAGTTGGCTAGCCTCATCCTAGGAGCAGTTGACGTGCGGAGTCCTAGTTTTCCTGTAGTGGTGGATCAGTATGCAGACGTTTTTCCAGACGACGTTCCAGGATTACCTCCTCGCAGATAGGTAGAATTTTATATTGACATATACCCCAGGAAAACCCCGATATCCACTCCAACATATCAGATGGCTCTTGATGATCTTAGAGAGCTACAGGTACAGCTGAAGGACTTGCATGGCAAGGGATTCATCCGACCCAGTGTTTCACCCTGGGCTTCCCCGATTTTGTTCACCAAGAAGGCGGATGGGAGCTTGTAACTATGTGTCAACTATCATCTCCTGAACCAGGTGACTGTGAAGAACAAGTATCTGCTACCGAGGATTCATAACCTCTTCGATCAGCTCAAGGGAGCACAGTGGTTCTCAAAGATAGACCTTAGGTCAGGCTATCATCAGCCCAGAGTTCGGGACAAGGACGTGCAGAAGATGAACTTCATATGTTGGTATAGCCACTATGAGTTGTTGGTGATTCCTTTCGGTGTAACTAATTCTCCAACAGTGTTCATGAGTCTCCTGAATAGGATCGTTCAGCCTTACCTCTATTGATTTGTCATGGTCTTCATCGAAGACATACTAATATACTCGACCACTGAGTAGGAGCACGCCTACCACTTTCGGGTTGTACTGGACACAATCCGAGAGCACAAGATTTATGGTAAGCTATCGAAGTGTCAGTTCTGGTTACGTGAGGTCCACTTCTTGGAACACGTCATCTCTGAGGCGGGAGTTGTGGTGGATCCTGTGAAGATTGAGGCAGTGCTAGCTTGGGAGCCACCCAGGAGCGTGACGGAGGTGTGGAGTTTCTTGTGGCTAGTTGGGTACTACTGGAGATTTGTGCCAGACTTCTCTAGAGTTGAGGCACAACTTTCAGCTTTTACGAAGAAGGGGAAACCCTTCGTGTGGTCAGATAGATGTCAGAAGATCGTCCCGGAGCTGAAACAGAGATTTGACCAGTGCACCTATCTTGAGGCTACTGGAGGAGGGAGTGGGGTACATAGTCTACTACGATGCATCAGGGACCGGACTCGGATGTGTCCTGATGCAGGAGAGAGCAGTGATCGCTTATGGATAACGTCAGTTGAGGCAGCATGAGCAGAACTACACTACCCATGACCTAGAGTTAGCTGCAGTGGTCTTCGCTCTGAATATGTGGCGACACTATCTAATGGGAGAGCACTTTACAGTCTACTCTGACCACCTCAGTCTCAGGTACATCTTAGCCTAGAAGGACCTGAACCTGAGACAGCAGCGATGGCTCGAGTTCCTCCAGGACTATGACTTTGAGATAGTCTATACTCCTGGAAAGGGGAATGTAGTAGCCGATTCTCTTAGCAGGAGGACGAGAATTCAACTACTTGGAGAGGAGACGGAGCATCTAGTTGCTTTGCAGATATCCTTCGTGGATAGATATGGAGTAGCCTTTTTTCAGTCACTCACAGTCACTCCTCCACTACTACAGTGGGTCAGAGAGGCACAACATGGGGACGCTGACTATGAGACGCGGCGTGCACAGATATCCTCAGGGCAGGCACCTGATGGATTCTCTATAGGAGGAGATCACGATGTCCTTTTCAGAGGACGTACCATGGTACCAGCTGCTTTATAGGACGAGCTGCTGAGGGAGTTTTACACTTCCCCTTTAGCGGTACATCCAGGAGTGGATAAGATGTACCAGGATCTCAGACAATAGCAATGGTGGCGGGGTATGAAGAAGGCTGTAGCAGAGTTCATTTCTCGATGCCTCACCTGCCAGTTGGTGAAGGTGGAGCACCAGGTACAAGCAGGCTTGGTACATCCCTTGGAGGTCCCGGAGTGGAATTGGGACGGGATTTCTCTGGATTTCGTGACTGGACTTCCACGAACTTATAGAGGTCACGACTCCATTTGGGTGATTGTCGACTGACTCACCAAGTCGGCCCACTTCTTACCCATTAGAGAGCAGGGCTCAGTAGAGAGATTGGGACGTCTCTAAATTCAGAACATTGTATAGCTTCATGGTGTTCCATCATTTATCGTCTCCGATTGATATTCTAACTTTACTTCCCAGCATTGGAAGGGGTTGCAAGAGGCATTCGGGACACAACTACATCTGATCACTGCCTATCACCCTTAGACGGATGGTCAGACGGAGAGGAAAATTCAGACTCTCGAGGACATGCTCCGTGCATGTGTCCTCGACTTTGGTCGCAGCTGGGAGGACCACCTACCCTTGGTGGATTTCGTGTACAACAACAACTACCACTCCACCATCAGGATGACACCATATGAGGCATTGTACGACCGACCTTGTAGATCACCTCTGTGCTGGAAAGACACTAGGGAGTCAGCACTTGTGGGACCAGAGATGGTCCAGGACATGATAGAGAAGATCCAGGTCATCCAAGAGTAGATGAGGACATCTCAGAGCCGACAGAAGTCTTATGATGACAGGAGGCAGAGACCACTAGAGTTTTAGGATGGTGACCACGTTTTCTTGTGGGTCTCACCTCGACGTAGATTACATAGATTTGGCAGGGGTGGAAAGTTATCTCCGCGCTTAATCAGACCATTCCGGGTTCTCACCAGGATAGGCAAGGTGGCTTACCGCCTGGCTCATCCACCTCAGTTGCAACGGGTGTACGACGTCTTCCACATATCTCAGCTGAGGAGATATGTGCACGACCTGACGCATATTATCGACCATGGGTAGTTGGACATTGACGATGGGGAGAATTTTGTGGAGGTCCCAGAGGAGATCGAGGATCGATAGGAGCGGTTCCTACATGGGAGGTCGATTCCTCTAGTGCGCATAATATGGCAGCACGGGAACCTCCAGGAGAGCACTTGGGAGCGGGAGGCTAAGATGCGTGCTCAGTACCCTCATTTGTTCCCCTAGTTTTTGTTGTATCTTTACAGGGACGTAAATCCTTGAGGTGGGAGTAATGTAAAGACACGTAAATTTCATGGGAAATTTTTTCTTAATTTTCTTTGGGATTTTATGAGTACGCAGTTTCTGACAGAACCTGATTCCGAGTCCCGGTGTGCCTGGAATCAATGTTTGAAGTTTAGATCGGGTACGTTCAGTGAACGAAGGGGCGGGTTTTCCTAACTTTTGAAACAGTGCTCAGAATCGAAATCTAAGGGCACCGATGGAATTGCAGCGCTGTTAATTGCATAGGAACACCTTTTTTGGAGTTGCGTTTTCTAAGGTGAGGTTTTTAAATAAATAGTTTAACTGAGGAGTAAAATAAATTTTTTTGCAACAATTTTTCTTTCTATTCTAAGCAGTTATAACCTATGCATAGAAGTTGAGGTGGGACCAACTACATCCTAACTCAAATTGGTAGCATAATAGTGAGGTGGGTCCCACACGAGCCCCACCCCTTCAAATCTCGTAAAACATCCCTCGTGAATTTATTTTTGTAACACACCTGCACCCCTTTTTAATTGACAAGTCAACTCTCGCAATTAATTGGATTTTTAAAGGCTCTTCAATTATTTTAATTAATTGAATGAGATCTTTTTTAATTTCAAATTAATGTTAACATGTGTGTGTGTGTGAATAAAATAAGACAAGTTCTTATTTTATTGTTGGCGGATTTGTTATGTGGAACAAAGAAGAGAACTCTTGCGCTCTGAAAAACATATTCTTCCTCATCGAAGAACGTGAAGAGCACCGACACGCTTCTCGATATACTTTCCATCTCAAAGAGAGGGGGGACGCCGTATCCTTCATCGAGCGTGGACCAACGATGTATACAGAGCCTCGTTCTGCAACGCTGTCTTCCGCGATGCCGTCTTCCGCGATGCCATCTTCAGCAATGTCGTCTTCTGCGATGCCGTTTTTCCGCGACGACCATTGTTTGACAACTCCTTGAGGTAGGGGTTGATTTTTGTTCATGATTATTCTTTGTCGTTCGCCATATTTTTCTTTGAGCTTCCTGTTATCAATTTAACTAGAGGAGGTCAGACTTCCCGAACACGGCCGATCCTCCTCCCCCCTTGTTATCGAATTCGTTGCGGCTCGAACGAAGGCGGCGTGGTGCAACGGCACTGCGCGGAAACAAAGAGGAACGCGATGAAGAATCATGGCGCCGTCGCACCGTGCCGTTGAGGCTGAAAGAAGCTGTGGCGAAGTGGCATGACGCCGTCACACCGCGCCGGAGAACCATAAGAGGCCGCGGCCGGAGCGGGGCCGCGGCGGAGGGGCGTGGCGCCGTCGCACCGTGCCGGTCGAACCAAGGCGGTGGGCTTTGGCCGCTGTGGATCAAGGGAGGGCGGCCGGAGCCACCGGCCACTGGGGCACTGGACGGTGGGACCAATCAGTCCCGCATGGTGCGCTGGCTCGCCATTATGGCCTGCCAGATCCGGAAAGACCGGGGGTTTGACCCCCGGTCAGCCTAGTAGGATGGACCCCACCACAGGTCCACCGTCCATTCGAATGGGGTGGTGGTTCCCCCCCTTCCACGCTCACGCGGTGCGTGGCACCCGTGCCAGCTTGGACCAGCCGCGCCGGCTGGACCGGCCGCACCGGGTCGGTCCGCCCGCGCTGAGCCGTGCCGCCTGTGACAGGCCGGGCCACACCGGCGAGGCCGGGTCGCGCCAGCCGGGCCGGGCTGCGCCCTAGTGGGCCGGACCCGGACCCAGGTCGGGTCGCCTGGTTCGGGCCGACCTAGGGGGTCTTAGGTCGGGTTGGTACGGGCACAAAACCCCCTAAAATCGAACAGGTTCGTTTAAATACCCATAACTTAGGTTACTGACCTCCGCTTGGCGCACTGTCAGTTGCGATGTGATCCTTGGATCGACACAGTCATTCTGGTATATTACAGTCAAGGTTTCAGAGAACTTGTGGTATCTCCAGGTTGGTTCGAACACGAAACCAACTGGGCCCTTGGAGCATAAATGCTTATAACTTGAGCTCTGGACGTCCGATTGATGTGTCGTCGACCTTATTGGATTCCTCTTAGCGAGACGGACCTTTTGGCTTACTCCGCTCGAGGTTTGGACACAGTTGGAGTATGATAGGACTGGTTTTGACTTAAACACCAACTAGGCCCCTGGAACGAAAGATCCAATAACTCTCAGACCGGGCGTCCGATTGATGCGCCGTCTGTTGTGTTGAGTTCCTTTTGTCGAGATGGAACTTTGGGATACATAAACTCCAGACTACGTGTCAGTTGATGTATCTTCCCCCCTTTTCTCTTGGAGCCGACCCTCCCAGAATCGATTATGCTATGTGTAGGAACCCTAGAGCTGGCTGCGACTGCGACAACGATGACGACTGCACTGAAATCCTCCGTGGGTTCGGCAACGACGACTACTGCACTGAAATCCTCTGTGGGTTTGGCAGCGATGATGACCATACTGAAATCCTCCATGGGTTCGATGACGATGACTATTGTTCTTGTATCCTATGTGGGTCCGACAGTCCTACTGTTCTGGTATCCTATGTGGGCTCGATAGTGTTTGACTCTGTATTTGTATCCTACGTGGGTCCGGCAGAGTATATGGTCTTGTATCCCATGTGGGTTCGATATCTTAGCTGGTCTAGTATCCTTCTTGGGTCCTAGATTAGATGAATCAGTGGCGACATCTGATCATCTCTATCACCTTACGAAGAAGTATACTTGTGTGATATGAGTCTTGAATTTCAATCATTATCTTCGATATGATTGACTTGGTTTCCTATGTAGATTGGGTTGTGCTTTCCTATGTGGATTGGGTTGTACTATCATGTGTTGACATGATCGAACTTGGGCTCAGATGTTAGAGCCGAACTGGAATTGATGACTTAGGTATATGTAAAGGCATATACCTAAGTAGTGTTGGTTGTTACTTTGTGATTGTATCTTTCCATTGTGGATTATCCTATGTAGATTATGGGAGACCATTGGGGGTCTCAGGGTCCCTAATGAGTAGCGTATACTCACCCCTGCACAGGCTATGCCCGCACTACATTGTGTTGGATGCAGACGACGGAAAACACTGATCGTGGTTGAGGCTTATGGAGCAAGTCGGTACCTGGAGGTGGACCACTAGGCGGGATGTACACAGAACGGATGGCTAGACCCGTGGAGCTGAGGAGACTATATGTACCCACCCATCATGTGGGACTTCCAGTGGACGGCTCGACGTTGCTGCTTTAATTTTCAGTTGATGTACTTTCTTTCCAGTTGTACTTTACTTTCAGTTTGGGTTTTTATTCTGGACCATTTACTTTCCGCACTTACTATTGTACCCAGTTTTCTTAGTGTTTACTTCTGCTGGCTTACTCTGTGGTATTTGTTTATTTATAAAGATAATGCCTTCCCCTTTTATCAGGATTTACGCCTTGGGTGCTAGTCGCCAGCCCCTAGTGTAGAGACCCGAAGCCTGACGTACATGGACATTACATTACTTTTTCGGAATACTTAGTACAAAACAAAAACACACACACAAGGATCGTAATAGTTTAGTGTCTTTGGAAACTCGGAACGTAATCTTATAATCGTGGTGAAAGATCTTCAATATCTCCCATAAAGATCTTCCTTTTTTTATACCTAAAACCTTTATTTATATCCTGGGGAAAAGAAAACATAAAAGGGTGAGCTCAAATACTCAGTAAGGGTATACAAAAGAAATAAAAATCATATCATATCTTTTTGAAAATCATAACCTGCAAAAGAGATCATAATATCTTAACATGGAATAAATCATAGAAGTGAAAATGAGATCACCATAATCATAACATGAAACTTGAAACTTTGTGGCATGCACACATAATCATGGAAAATCATTTCTTGTTAGTCATGACTCATTGCCAAGACTATCTTAGTGGACAAATTCCCTTTCTGAATCGAGTAACCCTCGTTTCAGTCCTGTTTCACTGAACCGGTATAACCTACCATTTCAGCCATGTCTATCTCATGAGATATAAAATCTTTACCCAATGCATTGGAGGGAGATATAGGTCCCACCCATCTTATAATGAATCCTTTCTTATGTGTGCCACATAATCATAAACCATACATCATAACGTAACCCATGTAATAAAATGGAATTCTTAAACAACATGACATCATAAAACAATTCATATAAGATAAAGGAATTCATAAAAATATTTCCATCACAACATAATCAAACCAATGTAATAATAGGGATAAAAACAGAACCCTTTTATTATCTTAGATGGAAAATAATTTTGATAAAATACTTGAAATCCATTCTTGAGGAAAATATCCTTTCTACTTCAAAAACATTTTCCTTTCTTAACATGTCTTACAATTTAAAACTAAAAGAAGTTGATTAAAAATAAACTTGAAAACTTGTAAAGGAAGATTCTTGGAAATAATGTTTTAAAAATCCATTCATGCCGTATAAGTTAAAAAAACATTCTTCGTACTTTTGTCGGAAAAGTCAAAAAGTACCTCGTACGAAAAACGACAAAAGATTCCTTTCATACATATTACTAAAAACTCACCGAAGGGTAAAAATAGATTTAAACAATTGTAGGTGGATGGAAATATTACATATTGATGAAACATGGATGTGGATGATAAAATACACCTCAGTAAATACTTACGAATAAACAATCTCGGATAAAAATGAGATTGTGATATTTCCCTTACCTTAGGTCCAATTTGATTCGTATGTGTCCGAACCTCCTGTATAATGATTTAAATAATGTTATTGACTTATTACAAAATCATATTCATTGTTATGATATCATATATGGTTCACTTATGACATTATATTACCCGTTCTTTTGTAAATTCCATGTTAAAGAAGCGTTTTGGGTAAAATCGTTTCATTTATCGTAGGTGTTTTGACTTGTTGTTCTTGACATCATTATTACTTATATCATGATTTACTTACTTACAGAATATAAAATATGATTTATATATCATATATATTCAGTATATATATATATATAATAGATAGATAAATAAAATGAAAAACACCGTTCATGGAGACGGTAGTCCGTACGTACGCATGAACGCTGTTTTTCTTTCCTTATTGTCTTGAAATGGAAGTAATTAGATGACATACATATGTATATATATACATAAATCCAGTAGCTTTATAATGTCATATATTTCATTATTATTTCTTATATATACATTATAATAATTCTTAAATGGTTAACATGGAGAATGAATCTCATCGCGTCGTGGAGACGGTATTCCGTACGTACACACGAGCGATGATATCATTTCTATAAATATTGAATTGAATTGGAGTGGATTATACAATATATCAGAATCAATATGATGTTGTAATAACTATGTATAGTTATTCTTTACACCATTATACCCATCCATTTAAGGTGGTGGTGGAAAATAGATTACACCACGGCGTGGAGACGGTATTCCGTACGTACGCACGCGCGGTGATTTCTTTTTCCGTAGGATGGATAGATGGTGAAATAGGGTTGTTTCATACTTATAATAACATATCAGTATATGAGTGATACTGATGTTATTACTTCATAATGAAACAACCTAAGAAGAAGAAGTGGAAGAAGAAATAAAGATGAAAGAATTGGTAACGGTAATTACCTCTTCTTTGAAGTGCCTCTTTGAGACCTCCTCTTAGGGCACTAGAATTGGTCTTTGAGGAAGACCAGAACCTCTAGTATGTTTCTAGGGAAGTGGAGAAGAGCTTTTGGCAGCGTTTGGACGAGCTTGAGTGCTCAAATTGGTGTGAGGAGGAGGGGGAGGAGGTGTCCTTTTATAGGGGAGGAGAGGGGCACCTTAGGAATATCTCAAAATATTATTTTATATTAAAGTCAAAATCGGTTTATAATGGTTCCAAAGGGTCTTACTTCGAAGCTAAAGTGATGATGGATCGAAATCCTATCAACCAATAGAATTTAGACAAGTTTAGGATATTATGTTAACCTTATCAATTAGATTTAACTCTAAGTTAAATAATTTAACTTTTACCATGTCTTTTTGTTTTCTTTCACTATATGGTTAATACACTTACTATAACATGCCAAAAGAACCCCAAATTGTTTATTATTAATATATATATCCTTATCTAAGTCATTTGGCCGAACCTTAGATTTTTAGGAATACAATAACAATTAATAATATAATATTTGATTTAAAAACTATTTTGAGTCAATTTTGACACTATTTGATATATTATTTTTGTGAAAGTCATAACAGAATTAAATGTTCGAAAAAAGTTGATTAAATCAACATTAATATATCATAGTAACCTAGAAAATTAGTGTAATTCATAATAAATCTCAAATTACATTTATTTTGGTGTTTATAACATCAATTATGTCAATATTTCATTAATAAGATAATTACTTCATCATCGTTGTGTCATAAATAAATTAAATTATTTGATGTCTAAAAATTACAAATAAAATACCATCATGTAGGAAATCTTTTTAGATTTCTAATGAATATTTACAATCGAATTTATCTTATGTATAACCCCATATTAAAAATGATTTACTTATTAAACTTTGATTTTAACTATTTTACCCTTTCTTTAAATAAATTAATAATAAATGTCCTAATCTAATAAAAGTGGGCCTAAATGGTCATATTTTATTCCTAAGTTTGTTTTTGGTCGAATTACACTTGTCCAATAGAATTAGGACATGTGTTAGGGTAATAGTAATATCATATTTACCCTTAGTTACCCTATTTACTATTAACCGCGGTAAAAAAGTAAAAAGTTACTATTCACCAAAAAATTATTTTCATCTCATTGAACCACATTTTAGTCCTTGATATTAACCGTGTCTCTCGGATTTTTGAAATTCCATTCACAGAAGCAGCAAAATTAAGTTTTATGAAAAATTCAGTTTTTTTTAACTACTACTTAGTAGTTTCACTATTCATCAAAAATTGATGTTTTTCAGAACAATGCCAAAATTTCATCCTAAGCTATATTTCATATTCTGAATTCAAAAATGAAATCTATTTTACCAAATTCATAACATAGAAGTTGCATTAATTAATTTTATAATTAAATCCCGCTGTTAAAATAAATAGCGTGTTTTTAGGAAACAATATATATCAAAAGATTGACACTTGATTATGTCTTGTTTAAATGTGAAATTACAACCAATGACCAACATTGTATTAAATTGTAAAAATATATTCTAAATATACTTTAAAACCACTCAAATTAATAATTTATCACTATTAATTATTTCGATTAAAAAAGTTGTTTTTAATTATAATTTAGTAATTTTTCACTATTCATCAGAATATGAAAGTTATCCGAAAAGTACAAAAATTTCACCTTAGGCTAAATTCGATACTCCGAATCCAAGAATGAAGTTCATTTTGAAAAATAAGATTTACAGAATTTTAAAAAGTGGTTATTACTATTCATAACGGTTAGTTTTAATAATATTTTAATAGCACATCGTTGTTTAGTGAAACTCGGTATTGCGTATTACACACGCTATTGAGGAAGGTCGCGATTGCGTGTAATGCAAGGCAAGACAAGGATGCGTGTTGTGCAAGCTCCTTTTGGTGTAGCGTACAACACAAGACATTAATAAAATTAAAAAGAATATTTCTTTATAAAATCTTGGGCTGTTACATTCTACCCCCCTTAAAATGAATTTCGCTCTCGAAATTCGTCGGGGTTATAAATGGTTTACTATTCGAAAGTTTCTTTAATAGAAACCCACATCGTAAAAAGGAATATCAAAACCAATCTTTAAAAACAAAAGTATGAAACGTAACGGTTACCCAAATAAACTAATCATTGGGTTTCCACATAGGTGAAAATATGGATATGGAAGAGAAATCTAACCATCATGTTCTGATGGAGAGTGGTAGAGAACATGGCTATGGAAAAGCCAGTAATCACAAATCCATAGATTTGTGATGATATAAGGTACCATCTGATTCATCAGGTATAAGATCACTAGGACAACATTTTTGGTTTTCAAGATCATTTCCCCTAAAGTTGAAAATTTGAATTAGAATAAATACTTACTTTATTTTGGTACAATCTCACTGTTGTTCGTGCCTTGAACAATTTCCACTTCATCTCTTAAATAAATGAAGTTGAATTTGTTCTTCGTGAAGTGTTAGCAGATCATGTGATAGAATGACGGGTCATTCCATCTGTCTCAAACAAAAGGTTAGCAAAAATTATATGCATAAATCGATCTATAGTGAGATTAATCATATATGGTTCCTAAAATGGACTTATACTTCATATATCATACTGCTTAATATAATAAAACTAGTTTCTACTAAACAGGGACTTCCTGTAGGTCAGTGGTAGGCGATAAAGGCCAGTCGCACTTCGGTTGTGGGTTCGATTCCTACAGCCTTGTCCGAAGCGATGGGCTGTCGTCCGTCCTGCAGGTTGTCCTTTTTTCTAAAACTACATTACTATAACATCCCATCAATAATATCGAAAAAAAACTTCTATCCTTAAACAATAATCACTTATGTCCAACATAATCCATTTCAATCTTTAGGCCTATCCATAATACTACAGTCCACTCTCATAACATAGTTAAAACGATTACCAGAGATTTAATACCATCGTTGATCCCCATATATCATAAGATATGTTTTGTTGGTCACATTCTAAACATTCAAAGTCCTTAATCATGTATTCTCTTGAATACATTAGTGAAAACATGAATGCAGTTAAAAGTTAACACTTTCCACATACCAAAATCCTCAAAATTCTATATACTCAATCCATGATATCACTTAGTCCTTATATCAATCATGAGCTCATGAATACTATTAAACATTTCATTTTCTCGTCTTCATTATGCGCATATCATCTTATTTCCAAAAAAAATATCTTAATCACTTTGAATACCACATAAATAAATATTGCAATACTCAATGATACAACATTATTTTGGAATCCCATTACATAAACGCTTAATCATTCCACCACATCGTTATCATATTCAACATCGCCAATAGTGATCGCATGTGACTTCCCTTTGTCCTTTGCCTTCAGTGGTTGCTCATGTTGATCATCACTAACCCTTGGATTAGGGCAATTATTAGCATAATGCCCCATTTCCTTGCACTTGAAGCATTGAAGTGTTGGTGGTGCGTTCTCTGCAGTGTTTGCTTTATTCACATCATTAGAAACCCTTTTTCCATTACTTCGACACTCAGCTGCTCGATGACCTTCTTTTCCACACTTAAAACATTTTCTAGTTCCTTTAAGACAATCTCCACCATGCTTCTTTCCACACTTTGTGTATAAGGAAACATTCATCTTCTTTTCACCATTATTATGAGATTTATCCTTGAACTCCATCTTTCGTTTCTTGTCAAAACCATGAGATGGATATGTAACACCAACTTTCATTTCTACCTTGATAGCACAACGCACAATTTCTTCATAGCTACTGAAGTCTCTTATAGCTAATGCCCTTCGAAGACTTGGTTTTAAGCCACTGAAAATCGATCAACTTTACTTTCAGGTTGGATGATAATGCCAGATGCATACCTTGCAAGTCTTGTAAAATTCGCTTCGTATATACCAACAGATTCATCATCCTTCTGCTTCAGCTCAATAAACTCCTTTTCCATCTTTGTTCGAAGAATACGAGGGAAGTAATTACTGAAAAACAAGTTCTTGAACTCGTCCCATTCCATGGACTCAATTTCATCCCTTGGCCTCGTATTCTTGATAAGATTCCACCATTGATCAGCTTCACCTTCCAAACGATATACTGCTAAGATGACTTTATCATGTTCAGAACACTGAAGAACTGAAAATATCTTTTCAGTGGTACTGATCCATTGTTCAGCAACAAGTGGATCGGAAGTCCCACTGAAAGAAGGTGGACGTTGCCTCATGAAGGACTCAATAGAATATTGTTCCCTTCTCTGCTCATTTGGAAGTCCATAATGATTCATAGCTTGTGTAAGTATAGAAATAAGATTTTGCACTCCATCTCCCATAACATTTGTTTGTTCAGGAGGGCAATCATTGCATTGTCCATTGCATTGATCAACACGGTTCCTTCGGGTTCCAGCCATCGTCTAAAACACAAAAAGAATAGTGTGAGAGGAAAAAATCATGCTAGGGAAAACAACATAATAAAGGGGGATTACCTTCAATATCCAAAATCTTAGGTTTAATTATATGATCGTTAGCGTAATTCTATTACTATAACCTATACGTATACTTATCCCTAGGGACATCCCTAGACATACCTTAGAAATATCTCTAGGGATCTCACTAACATTTTCGCATCCTAGTTTCCAAAGGTTGAATAAACCTTTCCTCTGATACCAACTGTAGAGACCCGAAGCCTGACGTACATGGACATTACATTACTTTTGCGGAATACTTAGTACATAACAAAAACACACACACAAGGATCGTAATAGTTTAGTGTCTTTGGAAACTTGGAACGTAATCTTCTAATCGTGGTGAAAGATCTTCAATATCTCCCATAAAGATCTTCCTTTTTTTTTTACCTAAAACCTTTATTTATATCCTGGGGAAAAGAAAACATAAAAGGGTGAGCTCAAATGCTCAGTAAGGGTATACAAAAGAAATAAAAATCATATCATATCTTTTTGAAAATCATAACCTGCAAAAGAGATCATAATATCTTAACATGGAATAAATCATAGAAGTGAAAATGAGATCACCATAATCATAACATGAAACTTGAAACTTTGTGGCACGCACACATAATCATGGAAAATCATTTCTTGTTAGTCATGACTCATTGCCAAGACTATCTTAGTGGACAAAGTCCCTTTCTGAATCGAGTAACCCTCGTTTCAGTCCTGTTTCACTGAACCGGTATAACCTACCATTTCAGCCATGTCTATCTCATGAGATATAAAATCTTTACCCAATGCATTGGGGGGAGATATATGTCCCACCCATCTTATAATGAATCCTTTCTTATGTGTGCCACATAATCATAAACCATACATCATAGCGTAACCCATGTAATAAAATGGAATTCTTAAACAACATGCCATCATAAAACAATTCATATAAGATAAAGGAATTAATAAAAATATTTCCATCACAACATAATCAAACCAATGTAATAATAGGGATAAAAACAGAACCCTTTTATTATCTTAGATGGAAAATAATTTTGATAAAATACTTGAAATCCATTCTTGAGGAAAATATCCTTTCTACTTCAAAAACATTTTCCTTTCTTAACATGTCTTACAATTTAAAACTAAAAGAAGTTGATTAAAAATAAACTTGAAAACTTGTAAAGGAAGATTCTTGGAAATAATGTTTTAAAAATCCATTCATGCCGTATAAGTTAAAAAAACATTCTTCGTACTTTTGTCGGAAAAGTCAAAAAGTACCTCGTACGAAAAACGACAAAAGATTCCTTTCATACATATTACTAAAAACTCACCGAAGGGTAAAAATAGATTTAAACAATTGTAGGTGGATGGAAATATTACATATTGATGAAACATGGATGTGGATGATAAAATACACCCCAGTAAATACTTACGAATAAACAATCTCGGATAAAAATGAGATTGTGATATTTCCCTTACCTTAGGTCCAATTTGCTTCGTATGTGTCCGAACCTCCTGTATAATGATTTAAATAATGTTATTGACTTATTACAGAATCATATTCATTGTTATGATATCATATATGGTTCACTTATGACATTATATTACCCGTTCTTTTGTAAATTCCATGTTAAAGAAGCGTTTTGGGTAAAATCGTTTCATTTATCGTAGGTGTTTTGACTTGTTGTTCTTGACATCATTATTACTTATATCATGATTTACTTACATAAAGAATATAAAATATGATTTATATATCATATATATTCTGTATATATATATATATATAATAGATAGATAAATAAAATGAAAAACACCATTCATGGAGACGGTAGTCCGTACGTACGCATGAACGCTGTTTTTCTTTCCTTATTGTCTTGAAATGGAAGTAAGTAGATGACATACCTATGTATATATATACATAAATCCAGTAGCTTTATAATGTCATATATTTCATTATTATTTCTTATATATACATTATAATCATTCTTAAATGGTTAACATGGAGAATGAATCTCATCACGTCGTGGAGACGGTATTCCGTACGTACGCACGAGCGATGATATCATTTCTATAAATATTGAATTGAATTGGAGTGGATTATACAATATATCATAATCAATATGATGTTGTAATAACTATGTATAGTTATTCTTTACACCATTATACCCATCCATGTAAGGTGGTGGTGGAAAAAAGATTACACCACGGCGTGGAGACGGTATTCCGTACGTACGCACGCGCGGTGATTTCTTTTTCCGTATGATGGATAGATGGTGAAATAGGGTTGTTTCATACTTATAATAACATATCAGTATATGAGTGATACTGATGTTATTACTTCATAATGAAACAACCTAAGAAGAATAAGTGGAAGAAGAAATAAAGATGAAAGAATTGGTAACGGTAATTACCTCTTCTTTGAAGTGCCTCTTTGAGACCTCCTCTTAGGGCACTAGAATTGGTCTTTGAGGAAGACCAGAACCTCTATGATGTTGCTAGGGAAGTGGAGAAGAGATTTTGGCAGGGGTTGGACGAGCTTGAGTGCTCAAATTGGTGTGAGGAGGAGGGGGAGGAGGTGTCCTTTTATAGGGGAGGAGAGGGGCACCTTAGGAATATCTCAAAAGATTATTTTATATTAAAGTCAAAATCGGTTTATAATGGTTCCAAAGGGTCTTACTTCAAAGCTAAAGTGGGGATGGGTAGAAATCCTATCAAACAATAGAATTTAGACAAGTTTAGGATATTATTTTAACCTTATCAATTAGATTTAACTCTAAGTTAAATAATTTAACTTTTACCATGTCTTTTTGTTTTCCTTCACTATATGGTTAATAGACTTACTATAACATGCCAAACGAACACCAAATTGTTTATTATTAATATATATATCCTTATCTAAGTCATTTGGCCGAACCTTAGATTTTTAGGAATACAATAACAATTAATAATATAATATTTGATTTAAAAACTATTTTGAGTCAATTTTGACACTATTTGATATATGATTTTTGTGAAAGTCATAACAGAATTAAATGTTCGAACCAAGTTGATTAAATCAACATTAATATATCATAGTAACCTAGAAAATTAGTGTAATTCATAATAAATCTCAAATTACATTTATTATTGTGTTTATAACATCAATTATGTCAATATTTCATTAATAAGATAATTACTTCATCATCGTTGTGTCATAAATAAATTAAATTATTTGATGTCTAAAAATTACAAATAAAATACCATCATGTAGGAAATCTTTTTAGCTTTCTAATGAATATTTAAAATCGAATTTATCTTATGTATAACCCCATATTAAAAATGATTTACTTATTAAACTTTGATTTTAACTATTTTACCCTTTCTTTAAATAAATTAATAATAAATGTCCTAATCTAATCCAAGTGGGCCTAAATGGTCATATTTTATTCCTAAGTTTGTTTTTGGTCGAATTACACTTGTCCAATAGAATTAGGACATGTGTTAGGGTAATAGTAATATCATATTTACCCTTAGTTACCCTATTTACTATTAACCGCGGTAAAAAAGTAAAAAGTTACTATTCACCAAAAAATTATTTTCATCTCATTGAACCACATTTTAGTCCTTGATATTAACCGTGTCTCTCGGATTTTCGAAATTCCATTCACAGAAGCGGAAAAATTAAGTTTTATGAAAAATTCAGTTTTTTTTAACTACCACTTAGTAGTTTCACTATTCATCAAAAATTGATGTTTTTCAGAACAATGCCAAAATTTCATCCTAAGCTATATTTCATATTCCGAATTCAAAAATGAAATCTATTTTACCAAATTCATAACATAGAAGTTGCATTAATTAATTTTATAATTAAATCCCGCTGTTAAAATAAATAGCGTGTTTTTAGGAAACAATATATATCAAAAGATTGACACTTGATTATGTCTTGTTTAAATGTGAAATTACAACCAATGACCAACATTGTATTAAATTGTAAAAATATATTCTAAATATACTTTAAAACCACTCAAATTAATAATTTATCACTATTAATTATTTCGATTAAAAAAGTTGTTTTTAATTATAATTTAGTAATTTTTCACTATTCATCAGAATATGAAAGTTATCCGAAAAGTACCAAAATTTCACCTTAGGCTAAATTCGATACTCCGAATCCAAGAATGAAGTTCATTTTGAAAAATAAGATTTACAGAATTTTAAAAAGTGGTTATTACTATTCATAACGGCTAGTTTTAATAATATTTTAATAGCACATCGTTGTTTAGTGAAACTCGGTATTGCGTATTACACACGCTATTGAGGAAGGTCGCGATTGCGTGTAATGCAAGGCAAGACAAGGATGCGTGTTGTGCAAGCTCCTTTTGGTGTAGCGTACAACACAAGACATTAATAAAATTAAAAAGAATATTTCTTTATAAAATCTTGGGCTGTTACACCTAGCCTATGGAAGGCGGGCTTGGGGTAGTCACGACATGGGCCCCGAGGTCGGGTCGTGACAAGAGTACTTGTTTTGAGCTAAATAGGATTAGTATTATCCCACTTAGAAGTTCTATAACAAGTCTTTATAAACTAATCCCAATATTATAAATTTTAAGGAATCATAGAATGATAAATTGTTACAAAGTTGTATATCAAAATTATGGTAAACAATTTCTCAATTTTCCCATTGCTTTACAGAACCAGATAATAAAAATTCAAATAATATTCAACATATTCCATTTACATTGATCAAATAATATAACATATAAATGAAAATATATTAGTAAAATGAAAAATAATAATAGTAAACATCACTTTCTTAATAAATTTTATTCCATCTATATCACTTTTAACAAAAATAAAAATTAATACCAGTGGAATATCATTTCCCAATAGTTAATGAATATATAATATTGGGATAAAGGAACAACATAGATTTCCTTCCTCCTAATATGTAAATATAAGGTTAATAGAGAAAATTTATCTATGATCTAGGAATGGAGGATCACCACATAAAGTTAACCACAAGAAATTTCAATGGAAAAGACTTAATATTAATCACTTCATCGAAGAACCCAAGTATTTCGTCAGTGAAATCATTTATGTCAATTTCAATGGGATTAATGAAATTCCCATAAAATTAATAAAAAAATTTTATAAATAAAATTTTTTGAAAACACATTTCACAATCCAATTCAAAATAATTTTAAAAACAACTTTCTTTTACCAAAACAAAGTGAACTACCTCATTTTATAAAAAACATTTTTTATGGATGCATAACAAACAATTCTTGTATCATTTAGAAAACCATTAATAAAACAAAGAATATTAATGGATCATAAAAGATATTCTAAAGAGATAACCAACAGCCTTGTGTTTTGGTAACACACATCCCACAACAGGATCTAGACCCCAGAAATAAATTTAATTCGTGAGAAAGTGATAGGATGTTAAAATTTTATTTAAAAAAATTATAATCATGTTTCTAATATAAAAATTCCCAATGGAGAATTTTGAACAATACATTTCCCAAGAATCATACACCGACCCACAACTGATGAGCGAACCGACCATTAGAATACAATAACAAATTGGATATAGAAGAGATTGGAGAATAATTATAATGCGATCAATTGATCATAGAACAATACCCATTTCTGACTCCTAATTCCTTAAAATGGAAGAGATAAAAAAGAACAAGAGTGAATTAACAAAACATAGTAATTATTTAAAAAATGAAAGAATCAGGTTCAAAACACCAAGAGAAGAAGTATGAAGGAGTCTAGAATATGAAGGGAGAAACTCCTCAAGAGAATTGGCCCAATTACCTTAAAAAATATGGATTTTATGGTTAGTTAAGGTTTTCAAGGGCTTGAATTCTAAATTAGGCACTTCCTCATCTAGCCCAATTAAGAGACACATACTACCCCATGGACACTACAACCATATAGTGGAAACTATCTATATTACTAGTGGGTTGGTGGAGGCCCATGAGCTAGACAATGGCCCTAAAATTCATAAAATATTATATCCATGGCCACCAGTTGTCCAATGACTACCTATAACCACTGTTCGACCCATAATTCTTTAAAACCTACCCAATTCACCTCTAACACCACTCGTTCCTCAAAATTAATATTAAAATAATTAAAAGTGATTTAATTAGAAATGAAATTTTAAAATAAAATACATTTAAATCAAGATGAATATAAACTTATTGGAGATAATCCTCATCAAATTACTGTAAACTAAAAGATACTATAATCCTTATGCCAAAATATTAAACTACACTCCATATAGACCATATTATAAGGCATTAAACTACATGTAATAGTCTATCCTATATAAATAATTTAATGTATATATGTTTCATATAAATATAAAGGTTATTATTTATAGGTTTAAAAACTCACACTGAGTTGTCTCCAATAAACATTCACTAAGTGAAACCCATTTTGTTTTCCTTTTATATGATCCTGATCAATAAAAATGTTACATTTTAGTAGGATTAATATTGATTCCAATTATATTTGGTTATCTATTGATACTTAAGCTTCCTTATATGAGTTCATCCAAAAATCATGTCAAATTTAGTCATTATGCTTCAAATTATACTCATTGATGTAGGTTTTTCTATGATGTCTTAGAACCATAATGAATCCAAATCACATTCCCCTATATATGAGACAGATCTGTGTAGCATCCCTTTTCCATATAAATATGTATTTTGATTTATAATAATTCTTAATACATAATAATGTCAATATTTCTTATTTATGACTAAAATGTGTGTTTCATCGAAATCAAACCTACACTTTATCTTGGTGATTAAGGGTTGATCAATTCATGTTGGATTTTCCCTATTAACATGACACTAATAAAATGATATATCATTTTTCTTATTATCTAGATTTACAGAACTCCCATAATATCTGGGTTCTTATTTTACAATATCAAAAACTATATAGAATCTGATTTTATATCACAAGATGTTCTAACTTGTGACATATGATCCACCACACATAATCTATAAACATCATATAATTATCATTATTATATGGAATAATCTCCTTAAAAAATATCTAAATGGATGTAACTCTCTATTGATTTATGAATTCTCATCATTAATCTTACAGAAAGGTAAGATTCCTCAATGATTAAGAATTGTGTTATAGTGTTTAAACTCTCTCTATTATAGTATGGTTTTTCCTTTTAGAGCATGATAGATATATATAGTCAATACTCCTCTCTCCTATTTATTATCCTAATATATGTAGAGTATGTCTATAAAAAAACTTATTTCTTGGTTTTTTTTATTCGATGACACAAAATGATATATAAATCATATATTTCAGACCCACACTTAAAAATTTCATTCTTTATGGCTCTCTTAGTGGCTGTTCATTCTTTATTCATGTCAACTTCTCTAGGTTAACCATACAATGAGACACCATATAATGAGACATAGATCATCTTTATGGTAATAAATATAGATATTTATTTTTTTTATAACCTGATATCATATTATAAAATACCCTAATTTAGTACTACGAATGGAATGATTCTTTTAATTAAAGGATCTATATTGATATCAAGTTTGATTTTCTTATACCATTGTATAGATTTTAATCTTGATTAATAACCTATACTGAGATTTCATCAATAAATTTATTTATTTATCCCCTTTTATCTAACTCTAAAATACATGCATATATCCTTCTCTATATTGTGGATGAAAAATATCATCATATACACCCCTATAATTTCAATATGTTGATCAGTTATTACTATTGAAAGATATGTACTGATGTCCAGATTACCGATTTTGGGCCTAGTTATGGACTTCACCAATTTCAGACCCCCTCCTAGTGTATGGTCTATTCATTCACATGAGATCTTTCTATCTGAGTCTCTATATTGGGATGGAATATTATTATTAATAACAATAATTTCCTTTATTCCTATTATTCTAGGATATGTAGTGATGTATAAATATTGTATCTTAGATCCAACCAAAAATTATCATCCATTTCCACACCATTTTAATATTCTATAACAACCTAACCATACATTGTTTTGGACTAGATTGTTGAAATCAATTTTTATATTTCCTCTTCTCATATTCCAAGATTAACACCATTGGTGTTTGAATCACTATAAACCTTTCATGGATGCTGGTAACTTTTGTATCTTATTCCAAAATTAACAGTTGTTTATATTAATTATATATGTGCTACATATTCTCCCCATTAACAAATGTAATTTTTTCATACTAATAAGAAACCCATCTACCCTAATGTTACCTTAACAATATTAACAGAGAACCCATAACTTGAAATTGGTCATTACTCTTCCAAATAATTATTATTACATTTCATCACTTCATGAATAAAATATCTAAGGTTACAATTTACATATTTTTTAATCTATGTTTAGAGGTTTTAGTTTACTCTTATTTCATAATCCTCATTTGGGTTCTCATAATACACTCTTCACTATTGGTTCATGAACAATGAACGTAAACCATGTGAAATGCTCTCTAAGGTCATGTATACTGATATGAGATCATACACATTCACATTTTTTTATTATGTTTTCCTCATCATCCAATAAAATATTGATAACTTAATGGTCCAAACACTAAATCTACATATGATCTGAACCCATCTATGAGATCTTCAACACTAGAATCGATCTCTCAATTCAGGTCACATTATACTTTCCCTTATTATAAAGACTATTTAAACCATTAATAAAATATATCTAGCCATAAACATCAACTCTCATTATTACACTAATTATGAACTTATACTTCCTAAACCTCTCTTTAATGATATCTAAAAATGGAATCTACCTTCATGTTGGGGCCATATATCCGTTTTATTGTAAATATTACCCCATCCTCTGTTCAAATATTTTTGACCGTAAATAGTAGAAATATTTTATATAAGTTAATTTTACTAAAAATAGTATCTTTGATCTGATTTTCTGACTAAAAAATTTGAAATGAAATAGAAATGATACTCTCTTGGTTGATGATAGGAAAGTGATTCATACGAAAAAATGTAAAATATTGTTTCTAGGTATGCACTCAAAATATAATTATGAAAAATTTGATCATTTTTTATGGGAAACAGTATAAAACATGTAAGGTTAAAAATTCATAAATTACAACTGGAGGAAAATCAAAGTTCTAACCACTAAGTTTCTCTCTATCAATAGATTATTAAATTGTTAGGGATAAAAATATATATATATATAGAAAATGGAGACAAACTAGTCTATGTAGAAAAAATTAAGCTATTCTCAATGGATCTACTATTCTTGAGAAAAAATAGAGTCCCTATATATTCCTTATATATTGTTTCACGTGATCCATGTGAAAATCATTCAAGTGTAATTTTATGGTACTTGAGCCCTTTTATCATTAATACCCTCACCCAAAAATTCTACTTCATGGTATTTATTTTTTCTATTAATAATATCTCTCTCAATATGAATGGGATAAAATTATCTTATGGTTATAGTAAATGTTATGTTATAACCATACCATGTATCTCTACCCAAGATAATTGGATCATATTAAATTCAAACCTCATATTCGTATGAGAAAATACTAACTTATAGTGGTAGTAAATAACCCACCATATTCTTCATTCCTATATCACTCAAAGAGTACATGATCAATAGGAAACTAAATTTTAATATCCAATGTATCATAGACTTAACCCATATTATATTAATGATATATGTGAATGTATTTTTTTTCTGACTTATATCCCACTATGAGAACATGTATAACAGATGATGTTTTGATTTATATATATCATTAAATCAAACAATTTATTAATATGATCTACCTGATTCATTATCCTAAAATGCTAACAATGATTGAGTTATTATGATATTTCTCTTAATTATTTTCATATATTATAATGAATTTATAATAAAGGATACATTATTCAAATATGTAGAACAAAAATTTTGATATTTTCTCATTCATCAAATAAAAAATGAGGAACACCCACCATATTGATCATTCATAGGAAATTATAATAAGGTGTAAATAAATAATATAAAAATAGGACTATGATAGGATCATATTGGTTTAACTATATAGATCAGTAAATATAGGATGTTAAGTGTTGATTAATTATATAATATTTTGAAACCAAGTTGTTTCATATTCAGTTGGTGGATGTTTCAATTCAATCAATTCATCTAGTCCATTATTCCTCTAAATTATTTTGTCATCTTAAACTACCACAACAGAATAATATTGTTTATTTTTATCAAATATTATTTATATTCTTTTATAACTATAGTCTGAGTTTCTAGTAAGCCAAGAATATTTTCTTAATCAATACTTTTCTATTTTACCTGCTGAGTTTTTAAGTCCACATATTCCACAAGGTGGATAGTTCTTTAAAATGTGGGAGATACCTCTATTAGATCCCTAAATATTCCTAAATAAAAATTATATACTAGATGATTGGATATAATTCATTACAATCAAATCCTCCTACACATTAAACTATAAAGATAAAGAAAAGTAAATGTTCTTTACTCCCCATATCAGTTAATGGAGTAAGAGTGACCAAATATTGAATATTTCTCTATTTTATTTAGATAAATTGGATTCACTAAATAAATATAAATATTAGAGATGATATCATATTATGGAATTACAATATTCTCTGAAAGAATGGTTATTTTTAGAAAATTCTATGTAATTTAATATGACAAAAACATAATTCAATATGGGGATCTCATGTCAAGAGGCTATTACTCTAGAGATTTCAAATTGTTGAGAGAATCATGTCCATATAAGGTGATATATTACTCTGGAACTATTATATGGGACTCTCAGAGAAGAAGATCATACAATAAAATACCATGATTATATGAAAAGGATTATCCTTCATCCATAATGAATCAAATTTGATGATATTTTTTCCAAACTACGATTTATCATCATCCTAAATTTTTAATTTGAATGGTGATCTAAATGTTCAATGAGTCACTGATCTTAATATTATACATTCATAACAACCAATATATGCGTATGCGTAACTTAAGGATGTGAAATTAAGTTATCATTTGATGAGGAGTTTATTGAAGAGGTGATTTACATATGTATCAACATCAACCAAAGTTGTGACACCCCTATAGGATGTTTATCAATTAATAAATCTATAATTATTGGTGATACTCAAAATTGTAGGAATCAGAATTGGTTTGAAAATATATATGGTGCATATTAATCTCAAATAATGGAAAAGTATTGTAGTTTTGGTAGTATTATATCATCAAATTCTAGTATGTATGACCTTATTTCATTTAAAAAATATTCAACGTCCATGATGTTCCCAGTTTGGAAATCCCTATAGGGTAATAAATTAAAATACCCATACATTTTTAGAGCCTTCAAAAATAATTTAATCCATCTTTGTAAGGGGATTAAAACCTAAATAAAGATTAGATATATGGTTTAAAATAGACACATATAATATCAACGTGTTATTTGAATTCATATAAAATAAAATATCTAGTAAACCAACTCTAAAAAACATAGATCATCCCCATGATATAGAATGGATATCTATCTTTATATAAGTGGAGTAGGTACTGAAAGATATTATCTATAATTAATACTACTAGGTTGTTATTCCATCATATTTTTAGTCATACCCCCATTATAAATGTTATTGGTATTACCATAGTGTGTAAATAAAAGAAAATTAGTATATATCCATTGGGTCACATTTCCATGACGTTGGATTGGAAAGTCTATGAGTTTATATTAAAGTTGACATGGTTTCCCTACCCTTTATGGTGACCATATTCTAGTTTGGAGTCAATTATGGCCATAAATCATCCATTTAAACCATGGTTCATAACATGGGTTTCCATAAATATGGTTGTTCACCATGATTGACTAATGCAATTTTCTTCTAGTTTTTGAAGATGACATCATTCTTTGGGGGAGGTTCATTCTCTATGACATTTATGCACTACTATAATAGTGTGTGGGTTAATTATGGAATTCAACAAAAATATACCAAAAAATATTTTGTATTATGAAATTCATCATACATAGAAAAATTGATTTGAACCCCAAAACCTTTTATACATCCCATGGTATTATTATTAATTTCCAATGGGATAAGTATAAGGTGTTGTTCGGGGTAATCTAGTGGATCAATAAATCACACATGATATCTATATTATTTTACAAATATTTATGTTATATCTAAATCAATATATGTATATATATATATTGAAAATAAAATTAACTGATTCTAAAATATGGTGCATATTTATCGAACCAAATAATCCCAAATATTTGTTCGCAAGATCCCACCATTAGGGCATAGGTACTAGGAATATATTCATATTTTGATTTATTTTAAGATCTCCTAGATAAATATTTATGTATAAAAATTTATTTTTGGATTTAGATCATTTTGATGGTATTTTTAGAGTTTCCTTTGAATACTACACGAGTTATGATAGATTAATAGTGACCTCTTTAATAAATGACCCTAATGATGAAATATTTTCAACCTTTAAATTCGTGTTACATCTAAAACAAGAATCTATGAAAATTATTCTGTATTTAGGATGTCAGTATATATTATTAGCATGTATTTATATAAATGAATATTTATGAGGAAAACTTATGATTATGCACTCTAAAGACCTTTGAAATTCCTGATAGATATTATATATATTTTAAAGCCTAATCTTGTTCAATATTCGGGATTGTTTGATCAATGTATGATAAAAAATCAATGTCAAGGATCAAGTTTGAGGAGCTATATTTTTCTTACTAAATAATTCAATAATGTCAGGACCGTTATGAAATGAAAAATTATGGATAAGTACAACAGAGAATAGACATTGGGGGAAACTGAAAAAAAATTATATTGATGGATATTTCACTATGTTTGGATGTTTTCATAGCTCTTCACACTTTGGTTATAGAGCCTTGTTTTTGAATGATTTTAACTCACAACTAGAGGAATTAAACTAGGAATCTATACTATGTTTCCACTTAGTTCACTCATTAATGAAATGTGTGCCCTTTTCATGGAATACTATCACTTGTTCCCAACAGCTATTCTCTATTAATCACATCGTCTTGTTAAAATGATATGATTCCCATAATGATTGAAGAAATTCCTAAATAAATTTTGTGAAAATGAGAGATTTTTCAATATATTTTTTTAGATATTGTGTTTTCATTTGTGAGGTTTTCCTCTCATATATATTAGTCAAGGATTAATTTTATATAAATCAAATAATTTAAAATAGTATATGAACCGAAAAACTGGTTATAGAATGGAAGAACAATCACTCTTTTAACCTCAATAGTCTGGATGAGTATATATCACAAATATTTCATATATAAGCCTATGAATTTGATCCCATTAATTCCAATAGGTCTTCTTCCTAGGGGGGATATTTATTAAGGGTTGAATTTTAGCATGAAAATAATTATAATGATATTTTAATATGATTTTAGCAAAGGTGATAAGTGTATAATTGGGATCATAGTTCATCAAAACCACCCTCTTACAAAACACCCATCACATACTTATCTATGAAAATAATGTGCCTTTCTTTATGTAGTGATACACTAGAAAATGAGTCCTACATTGATCCATGCCCATTTCATGTTCCATACACCATAAACTAAGTGCCTTAAGGGGTTGTCATAGGTTGACTAGCATACCAGGTCCCATTTAAAATATATGGAAACATAGACCCCCAATTTTATCATAATTTGGAACTATGTGATAAGATGTGTGAACTAAATAGGGGAATGTATACCCAACAACAATTGAGAATAATATATCTAAAGCTAACTCATCCAATTCCCCTTTTGGGTGAGATTGAAATAAAAAATAAATGTAAAAGGAAGGAAGGGAAGAGTATTTGAGTCTTTTAATGAAAATTACATTCAAGTACAACTTATTCGAAGTCCCTATAAATACAATAGAAAGGGAATATTATCAATAGATTTTTTAAAGAGAATGATTCATACCATCCTGGTGCCATATCTCTCACTAAATGAGTTCACCCATTTTGTAATAACCTCACTCTTCAATAAGGTATATAATAATTTTTTTTGTAAATATCTTTTTTTTGAAACTTAATGAGTGTTTGGAGATGTTGGAGTTAAGATGAGACTTATCATAGAGAAATGGATCTAATTGGGAATTATAGTAATATATTACAATCACATAGGATAGACAGTAGTGGAACCAGTATCCTTAATAGACTACTAGGCTATTGGCTAGCCATTGGGCCTGTGGGTGGTTTTTTTAAGAGGGAAATTTTGGTCCATTAATGGCTACAATTACTCCTTAATTTCATCTAAGAAAATTCCCTCTCATTCTTATCCCTATATTAGTAATTTGGAGAACCCACTCTCCCTACCCTCTTCATGGAATATCTCCATAATATTGTGGGGCTTATAATCAGATCATCAAATAATGTGATAAGACTTTCAATCAACTTATGTCATTTTTTGTTCTCTTTTTTTCCCTAATAGTTATCAATGTGGGAGATAATATACTCCATTTATTTAGTATTTTGGTATTTCTGATTTATATCATTTTAACTAGAATTTGAGGGAATTTTCCAATAAGGAGTATTACATGGGCCTTAGTTTGGCGGGTTATACATTTTTTCCAAAATTTCTCACTATTTATAAAATGTTCCATTTTTTTGGACACTATAATTTCTATGAACTCTATTTATAAATCATATTTCTTAATTTTTTTTCTTTCTAAACTCAACTAAGATATACTACGGTTCTTTTGAACACCATTTGATGTTGATAAACTCAACCCAAAACACCCCTTAGGATTTGTTGGAGTAACGACCATGATGAAGACACTATGACGTAACTGAAACACCCCATATGGTGTATTTAGACTATTCTTTAGGATAATCTCTTTCTCTCTTATGTGTAACTAAACCATCCCCTTAAGATGTTTTTAGGTTCACCTTTTATAAGGTGTTACTAGAATAAACATTGGGTATATTTTGAATAAAATTTAGAATCGAACACCATAGTGGTTTAGTTTATATTATTGAATTGACATGAATTCAATACTTTTCACTCGTAAATATTTACCATGGATACCATGATTTCTTACTTTTTCAATTTTTCTCATTCCACAAAATATTCAGAATGCCTTAGAGAAAGCATTGGGTTACCTTACGAAATTCCTTGAGAAAACTCATAGGATGCCACAAGATTGGTTGATAAAAATTACAAGTGGTTACCCAATATTGTGTTTGGTCAGTGTCTTAATCTCATGAAATTCATGTCTAGACATCATATATTTATCTGGATGTTTTAAAAAAATAGAATAATCATGATGATTTCTCAGGTTTGTATTGATCGTATTGAACAAGTAACACCTTGGGTTACCCCCATGGATTATAATGAAGAACATCCCTAAAATGTAAAGATATATTTCCTGGGATTAGTTAGATAACCTTAAGAATATAATGCCAAGGATCACACTCAACACCTATGATATGGCCTTTATGGACTAGCCACCTTGAGTTTGATTGAAAACCAAATTAATAATGAAATCATCAGAACATCCATTGATTAAATTAAAGTGTATCATGACTCGATTCTTGGGATACTTCCATGGATTATATAGGGTTATATATTCTTATATTCCATCTACTCATTCCATGGGTCCCTAGACCAATTAACAAGACACTTGAATAGAGTCAACTGTCCTAGAAATAAGTTGGATGGATTTTTTGAGTGTCCCATGAGGATCCAAATGTCAATATAAATTCTTTTATATCACTCTATTAATTTATTATATGATCCCAATATTAAATTAATATCTATAGACTAGATTTTAGTTTGAGAAAATTGTTGTTGGGATAATAAGATTCACTCATACAGTGTTTCGGTTACCTCTTGGTACCTGAAAATATTTCATGGTTAAAAGAAGGGATAAGATAAAGCACCATTAAATGGATGCATCATTATTTCATTGGTTGAGGAAAATGTATAGAAAACTAATTTGGGATTAGTATGTTTATGGATATTCATAGTGTTTTGGTTTTTTTTCTATTTTTCTTTACCAGTATAACCACTATGTGTACTACTATGAGAGGTTAGTTTTAGATTTTGAATCACCTTGAAAAAATTTGTATATAACACTAAATCACATCTATATTTCTATTTAATTTCTCATTTGGTTGGATTATTTTTCTTTTATTTATACTGTGTCTCAATTAAATATAGTGGTTATAGTCTCCCGAACATAAAACCATTACACCTTATCTACTAATAAGTACATATAACATATGAATAGGTGTGCTTAAGAATTTATGACCTTATAGATTGAATAATTATTAATATACTAGATATGGGAGGTTTCAAAGTGGTATAAGAGATTTATTTTACTTTATATTACTATTTTTTGACTGTGAAATAGAGTCTAAGAAATGTTGGAACCAGGTAATGATCATTTTCATGTGTGTCGATAACCCAAGTGTCTAGTAAAGGACAATATTCCAAGGAAGAGACATGTTGTTTTGAAGTTTTCTTTTTATAGTTTTACAATTTTAAACATTGGATGATTCACATTCTATGTGATGGTATATTTTATGATATTTTCACCCTTGAGATTGTATAAAAATGGAGTATTATGTTATACATCATCTTATAAATAATAGGATTTATATGTTTTTCACATACCATGACATATTTTTTTTGAATTGGGTGTTGTCTATTTTATATAAATTTTTTATTATGGTTGTTATTTATATAATTACCTAGAAATAATGATACTTAAAGTGTCTAAATACTCATAAATATTGTTTTCCCACATATTGTGATGATTCAATTTTACTAAACCAATTTTAATAGAATCAAATACTTTAACCCTTGAATATATAAGCTAAGACTTAAACTGGTTGTAGTCAAATAGAGTGTTAATTTCAAATTCTATGGTGTATTCCTTTTATAAAATTGGAATTTCATTATGTATATATAAATCATTGTTCATAAATTTGATTAAATATAACTCTTGGAGTTACAAATAAATACATATAGTTGTAGATAAATAGGATGAAAATTGACACTTGATGAGTGTTCACCTATATTACTTGTGATTTGAAACACATATAACTAAAATATTATGTTGAATAATTTATCCTTGCATTAACATGACAGTAATGACCCATTACTTATATTATATTTTTTTCATTCTAGAATTAAATAGTTAAAATAATTATTATTTTTATATTGAAATAAGTGATATTTATGAAAATTGTGGAAATAATTTCAAATATAACAGTTACCTCACCTATGAAAGTATAAATAAATAAATTTATATTATAATTTAAAATATGATATATTTATATAATAGAATATGTAAATAAACGGTTTGGAAATGATATATTAAGTGTTGGTATTTTTTCTGAAATGTAAATATTTACTCACAATTTTATAGCTAATACAATGATTTATAATAATATTTATTTTCTTAAAATATATTCATTAAATTATATAATCTTTTATTATTATTATAATAAAATTTAATGTGACCTTAATTAATTTTTCGAAGTGTCATAAAGTTATATATAATTTAAAAATCAATACTTTTTATAAAAAAATGATGTTAATTAAAAATTAAATTCATCAATTTTAGTAACTTATTTTTATAAAATGGTGTTCATTTTTGAATTACATAAATTTAAAATTTGTGAGGATTATTTTTTTGGATTTTTCGAAAATGGTTGAATATTTTTGAATAGTAAAATACGATAATTTACAGTATACATACATTATTAGTTAAATACACTATTAAATGAGTCATTACGTATGTAATCACCATAATCTTGAAATCCTATTTATTATTTTAATTTTTTTATTAATAATTCCCAATAAATTTATCATCATGATCCAAAATAATAATCAAATATAAAAAATAATAAGAAAACACGTTTCTCAACTATTATAAAAACCACCCCTCACTATCTCTTCTCCTCACACCTACAGTCCTTGTAGAATGTTTAATTTATAACCCATTCTCATTCCATGAAAATTTTCCAAAACTAAGACATGTTGGTCTCACTAGAAGACAAAAACCAAGTGCCTTATAGAGGTTCCCAGGGAGAAGCTGTTAAAGAGGTAAAATACTCTTTCATTTTCATTAATTTTTATTCCAATATATTTTCTTATAATTTCCTAAAATCCCATCATACATGTGAAATGATAAATCCAAATATATTAAATATACTGTAATGTTATTTTTTGTAATAAAATATCCATCATCAAACCTATCCTCTTCTCCTTTTATTCATGAAAATGAAAGCATTCTCTGTGACGTGTCATTTCACCACATTCGTAGACATCGTATTATTATTTTTCTTCACCATATTCATGGCTAGTAAAAAAAACATTATTATGGGTAAACCATATTTTCATATCTATAGAATAAATTTTTAAATAATTTGGAACTAGCTTATAGACATAAAATTATATAAACCAAAATTTGATTGTTGTGGTAAGAAAAGAACCTGCCAAAAATAAACTGAAATTTTATCATTAGTGTTTTATCAAATGAATCATTATTATATCAGAAAGAAAAGAAATTTGTTATAATTTAAAATTATAAATACATAATTAAACTATTTCATCTCACTTCTAGAGTTTTATGACCATTTTAAAATAAAATCCATAATGAAGCAACAATGGAAACCACAAAATTAATGAACCTAAAAAAAGAAACAAAACTATTATCAGTAAATGCATTGAAAGATGTTATAAAAGGAACATATAAGGTATTAAATATATTAATATAGTTATATAATATGTTACTAAAACTCTTAATTCTATTATAAAATATCTTTTAATATGTTTCAAGTAATTCAAATTCAAGATATGGGAAATTTATTTAAAAATAGTCTTTTACAATTACAATTAAAAAAAATAAGAAGGAATGGTTATATGATAAAAGTGTTCATGTTTTACAATTATGTTTTGGTTCATGTGAATTTTTTTATGATTAAGGGGGTGAGCTATATTTCTATCCAATTTTTTGGGTATGTTTATGTTTTATATTGATTATGAAGGTTATTCCTTGTGTGACTACGATTGTTACAATATAAGGTAGCCATGAGGGTTACATCACATGGTAACCATGAATTTAAAAAATAGAATGGTAGTCATGAGGGTTACAATCTTAAGTATGTAATTACTTGATTTAATTTTATAGTTTTATTTATTTTTTCAATATTTTAGGAAATAAATTATTTCCATAATGTAATCATATGATAATTTATGGGTGAGACATATGTATTTGTCAAAATGTTTTCATATGTTCATAAGTATTCATGGACTAACGGTTTGTTTCCTTATATTTATGTCCCTTAATGATATTTTTTTGTCACCAATATTTTTTTAAAAATTCATCTGTTTTATGGGTGGGTAATAGAAAATAATAATCCAATATGAATGTGGTGAAGATTTTTCATGATAAAATCTCATGTTAATTTTTTTATACTGAATAAATGGATAATATATTAGGTTTAATCACGTTGTATGATAGTGGGGTTATATTTATGAATTATTTCATAATTATCTAAAACTATAATATGAAATATATTTGGGAATGTAATAAGTTTATTCGAGTAGATATATTTATATTATGTAATGTTTCAAGGATGTGTCATCATATAAGGTATCAGAGAACAGTTTGTATAACATTATGGGTTATGATAATATAAATATAATACCGTAAATTATTTTTATCTTATGATAATTTTAAAATAGAATATAATTATTATATTATCATTTTGTTTCATCGATGATTTTTATTTTTCTAAAGGATTTTCTATAAAAGAAACAGGGAATCAAAGTTAGCAAGGCACCGAGAGGATGATATCTTTACAAATTCACACCATGTAATTGTGTAAATTGGAACCTATGAGTTTTTTAAAGTAATTAATTGGTTTATAATGTCTATAAATGGAAGTGGCATCATTGAAATAGTACAATAAGATAAAACAAAAAGAAACATGGAGATAGTGGAACATTTTATGAGGCAACACCCTCCCACTTTTTGCGGATCTTCTGACCCAATATGTGATGAAGGGTGGACTAAAGCCCTTGAAAAAATATTAAATGTTATAATGTGTTCATATAATCAAATTATTAGTCCTTTTTTTTATCATTTTGATGTTTAATCTGACTAGTGGTGTTCAATATTCATGAATATCAGGGATTGAAAGGATATTGATATCATGGAATGGGAAGAATTTATGAATATATTCCATGAAAAATATTTTCCTAATGAGGTTCAAAATATGATGGAAACAAAATTCCTAGAATTTAAACAAAATTAACATGATTCAGCTTCCATGTATGTAAAAAATGTCATTTGGTTGACATGATGAACTCCATGTCTGATTTTGGATCTTGATAGTAAAATCAATCATTTTTACACGTGATTGAATCCAAGATATTGAAGGGATTTGGTCACTTGTGAATTAAAAAGTTCTAACAAACCTATACGATATGATTAGATGGTATAAATATAGCTTCATAATGATTGATGTGTAAGGTAAAAATTTGAAAATGAAAGGGTACATATGAAAAGAAATGGGTGAAAATCAACCCTTTAAATCTGATGGTAAGAAAATATAGTTTCTAGTTTCTTAAATATGTGGTAAAAAGAACCCTCAAGAATTCCTCAACAAAAAAGAGAAGTTTTTTCAAATGGGTATGATTGGATATATGGACTATGATTTCAGTGAAAAATAACTTGGTGATGATACATTCAGATCTGATATGAAAATTGAAATGTATATTAAATGTGGTGAAATGGGGGAATTATGCAACTAAATTCCCAAATAAATTCTTGAATGGTGGAAAGAAACTAGACTATAAGAAGAAATGTGTAGTAAAATCCGTTGAAAATACATTAGTAGATGTTGGTCGCATAAATTAACTGGTATGAGGAAATTTCTTTTCCCTATATTAATCTATTTTTTGGTTAATACTATTTCTACAAATTTATTTATTTTTGAGAAAACAATTGGTAAGTTGGAAATTTCACCATAAAAAATAAAAACAGAGATTATTGTTAAAACACAAGGTGAAAATATTAAACCAAAAAGGAATAATGATAATATTATTCTTTTTTATATGGAAATACATTACCTAAAAAAATTCATCACTTCCTTAGTAGAGTTTAATGTTATTTTAGGTATGGATTTGAATTCTATTAATCATGTTATCATTAATTGAGACTTAAATTATTATTTTTTAAATATTTTCATTTTTTATACAAGAATGAACTAATAATATTTATAACATATAAGTAATCATAAAAATTGTTTATAGAAGGAAATGTATGTTATCTTTCACATATTTTTTAAAACAATGGAACTGTTCAGTTAAATGTTGTTCTAGTGCTAAATGAATACCCGAATTTTTTTCCTGAAGGGTTTTCTTCTATTGTAAAATATCGTGATGTTTAATTTACCATTTACTTAGTTACAGATGCAAGGAAAGTTTCCAAACCCCCTTATATAATAGATCAAGTGACAATTTTGCAATTGAAAATTCCATGGAAGGAGTTATTTTATAGAGGTTTAATTTATCCTATCACTACACCAAGGGGTTATCATTTTTTTTATTTTAAAGGAAATATGGTTCCATGATACATTTAATGGATTATAAATATTTTAAAAACATTAATATTAATAATAGTTATTTATTTCCTTATATTGATGAATTGTTTGATTATCATCAGGGAGCTCATTATTTTTACTTGAATTACTTGAGGTTTGGGTACCATTAACTAATGGTGAAGGATGATGAAATTTTAGAAATAGAGTTCAATAATAGATATTGGAATTATGAGTTTTTTATTCCATTTGTATTGAAAAATTCACCTACTAAAATTATGGATCTTATAAATATATTATTATTTGAATATTGGGATATGTTTTTTATTGTTTTTATTGATGATATTTTTTTATTTTCAAAAAGATATAAATATACTAAAAAATATTTTGGTATTCTCCAAAAAACTATTAATGAAAAGAATTTATATGATAAATTTTGAAATTTTGATTCTTGGTTGCACTAGATTCATTCTGTTGGGAACATTGTAATTAAAGATGATATAACAGTTGAACCCTCTGAAACAAAAGTGGTTGATGAATAGATAAGACCAATAAATGTTACTGAGATTCATAATATTCCAAGATTAGCTAGATATTACCAATGGATTCTTAGGAACATTCCATGATAAGATATCCCACTAACTATGATAACATGAAAAGGGGTTAAATTTAATAGGATAGAATAATGTAATAAATATTTTCAGAAACTCGGTAGTATATTTTTGAATGATCTAATTTAGACCCAACCATAAAAAAATGAATATTTTTTCATTATCATTGATACATAACAAAATTAAATTGGTTGATTCCAATTTTGAATGATTATGTAATTTCTTATACATAAGAACAACTAAAACATCATGATATAAATTATCCCACACAATATTTAAATATATTAGTCATGGTTTTCACATTAAAAATATGGAGATATTATTTATATAGAGCCAAATGTAAAATATATATTTTCTATAAAAGTTTTAAGTATATATCAACTCAGAAGTAATTGAACATGGGTAAGAGAAGATGGATTGAACTGATAATGTATTATGATTTCACGATCATTTATCATCTTAGAAAAGATAAAGAATTGGTGGATGACTTGAGTAAAAAAACAACATGCATCATTAACCATAATATGTTTGTAACATGACCCCATGGTTTATGATTTGATGAATTTTGTCTAGGAAGTTCTTGGTGTGGGAAATTCTACTTTTATTATTTTTGGTTTCAGTGAAATCATCTTTGTTAAATAGAATTAATGATGTGTATAAGTAAGACTATGAGGTACAAAAAATGAATAATTGGATAAAATGTATGTTTCCATAATTTAATGTTGACAATGATTTTATTTTGAGATTTTAGAAGAGAGTATATGTGTTGTATGATTCCCACCAGAAGAAATAATTATTTAGTGAAGCTTTTAATTATCCGTTTTAAATTAATACTTATTGCACTATTAAATAAATGGAACTTCAGATGTATTACTAGTGGGATGGAATAAAATAAATACATATTTTAAAATGAAATGTTTGACCTGTCCATTGATTAAAGTAGAACAGAAACCTCCAAAGGGGATGATTCATCTTTTTGTTTTATTATAGTAGAAATGTGAAAATATATCCCTGATATTCATGGTATAAATACAAAATACTTATCAGGATAATAAGGTTATTTGAGTTTGTGTTTATCAAATGACTAAATCATTACATTTTATTCCTATTTTATATATTATGTCTTTATATTATCTTTTTCAATTGTACCACAAATAGATAGTGTTCGTCTCTCCATTGTGTGTAACCATGATCCCATGATCACTTATAACTTTTGGGAAGGCCTTTATAGGTTATTTGGAATATAATTTGATTTTTTCACATCATTTCATCCCCAATATGATAGATTGACTGAGAAAACTATTCATAAATTGGAGGAAATGATTCTAGCTAGTTTAATGAATTATCATGGAAGTTCAGATCAACATCCTTATTTAGTTGAGTTTTTTTAATAATAACAGCTTTAATTCCCATATACAAGTGACATCATTATAGGAATTATATATAAAGTGGTGTCGAACTCCATATTTTTGGGATGATGTGCGGGAATGGAAGTTTATGTGACTATAATTAGTAGAGGATGTGGCTGAGAAAATTAATGTGATCCAAAAATAAAATAGGATAGATCACCTCATGAAATAAATATATAGATATTATAGTTGGAAATAATTTTATTTCAAGTCAGGTGATCATGTTATCGGTAAAATATGTCCTTGGAAGAGTGTTAATAATTTTGGTAAGAATGGAAAGCTAAGACCATGTTTCATTAGAACTTATGAAATCCTTGAGAAAGTTAGAAAAGTTTCCTAACGAGTAGATTTTACTCTATTTTTATCTATGTTAAAAAGGTATTTCATGTTTTGATGTAAAGAAAGTATGTGCTAGATTAACTTAATGTTTTGATCATAGAATTTTTTCTGCTAGAAGAGACATGTTCTTATTAAGAATAGATTATTCAGATTCTTTACCATAGAGAGGATCCATTGCAGAATAAGTAAAGTAATCAGGTTAAGGTTTTTTGTAGAAACCACATGGTTGATAAAGAATAATGGGAATTTAAAAATTATACGAGGAAGAAGTGTCCTCAATTTTTTAATAAGTAAATTAAAATTGTGAGGATACAATTTCCAGAAGGAATGGAAAATGCGAGGAACCAAATACATATAAAATAATTTTTTTCTTTCTAAAATTAAACACTGAAATTCAAAATAAATTTATAATGAATTAAGTGATATTTACATAATTTAAGAAATCTATACTAATCAATTATTAACTTTAACTATGAATTTATTGATAAAATTTATGAATTTCGTATGTGTAAATATGATATATTTATATCATAGAACAAGTAAATAGATTTTTTAAAAATGTAAAATTATGTGTTTGTATTTTTCTAAAACGTAAATGTTTATTAAAAATTTTATAATTAATAAAAATATTTAAAACTAAAATTACTTTCAAAAAACATATTTATAAACTATTATTTTTTGACTTATGATTATAAGATAATTTTATGAGACATTAATTAATTTCTCAAGGTGTTATAAGAACAGTTATTAGTTTTGAATCATTAGTATTTTTGTTAGATAAATAATTTGATTAAAAATTATATTTCTTATATTTAGAAAATTATTTTAAAAAAATAGAGTACATTTTTGAATTTTAAACATCAAAAACTGATTATGGTGAATTGTTGATATTTTTTAAGAAGTTGAATTTTCAGTGATTAGTAAAATAAGTTAATTTACAGTATACATATATATATATTATATGTTAAATATGCTATTCCACGATACATTTCAAATGTAATATCCATTATATCGAACTAATATTCATTCTTTTAATATATTTAGTGATAATGAAAAACTATTTCTAGCCTTTATCCAAAATAAAAAACTAGTGAATAAAAATATTAGAAAACACCCCTCTCCCCCACTATAAATACCACCCTCACCACCTCTTCACCTCGCATCACAATGCCCTGTAGTTTATTTAAATTCTACCTAATTCAATTCCCAAGCCTCTCCCCACTTCAAATACCTTCTAGTCACTAAAATTCCAAAACCATGCTTCTTAAAGATGTTATCACGGAGAAGAAGTTCAAGAGGTAATATCCTATCTCATTTTCTATTATTTTCATTTTTTTTATTATCTCCTAAACTTCCATTCTAAATTGGAAATGATAACTCTATTATTTTATATATAGTATAATGTAATTATTTTAATTTAATTTTCATAATCAAACCTATCATATTCACCTTTTATTCTATAAAATTAAATCATTATTTGTGAGGTGTCGGTTCACCACCTTCATGGATGTCATATTTTTTTTATTTACCATCATTATTGCAGGTAAAAAACCATCATTATAGTTAAAAAATATTTTATTATTAATATTATATCATTTTAAATTTTCTATATCAAAATTATATACATAAAATTAAATAAAATGAAACTAGTTTTAAATGGTCAAAAAAACCTACAAAATATGAACGGAACATTTATTATTAATATTTTATCTAATGAATCATCCTTATATTAGAAAACAAAATGATATATGGTATAATTTAGAATTATGGTAACATATTAACACTATTTCATTTAACTTATGAATATTTCCTTCCTTTTTATTTGAAAATCCATAATGAACAAACCATGAATACCCGAAAATAAATGCACTTGAAACCATGAAAATAAAAAAATATTATTAATAAATTGGTGGAAATATGTTATAAAGATCATATATGGTATTATAAATATGAATATAGTTGTGTAATATATTAATAACACTATATGAACAATAATACATGAAATTTAAAATTTTTGATTTTAGAAGAACCTGAGGTAAAAGAGTTTTCATTAAAAATCAACTTTTAAATTTCATTTTTTAAAAAATTAAAAAGGAATGATTTTTTGATGAAATTATTGATGTTTTATTATTATGTTTTAGTTCTTGTTAATTATATATGATAAATTTTGGGAACTATATCTCCCTCCAATGCATTCGGTATGTTTGTGTTGGAAGGTGGTCGTAATAGTTTTTCCTTGTGTAACTGTAATGTCTACAACATAAGGTAGCTATTACGGTTACATCATATGGATGTAATTAGGGTTAGAAATCTTATGTTTACCATGAGGGTTACAATATTAACTAATTAATTCCCTAATTTACCTTTATGGTCTTATTTATGTTTTTGATGTTTTATAGAAGTCTATTGTTTCCAAAAATTATGTATATGATACGTTATGGGTGAGAAGTATGTATTTGTAAAACTGTTTTCATGTTTATAAGTATTAATTGACTTACGGTTTATTTCATTCATTCTATTTCCCTTACTTTGAGTATTTTCTCATACCATGTTTTAGAATATTTTAATATGGTTTACAGGTTTGTAAGGGAAAAGAAGAACCCCAGATGAATGTCGTGAATATTTTTCATGAAAAAAATTATGTTAGAAACTTTTTATCATGGAAGAAATGGATATATTTTTAGTTGTACCCACATTGCTTGATTTTGAGTTGATTTGTGAGAATTATATTTTAATTATCCTAATCTCTAAACTAAAAATATATTTGGGTATTTAATAAGAATAATCTATTTAAATAATTTATATTATATAAATTTACAAGGATTGGTCCTTATAATTACCCTAGGAATGGGTAGTAGGGATTAGGGTAATCACCTAATTTTAATCTTCAAATATTTAGGATATCTCTCATAGCAAAGCATTGATCCTGTTATCACATTATCTATTTGTAATATTATTTTCTTTAGTACCTTGTTTAAAGCATATTCTTAGAAATGTAGAGACATTCCTCCATGATTGCATTAGGTCAAGCACTTGGAATGTTTGTATGACCATACATTTGAGTTGATGGGGCATGAACCACCTATAGAAAAAACTATGGCACCACTCATTGTACCACCTATCATAACCAGACTAGGAAGGGAAACTCAATATTGAGTGGGTTTTATATACCTCATATAATCTATATAAGGAGGTCAAGGTGCTACGTCGAACAAGTTTGAGTTGACTAGGTAATTCTAGTTATAGAATCCTTTTGTTTTCACTGGGGAAGGTGGTCACCAAGAAATGGATAATTGGTTAGAATTTATATATACCATCTTTGAAAATTTTTATATTCTTATTCAAAAGTGGGTGATTCTTGTATATTATATTATTTGTGGATATTCTATGTGGTTGTGGGATGTAATGATTTAAGAACATCAGCATAAATCGCTTGATCATGTGGGACTAAACAAGAAATATTATATGATTAATTTTTCTTGGATACTATGAGGGATGATCTAGTTAGGGAATTAATTTATGTACAGTATGAAAAAAAATACATCATTTTTTAGATTGATTCACTGATCTCTAGTACTTCTCACCCACTATTTTCATTGAGTATCTATACATGGTTATATATATTGAGCACATAAACAAGTATGTGATTTTATCTTAAGTGAATATCATGTAAATGACTACCATATCTATGATGGTGGACCAGACACTTCTTTCTGAGTAAAATTTGAGGGAATATAATGGTATCATTCTGGATGGTTTAGATTATATGTGAGGTAGTGAGTCATCTAGTTGTATTAAGTGTAATAATGAGACTTCTTCAAATGGTAGTGGTTGATAGGGTGTGTGCATTAAAATTTCAATGGTATTTCATCAGTGTGGTAGGAAGGTTCACCTCAGGCCTTAGTCTGATAAAGACCCAATGGTGTGACAAGCATGGGGAAAATTGTGATATCTATAGAGATTAGGTATGGAATTACCACTAATTCATAATGAGAGGGAATCTACATTATTTTAGAGTTATAAAGTAGATTTAATATCCCTACATTAGGAAGGTAGTTGTTTTACTACTAGTAATTATTGTTGAGGAAGTGGTCCATGTTGGGGTAGTTATATACAAGATGCGTAATGCTATAAAAGTGTAGTTTCTAAAGGAAGTTAGGTTATAACTTAGGTCCATGAATATAAACAGTAACATATAGTGTATCCTAGACCTTTTGATTGATTTTTATTACCATCTACAGTGTGTGGTATGATCTTAATGGACTCAAATTTATTTTCATCTTTGTTGATAGTGGTTCTACCCACTTGATTATATCATAATATCTAATAGAAATTATAGTCTTTTAAATTTATTGTCACAATAGGGTAATTTCCCTCAAAATTCCCTTAAGAATATTTTTGAGTGGATTCAATGTTTCAAGGAATATCCCCAAGAGATAGATGGATAACATTTTCTTTAGGACCTTTTCGCCATTTAATTACATGATTATAATTAATTCATGGGATGGATTGGGTAGTTCTATTTTCAACATATATTGCATTTCTCCATTTAAAAGTGACATGATCCTCACCTGAGTGTAATATCTATGTTCACAATAGGGAATGATATATTCATCAATGTCATGTTGGACCTCAGTATCATTGTCTAGGTAGATTGTAAGCCCAGATTAACAGCATCTTACAAAATGATCAGGGATTATGATACTATATCTTCTCTATAGTTACCATTCTTTTTAGGGTAATCTTTTTAGATTATTTTTATGTACTAACACCAAATATAGAGGTTTAGTTCATTATTGACCACTTACAAGGTGTAGAACTAGTAACCAATACTTTATATATACAACATCTTTAATAAGATATATATATATATATATATATATATAAGGTCTTCGTAAAGATTTATATGATGTAAATCTGTCATCAAGTGAGAATAAATTTCTAGGATTTATCACATAGGATATTTAAATGTATGCATGGATGGTTGCAGTATTTTGTAATGCCATTAAATCATACCAACATTCCTATTTTCTTTATTGACTTAATGATTTAGATATTTGACCCATATATGGATGACTTCATATTAATTTTTGTTAATGATATCTTGGTATAATTTTGATTACTAAATGATCTCATGCGTCTTCCAAAGGTTATTTTAAAAAACATTCAAGAGCATGAAATTTAAGACAAATTCATGAAGTAAAGATTTGGTATTGATAGATTTCACTTACTTGATAACATCATATCAAAAGTCGGGGTATCATTGGATCCAATGAATGTGAAGGAACCTTTTTATTGTGAAAAGATCATGATTTTTTTGATATTTAGAGTTATTTGGGATTTACCATTATCAATGATGGCTCGTACCAATATTATATTTCGCTCCAGTGCCTCTTATATTCTTTACTAAGATGAGTGTAATATTTATATGTTTTGACTGTTGTGAAAAAAATTATTAGAAGTTTCATGAAAAAATAACCTCAGCACCTATCCAAATTATTTTTCTCAGCCTAAAAGATGATACACATTTTATTATGATGCATCGAGAATTGGCTTAAAAGATATTTGTATAAAAGGTGGGTGGGTTTTGGTGTACTATAGCGATATAAGTGTCATATATATAAATATTACATATTTTTAGAAGAATATAATGTATATTAAACAAAAAAATGTCTATCATTGATAATAGATTAATGTATTTGGATAATAGGTATAAAATCTTCTAATTTGGTGAGTAATCATTAGCATATCCCATAAATATCTTCCCCTTTTATACTATTCACAAACTTACCCTACAAAAATCCCTTCTTTATGTCCCAGTGAAAGGAAGAATAAGAAAGGGTGATCTTGTATTCTTAATAAGGGTAAAAAAGGGTGATACATAATTATTAATTGAACATAAGTGTGTGAAAATATGAAAATTACATTTGAAAATTATTCCCTACTTATCAAGGATCTTAATATTGATTCATGACATATATATTCAATTTTTATCAGACATAAATCATAAGGTATGCAATGAAAATGATCCATGAGAGTATAAAATTGGAGTAAGAAAAAGATTTGTGGCATACAAATTAGCTTATAATATTGTGAAAATGTCTAAATAAATACGGTTGCATTCATTAATGTAAAGACCCCTAAAATTCAAGGGAATGTTTTTGTTAATTTTATTTGGAATTTTAAAAGAACGCAGTTTCTGACAGCACCTGATTCTGAGGCCCGGTGAGCCCCGAATAATTTTCTAAAGTTTAGCTTGGGTACGTTCAGTGAACGAACGAGCGGGTTTTTATATCATTTGAACCAGTGCTCGGAATTGAAATCTGAGGGCATCGATGGAATCACAGCACCAATAATTGCTTCGAAACACCTTTTCTAGAGTTGCGTTTGCTCGGGTGGAGTTTTACTTAATTGGGTTAACTAAAGAATAAAATAAAATACTGTGCAAAAGATTTTATTTTTATTCAAGGAAGTTTTAACCTAAGCTAAGTGGTTGAGTGGGACCCACATTCTAACTAATCATCTAAGTAGGATATTAGTGGGGTGGGGCCCAAACGAGCCCCACCATTTCAACTTCCTCAACCCTCCTTAATTTCAGTAATGCACCCGCACCCCCCCAATTAATGAAAGTCATCTCGCGTGTTTATTAAAATATTAAACGCCTCTATTAATTGGGGTGTTTAAACATTGCATTTAAATTAAATTAATTGGTTGATTCAATTTTTGAATTTCAAAGATGTTGGATTGTGTGTTAATAAAATAAGACAAGTCTTATTTTATTATTGTAGGGCTTGTTGTGTTGATTTTTTGGGAGAAAAAGGGGAGTGTTTAAGTTCTTCGTTCTTCATCGAAGAACGCGAAGAATGCACCACGACCGACGAAGAAAGCCGACCTCCAACGACGGATGATGGTGAGAGATGCCTTCCTCAGATATCGACGAACCGACGCGCATCTCCTCGTTTCTTCTTTCTGCGTCAAAGGAAGGGAGACACCGTTCCTCCGCGACGCGACGATCCTTCTCTTTCTGCGACGAACAATTCCGCGACGTCCCTTTCCGCGAAAAACCTCATTCGACGACTACGCTCGAGGTAGGGGTTTAATTTAAGAATATTAATAATCTCATGATTGTTTTCCTTCAAATACAAGAATGCGGATCAACTCATTATTAAGTTGATCCGCAAAAGTTTTTGTTTGCGGGTTTGGAATTTTTCATTTTGATTGCCGAAAAACTGTAGGGAGATTATTTCTTTTGTTCCTGATTACTTTCATCGCTGATTTATCGTCTTTTTGGGCCGCCTGTTATCGCAATAATGGGAGGATGTCGGACCGTACGAACACGGCCGACGCTCCTCCCCCTTTGATGTGTGTTTTTTGCGACTCGAACAATGGAGGTGCGGTGCAACGACACCCTGTGGAAACAGGAAGGAATGCGATGAAGGAGTGTGGCGCCGTCGTGGCACGCCTTTGAGGCTGAACCAAACAGCGGCCGGAGTCGGGGCTGTAGAGGCGAATCAAAGACTCTGCAGTTGTTTATTTGACATGAGGATCGAAGGTCATTGATGAAGCAGGTCGCAAAGGCGATTTGGACCCTTCGCAGAAACCTATGGGTCCCGGGAGGACCTTAGGCGGAGACGGCAGGCGAATTGGACCACTGGAGCGTGTCTGGTTGTCCGTGGAAGGGGCTGCCGGCGCGCCTCGCCGGCCCGGTGGCGACCCACCGCGCCGTCTGCTGGAGCCACCGCGGCTGAAGCCGCGGCGAAGGCGGGATCCCGCGGCCGCGGTTTCCAAACAAGGGGGGCAGCGCGCCCCCATCCATTTCATCCTCCTGGCCATTTCGGCCGAGCCACCTGGTCCGCGGGTGCCGCGCCGCTCCAGCGCCAGGCCGGGCCATGCCTTAATGGGCCATAACTGGACCCGGTTTGGGCCTACCCATGGGGGGTATCGGGCCGGGTCGGACCGGGCCTGAACCCCCTATTTCCGGACAATTTTTTTTCAAACGTCCATATCTTGGGATACATACCTCTGATCGATGCACCACAAGTTTTAATGCGATCCTTGGATCGAGACGGTCGTTTCGGTATATTACACTCAAGGTTTCGGAGAACTTTGAGTATGACCGGGTTTGTTCGGATACGAAACCAACTGGGCCCTCAGAGCGGAAACACTTATATCTTGAGTTCCGGATGTCCGATTGACGTGTCGTCGACTTTTTTGGATTCCTATTGATGAGACGGAACATTTGGAATTCTTCTCTTGAGGTTTGGACGCAGTTGGAGTATTTCCGGGTTGGATTGTACTCAAAATCCAACTGGGCCCCTAGAACGAAAAAGTTGATATCTTTCAGACCGAACGTCCGTTTGACGAACCGTCAGCAGCGTTGGTGATCACGTTGAGAAACGGACCCTATGTGTATACCCTATGAAAGTTCGGGGTACAGTTTTGATACATCCGGGTTGGTTCGCACACGAAACCAACCGGGCCCCTAGGATGAAAAGGCTAATAACTCACAGACCGGGCGTCTAATTGACACGCCGTCTTTTGTGTTGAGACTCCTATGATGAGGTGGTCCATTGAGATACTCCATCGTGGAACTTTAGATTCTTGGAGTATCGACCTGTAGCTCGTGGAGCGGACCCTCCCAGAGACGAGCATACGGAGTACGGAGACCGTGTAACTGGCTGAGACCTGATGACTACTTAACCGACTCGACTTGGAGTGAGTCGATTAGACCAGTGGACAGAGCACTACTTTGTTTGGGTACAGAACCATGGCGGATGGAGCACTACAGTGTTTGGGTGCAGACCCGTGGTACTCGTCCGGAGAGTACCTTTGCAGGTTATTAGTGGGGATGCACTACTGTGTTTGGGTGGCAGACCCCGGCGGGTAGCACTACTGTGTTTGGGTAGCTGACCCGCGGTACTCGACAGGAGGAGTACCTCAGCAGTCTTAAGTTAGTGAGCAGTACCTCGGTGTCATGACACGATCATTGTACATTTCAGAGACGAGGCTCTTCATTAGTTACAGTTTCGATAATGAAAATCCCGGTTCCACCTGAGTCTATGACCATTTTGTTTACCTCATGATTGAGATAGGTCACTTGATAACATAGGTATATGTATGGGAATATATCTAAGTAGTGGTTATCTGTTGATTTTATAACCTTTGTGTTTCCTCATGATTGAGATGGGTTACTTGATAACTTAGGTATATGTATGGGCATATATCTAAGTAGAGGTTACCAGTTGAGATCTTCTTTGTGGTTATCCTTGTTGGTTTTAGTGAGACCTTGAGGGTCTCAGGGTCCCTACTGAGTATCGTTATACTCACCCCTACACGGGCTATGCCCGCACCTCGTTGTGTTTGTTGCAGACGACAGGCAGTGCTGACGGAGGCCGAGTGTTCGAAGATTGGACGATACCCAAAGGTGGACCTCACGATGGGTCAGTATCAGGAGGTGGAATTCACAGCGAGAAGATACTCGGAAGAGGTTGACGGGCAAGAGCGTTGTAGAGGCTATAAGTACCTACCCTTCAGGTAGGATCCATAGTGGACGATCCAGGAGTTGCGCTATCTGTACCGACCGTTCAGGTAGGATCCATGGTCGACGATCCAGGAGTTGCACTATCTGTACCTACCCTTCAGGTAGGATCCTAGGAGGACGACCCAGGAGCTGCTTCCTTTATTCCAGCTATTGTCTTTTTCTACTGTACTTTCGTTCAGTTGTAGCAGTACTTTCAGTTTGGTTTGTATTATAGCCCATTTACTTTTCATCACGTCTTTTGTATTTAGTTTTTTTACTTCTGCATGTACTCTGTGGTGTTTTGTTTACATTTATAAAGGCAATACCTTCCCAGTTATCGGGATTTACAACTTTGGTGCTAGTCTCCAGCCCCTGGCCTATGGAAGGCGGGCTTGGGGTAGTCACGACACGGGCCCTGAGGACGGTCGTGAAAAATTGGTATCAGAGGAGTCAGTTCTACCTCAGAACTTATAACATTGATATTTTCTTTCTGTGAAGAAATAGTGTTAAGGGTACTGTGTGTGTTCTTCAGTTCAGGGAGTCCAGTGTTGGTGTGGCGGTCGACGTATCCATACACCAGGACCCTGACTTCTGATTTCCGACATTGAGCATGAAAACACTGATTGCGTTTGTGTTTCCAAAAGTCTCAAAGTCAGCTCAATCCAGGTCAGATCACCAGGTATAAAACATTGACCATGTCGCATCTATTCAGAATGTCTCCACGCAGACAGTATGTTGGAGTTCTGAGATAGTACATGATGATGACCAACCGAGCGACGAGTCTACGGTGTAGGGCCCTTTTTACTATGTTGGCACCCTCAGGTGGTGTACCAGCAGCACCACCACCTATTGGGCAGTAGATTCCACTAGTCGTACTAGTGGACGGTGCACGCTGGCAGAGCGAGATGCACGAATTCCAGTAGTATAGGCCTCCGAGGTTACGAGGTGAGGCAGATTCCCAGACAGCAGAGGACTGGCTGGAGGCGATTGCTAGAGTTTTCCGCCTAGGTGAGACACCAGTGGAGTGGATGGTAGACTTGGCTACTAGTGTTTTCTAGTGAGTGACCAGGAGGATGGTCCGCATAGTAATGAGGCTTCGGTACGTGGACCGATGCCTGAGATAGTGCCTTCGGGTAGTGTGTCAGCTATACATCACTACCTGTTGGCCAGCAGTTACAACCGGCAGTACCGGTAGGTGACACGTGTAAGGCGGTGCGGTGTCGTTGCACCACGTGGAAGCTATGAGTTTAGGAAAAGAAGGTGCAGATCATCCAGGAGCGGATGAAGACTGCACAGTGCAGAAAGAAACAGGAAACCGGTGACAGTCTTAGAGACTCAGGCGTGTTAAATGTTTCAATAAGAGGAAGCTTTAAAGAGAGATGAGTCTGCGAAGCAGCAGACGTGGAGGCAGAGTTAGGAGAGTAGCATGAGGTGGTGTAAATTTTAACATGCTATAACCACCTGCCTTAGTTGCCCCCGCCAGTCTTAGGGAGATGGTGGGTGGATGAAGAGTGCGGCTGCATGCGGTCAAGGAGCGTGACCCAATGGCTCTAAAAATGATTCAAGGGACAGTCTGTGTCCACTACTAGCTGCCGCAGTAACAGACGTTGATATGAATCATTTCTTCCTTACACGAATCATATCCCATACCTGGAGTTTTCGGTAAGCCATGGACCTGACCCTCACGTCTGAAGATACCTTGGGAGGAGACTCAATAATCACACTTATGCTGACGGTGTGGTCAGACCCTCGAGGCGAGAGTTTCGGTTGAAATCTCTTGGTGGCAGCGTCAAGGACTTACGACGTTGGTTTGAGTATGGCATAGGCAATCAAAGTTCATACACAAATTGACGGCATTAGGCATTAAGGTTGTGGTTTAACTACGACATCGGGATGGGCTTCCCTTGGTTGGCGAAAAGGAATCCCCGGCAGCACTGGAAAAACTCATGCACAGCAGGGTGCGACCGATCACTCTTGAGTCGGTCAACCTTACCCTCGTGGAAGCGGTCGTTTTGAGTTTCAGTTCTAACAGAAATTAGAGACCTCTAGATTCAAGGATGACGATCACGTCCTTATACAGGTCTCACCTCGATGAGGTTTACAGAGATGTGGCCGAGGCGACAAGTTATCTCCAAGGTTCAGTGGAACTTTCTAGGTCCTCAGTAGGGTAGGCGAGGTGGTTTACCGCTTGACCCATCCCCCTCAGTTACACCAGGTGCACGAGGAATTCCATGTATCTCAATTGAGGAGGTACGTGCTTGACCCAACGCATATCATCGACCATGGGGTGGCCTTCACGGAGGTTCTAGTGGGGATCGAGGATCGACAGGAGCGGATCCTACGAGGACGGTCGATTTCTCAGGTGCGCTTTCACTAGTAGTATGGGAACCTCCAGGTGAGCACAAGGGAGAAGAAGGCTCAGGTGCGTGGTCATTACCACTTTTGTTTCCAAGTTTGTGTTATAGCTTTACAGGGATGTAAATCCATGAATTGGGAGTAATGTAAAGACCCGTAAAATTCAAGGGAAATTTTTTCTTAATTTTATTTCAGATTTTACTAAAACGCGGTTTCTAACGGCACCTGATTCCGAATCTCGGTGAGCCCTGAATAGATTTCTTAAAGTTTAGCTCGGGTACGTTCAGTGAACGAATGAGTAGGTTTTTCTATCTTTTGAACCAGTGCTCGGAATTGAAATCTGAGGGCACCGATCGAATCGCAGCACCGGTAATTGCTTCGAAACACCTTTTCCAGAGTTGAGTTTTCTCGGGAGGAGTTTTACATAATTGGGATAACTAAAGAATAAAATAAAATACTGTGCAAAAGATTTTATTTTTATTCAAAGAAGTGATAACCTAAGCTAAGTGGTTGAGTGGGACCCACATCATAACTAATCCGCTAAGTAGGATATTAGTGTGGTGGGGCCCACACGAGCCCCACCCTTTCAACTTCCTCAACCCCTCATTATTTTCAGTAACACACCTGCACCCCCCCAATTAATGAAAGTCAACTCGTGCGTTTATTTAAATATTAAATGCCTCTATTAATTGGGCATTTTAAATGTTTCATTTAAATTCAATTAATTGGTTTATTAAATTTTTTAATTTCAAATACGTTGGCTTGTGTGTTAATAAAATAAGACAAGTCTTATTTAATTACTGTTGGGCTTGTTGTGTTGATTTTTTGGGAGAAAAAGGGGAGTCTTTAAGTTCTTCATTCTTCTTCAAAGAACGTGAAGAACACACCGACACCGACGAAGAACACCGACCTCCAACGACGGACGATGGTGAGAGACACCGTCCTCGGAGATTTACGACCTGTCGTGCATCTCCTCATTCCTTCGTTCCGCATCAAAGGAAGGGAGACACCGTTCCTCCATGACGCGATGATCCATCTCTTCCTGCGACGAACAATTCCGCGACGTCCCTTTCCGTGACAAACCTCGTTCGGTGACTACGCTCGAGATAGGGGATTAATTTGAGAATATTAATAATCACATGATTGTTTTCCTTGTAAAAGAAGAATGCGGACAACTCATTATTAAGTTGATCTGAAAAATTATTTGTTTTCGGGTTTGGAATTTTTCCTTTTGATTGCGGAAAAACCGTTGGGAGATTATTTCTTTTGTTCCTGATTAATTTCATCACTGATTTATCATCTTTTTGGGCTGCCTGTTATCGCAATAACGGGAGGAGGTCAGACCACACGAACACGACCAACCCTCCTCCCCCTTTTATGTGTGTTCGTTGCGACTCGAACAATGGCAGCGTCGTGCAACAGAACCGTGTGGAAACAAGAAGGAATGCGACGAAGGAGCGTGGCGCCGTCGTGCCGCGCCGTTGAGGCCGAACCAAACCGCGACCGGATTCGGGGCTGCAGAGGCGAATCGAAGACTTTGTTGTTGTTTATTTGACATGCGGATCGATGGGAGTTGATGAAGCGGGTCCCAAATGTGATTTGGACCCTTCGCAGTATCCTATGGGTCTCGGGAGGGCCTTAGGCGCAGACAGCGGGCGAATCGGACCACCGGAGTGCATCCGGTGGTCCCGGATGGGGCTTCCGGCGCGGCGGAGGCGGGATCCCGCGGCCGTGTGGGATCCTGTGGGGGAGACGTGGTGATCTGCCACGTTTCTGGAAGAGGATCAGCCCCCAATTGGGGGTTACGGTTGCCAAACAGGGGGGGGGGGGCAGCACGACCCCCGTCCATTTCATCCGCTCGGCCATTTCGGCAGAGCCGCCTTGTCCGCGGGCGCCTCGCCGCGCCAGTGCCAGGCTGGGCCGGGCTGCGCCGGAGGGGCCAAGCCGCGCCCACCGGGCCGGGCCGCGCCCTAATGGGCCGGACCTAGACCCGGTTCGGGCCGACCCGGGGGGGGGGGGGTATCGGCCCTGGTCGGACTGGGCCCGAACCCCCTATTTCCGGACAGTTTCGTTCAAACGTCCATATCTTGGGCTACAGACCTACAATCAACACACTGTCAGTTGCGATGTGATCCTTGGATCGAGAAGGTCTTTTCAGTATATTACAAGCGAGGTTTCAGAGAACTTTGATTATGGTCGGGTTGTTTCAGATACGAAACCAACCGGGCCCTCGGAGAGGAAACACTTATATTTTGAGCTCCGGAAGTCCGATTGACCTGCCGTCAACTTTGTTGGATTCCTATTGATGATATGGAACATTTGGAATTCATCTCCTGAGGTTTGGATGCAGTTGGAGCTTGTTAGGGTAGGATTGTACCTGAAATCCAACCGGACCCCTCGAACGGAAAAGCTGATATTTTTCAGACCGAACGTCTGTTTGATGAACCGTCAGCGGCGTTGGTGATCACATTGAGAAACAATCCCTATGTGTATACCCTATGAGAGTTCAGGGTATAGTTGAGAAACGGACGGGTTGGTTCACACATGAAACAAACCGGGCCCCTAGAACGAAAAGGCTAATAACTCACAGACCGGGCGTCTGATTGATGCGCCTTCTGATTGACGCGCCGTCTGTTGCGTTGAGACCCCTATGACGAGGCGGTACATTGAGAAACTTCTTCTTGGAACATTGAAATACTTGGAGCATAGACCTGTAGCTTGTGGATCGGACCCTCCCGGAGATGAGCGCACGGAGTACGGAGACCGTATAGCTGGCTGAGACCTGACGACTGCTTGACCGACTCGACTTGGAGTGAGTCGACTAGCCCAGTGGACGGAGCACTAATTTGTTTGGGTGTAGACCCTAGGAGGATGGATAACTAAAGTGTTTGGGTGGAGACCCACGGTACTCGTCTGGAGAGTACCTCTGCAGGCTATTAGGGGGGATGCACTACTATGTTTGGGTGGCAGACCCCAGCGGGTAGCACTAATGTGTTTGGGTGGCTGACCTGCAGTAATCGACAGGAGGAGTACCTCAGTATTCTTAGGTTAGTGAGAAGTACCTCGGAGTCATGACAGGATCACTGTACACCACAGAGACGGGGCTCTTCAGTAGTTACGATTTCGATAATGAAAATCCTGGTTTGAGCTGAGTCTGTGACCATTGTGTTTACCTCATGATTGAGAAGTGACACTTGATAACATAGGTATATGTATGGGAATATATCTAAGTATTGGTTATCCATTGATTTCATAACCTTTGTGTTTCTTCATGATTGAGATGGGTTACTTGATAACTTAGGTATATGTATGGGCATATATCTAAGTAGAGGTTATCTGTTGAGATCTTCTTTGTGGTTATCCGTGTTGGTTTTAGTGAGACCTTGAGGGTCTCGGGGTCCCTACTGAGTATCGTTATACTCACCCCTCGACGGGCTATGCTCGCACCTTGTTGTGTTGGTTGCAGACGACGGGTAGTGCTGACGGAGGCCGAGTGTTCGAAGACTGGACGATACCCAGTGGTGGACCTCACAACGAGTCAGTATCAGGAGATGGACTTCACAGCGAGACAATACTTGGAGGAGGTTGATGGGAAAGAGTGTTGTAGAGGCTATCTGTACCTACCCTTCAGGTAGGATCCATAGTGGACGATCTAGGAGCTACGCTATCTATATCTACCCTTCAGGTAGGATCCGTGGTGGACAATCCAGGAGCTGCGCTATCTGTACCTACCCTTCAGGTAGGATCCGAGGAGTACGACCTACGAGCTGCTTCCTTTCTTCCAGATGTTTTCATTTCCTGTTGTACATTCGTTCAGTTGTAGCTGTAATTTCATTTGGGTTTGTATTCTGGCCCATTTACTTTTCAACACTTCTTTTGTACTTAGTTTTTTTACTTTCACTTGTACTCTGTGGTGTTTTGTTTACTTATATAAAGGCAATGCCTTCTTAGTTATCAGGATTTACGCCTTTGGTGCTAGTTTCCATCCCCTGGCCAATAGAAGGCGAGCTTGGGGTAGTCACGGCATGGGCCCCGAGGACGGGTCATGACAATTAAGATATGTAAATGAAATTAGGCCATCAAATAAACTTATGGACATGAAACTAGGTCTACACATAACATTATTGACATTAAAGAGATGTCCACACATAATATTCTATTGATGAATTCTAGTTCGCACATAACATTGTGAACATGTAATCAGGTTCATGCATAATATTGTGATCATGTAATTAGGTTCACACATAACCTATTTACTCATGATTTCTCAATCTTAACCAAATAAATTGGAGGTTGATATAGATCCTACATGTTACATAATGAAATTCAAATGTATGGAAATCAATGGATTATAAACCATTATTCATATCATAACCCATGAAATGAAATGTGTTTTATAAATAGTTAATTATATAATAAGCAATGAAAAAGATTCTAATTTCAAAATCATATCCTCTTATCATAACTTTTGAAAAAAATAACTAGGTTTTAAGAGAATTTTTTCATTGTATTACTGAGGGAAAAGAAAGGGGTTTCATAAACATCTTGTCATGGTAAAACAATCCGAATAAATGATAGAAATGTAGTATTTGATTTGTATCTCAAGAAATAAATAATTTAAATAAAAGTATGTCATATTAAAATTAGAATGAATTTGAAAGATCACTTAGAAAATTTTGTGAGGAATGTATATTTTATTTGAAATCTACATTAATAAATATTAAATTTCATAAAATTTTAAAAATAGTTTTCATTGAAAATATTCATGAAAAAATAAAAATAAATCATCAATTAAAACCATGGTAAAGATATTGAGAAATTTATTTGATGTCATATACATTAAAATAAATAATCCTTTCTCATTTTTATTAAAATACTAATCTGATTTTTTATTAGAAAAAGACGTCAAGAATCCATTCAAAAAAATTTAATAAATAAAACATGGGGATAAATTTATTTAATAAATCACTATAATAATTTTAAAAATCATTTTGGAATCCATTTTTAAATAACAAGGTTTTGGATAAAAAATGGTTTCGGTCAAAGAGGGAAATCAATATTGTTTTTCATAAAAAAGATCTTTTGAACTCATGAGTTCATAAAGAGTTGTAAGTGACGGAAAAAACATAAATTCTCATGACATAACCATAGTATATGAAAATAAATGATTTTATTGGGATATATATCAAAATATTACATCATTGGAATCATTATCATGAGCAATCCTAACAAAAGATTAGATTATAAGATAATACCTTTATAACACTGGTAACTCTGAAACATAAGCCCCAAGAAATAATAAAATTAAATGAATCATAAAATGTAAGGATAAAAAATAAATTCATGATATTAATTTCAAAAGGGTCTATATATATTCCTCATAATATATGTTAGGTTTATAATATAACATATATCTCTAGCAAGGAAGATTGAGACAAAAAAATCCCATACCAAACCAAATATTTATGAACCATGAAATCAGTGACAAATAGATCATAAAATGGATATGTAAATATCAATAATTATAATTATAAGAATCATAAGATATAATAATTAGATGTATACAAAACATATTATAGAAATAGGTGGTCATTATGGAATGTGTCTCATAGATGTAAAAAAGTGAGACAAACATCTCGTACCGCATTAGTAATCATTTCAATTGTAATACTCAATAAAGAATAAGATAAAATGAACCCATTAATATCATTAAAATGACCATATTACTAATATAATATTTTAATGTGTTATGACATACACCAAAAAATGAAAGAGTCATAAATTTTAATTTTTCTCCCGATTATAAAAGGGATTATATAAATACACTACCTTATGTATCAACATCCTTCGTACATGTTCAAACCTCCAATATAATAAATATATGTTTTTTATAATCATATAATATAACTATAATTATAGATATTATACCATATATTATTTACATATGACTATTCATTACCCCTTTAATAACTAATCCTTATTAAAATTACATTTCAGGTAATAACCAATATTTTATATATTTTTTTATTTGTCACTTTCTATCCTTATACATTTCTCATGTTTATATAATATACATAATAAAAAAAATTACATAATTATAGTATCTATATAAAATTTATATGTTTAAACCCACTCATGAATGATGGTTTGGAGAAATTAAGTACACTACGATAACTGATATGGAAAGTTGTATGTACACATGAGTAATATTTCCATTTTTCAACGATTATTATAAAAAGAAGGTAAGTAATATTTTTTAATTAATAAATTATAATAATTTTTTAAATAAAATATTATTTATTTTAATATACATAAACATATAACCCATGTTGTGTGGTGATGAAATTAGAATGACTTATCGATTCATGAATATGGTAGTCCACACTCACATGAATGATTCTATAATCATTTAGTGAGTGAAATATTAAGTTAGCAAATGATATATTTTATTTTATGAATGATAAATATCTTATAAATAAAATATTTCTTTTATATATGATATATCAATTAAAATTATCCTTATTATATTCCATTTAATGTATTAGTGAAATACAAACGACATCGGTTCGTGAAGCGGTAGTATATTGTACACGCATGCATCGTTATTATATCCCATATACATTGGAATGTAAATATATATATATATATATATATTACAAAATGAATAATTATTTATAATTATTTTATAAATATATTTTTACTCTTTAGATCCATCCCCATACCCAACCGTGAGAGGTGGTAATGAAAAACTGAATGACATTGATTTTTTAGGCGATTGTCTATTGTATACATGAATAATAATTTCATAGCCCCTTTGGTGGAAGTGAAGATGGTTATAGGTAATAAACTTAACATAATAAAATTTTATTTTATTTAAGACAGTAAGGATATTATATCATCATGTTTTCATAAGTATTGGATGAGGATGATTAGGAAATAAAATAAAAATTCTTTTTAAATAATGTAACTACTTCTTCGGGTATCCTCCTCTGCTCTGCACTAAAAGCATTACTAGGTTGAATTTATGCCCAAAAAAGGCCTCTTAGATGGGATAATGGGATTTATAAAGGTATTTTGGTAGGTAATATATGAGAAAAAATTTATTGAATGTGCGAATAAGATAAAAGAGTTAGCGCCATTTTACAAGTGAGGTGAGGGACACACTTGTTTTTTTTTCAAAAAATAGGTGTAGACACATGTTTAACATTCCAATAAAGTCTGAAACAGATAAATAAAAATCCTCAAGTATTGTATTGTCTAAAAACATCCATAAAATATATTTTATCCATATTTTTTTCATTGAAACGTGGATCATTTAGTTTCACTCAACAGTAAACCCATTTTAACCTTAATTACGGTTAATAATTGTTACAATTAATTATAGTCAAAAATTAATTTTACCTTATTATATACCAAAAATATTATATCAATAAAAATATATCATTCATTTTTAAAAAATCAATTAACATATTTTTGAAAGTTTAATTTAAAGTTAATCATGCAGACATGACAAGAAAGTGAGTTTTGAAGGAGAAAATGTCATAATATTTGTAAGGGTTTTATGTCGAATTTAAAACTAAAAATAATTCCACTCAACTATATTGTATAAATGGATATATAATTTAAATAATTATAAGTTAAAAACATTTTAAAATAAAATTTATCTGTTTAAAAAATTTAATTAAATATTTATTTTAAATTAAAATTCAGTATTTTTAACTTTTAATCACTATATTAATATTTTGAAAAAGTTATGAAACATTCATTAAAAGATTATTTTTATAAGATTATTTAAAAAATAATGTTTATAGTATCAAAAAAATATAAAAATTTTAGCAAATATTTTTAAAATAATTGTGTAAAAATAAAGACAAATTATTTTTCAGAAAGATACGAATTTTGAGCGTAAAATTGTCTTTAATATTATCCATTATCTAGAAAAAACATAGGATGAAAGAAAAAAATAATTGTATATATTATATATAAATTAACCAAAAATATTCAATAAAGTGGGTTTTTTAATTTCTTTAGGTAAAAATTTAAATAACAATTATTTTCCAGAAAAATATTTTATTTAGTTGTAGATTATTTATTTCATTTTTAAATAATGTTTCACGAAATAATTCATTTTATAAAAATGTTGAAACAATTTATTTTCATAATTTAGTAAAAATTATTCATACTTTCCATTCCAATAGCTAGGTGATGACTATCATATAATAATATTTTAATAATATGATATGTTTTTTATTCATTGTTGCGTATAATGAGAACGAAACATAGTGTTATGTGTAATGATTTTTTTTGAAAAGATTTAAATAATTTGAAAAAATATATTTCACAAAATTTTGGGGTATTACATTATACCTCCTAGAAATTATTTTTTTCTAATAATTCTTCACAATCATCATATGTTTAACATTTCAATATTTCATCATAGAATCCCAATTTTTCAAAATGGTTAGAAAAAATCATATTGGAAAAGAGAATGGGGTGTGTGAAATACATATGGGCTAATACATAGTATGTTTCTATATAGGAGCGCACAGTTGGTAATTGAAGATTTATAACTACAAGAATATAATAAATAATTATATTTGGTGAGAATGATCATTGATCATCAGAATTTTGGTGATCTAGAGAAGGTTATTAATCATAAAACCATAGAAAAAAGATTTATGAAAAAGGTCATTGATATCATAAAAAATAACGATAACATAACAAAATTTTATTTTATAATCAGTTTCCTAATTTTGGGGAATTTCTTTTTCATCTAGAATAAGAAAAAAGGAAAATTTAGTTACATGAAATATTTATATTTCATATGAACAATTTCATACTTTGGTTACACCTTGTTCAATTTTGACATCATATATTTCCATAATAGATGATTTTTTCATGTAGAAAGCACTAAATAAGATATATAAAATAATGATAATTCATTCCTTAAATATTTATTTTATAAAATGTAATCCCAAGTTATCCTATATGGATAAATATTTAATGGTGATATAATAATATAATATCTAAAACCACATTAAATTATTTACATATACCAATCCATAAATGTATAACCTTATAAACCATCCAAAATTCAATATTTATAAATATGGTCACTAAATTTCTCAAAAAAACATAACAACAATCCCCTAAATATTATAAAGTGGGACCTGATTGTCACAAATCATACATGTGTATACCTTTATCATGTATTTTCTTGAAACATTGTAATAAACAGGATTTCTATAAAATCTTGATGAAAAAAACATACATCCTCATTCCATTAATAAAACCAGTGATTATTTAACATAATCCGTAGATCAAATAATGTTATACACTATATAAATGATAATATAATAAATATTTAAAAAAATACTTTATTATTTCTGAGTTCATCAATACTATCTAGTTTTCATTATCAATATCAATCATCTCTTTATCTAAACTAAACATAATTTTATCAACATTAGGAACATATTAACAGTTTCATTACCTTAGTCATGTGTTTTTTCTAAAATATAGCATGGTATTTAAATCAATTTTCTAGGTAATCAATATGATTCAATATATTCATTAAAACCATTATGAAAAAATTATACATAACAATCCTAATATATTTAATGACTCATATAACATAATTATGGAATTCTAATACACAAACACTTCAATTATATTATATAATCATTAATAAATTAACTACACACCATTATCTTATTACCTAATACCTTTTCATTTCATATATCATTTGTAATATATTCTTTGTTAATATAAAATCCATTACTCATATAGCTTTTCTAACTCTATTCATGGTCTTTATTCCTTGGGAATATATTTTCAGAATTCCCATAATTTCTAAATTTAAATTGTTCAATATTTGATGAAACCTTAGTGATACAATTATTCTAATCCATTTCAATAAACAAAATTTTTATTTTCTCACATAAATTTATATCTTTGTGTCCTTTTATGGAATTAAAACATATTATCATCGTTTTGAGACATTCCCTTGAGGGATTCGTCTCCCATTATTGACATGGAATAATTGAATGGTTTTCCTCCATGGTCTCCACTATCATAACTCTCAGTTAACTCTGTCATTATCTTTATTGGTGAGTCCATGAGTTGGTTATTATGTATTTTTTAGCCATGTTTCTAGATAATCGATTATGAATTTTCACAATTTCCTTCACTCCAATAATCCTCTAATTTGGATTCTCATCAAAAAAACATTCCATCACATTCAATGTAAACATATTTTCTTTTGGTTCCCACATTTGAATAAATCCAAAATGCATAGTCTCTGAAATTGTAATCATAATGGAAAAAATAATAATGAAAGTCACATATAGGATGTCTAAAACATGAAAAATTCTTTTTAATCTATGACACCTTCTAATTTCCTAGGTCATTCATATCCACCACTTATTTAAATATTTTAATATGGTTAACAAAATATTTGTGAATTTCCAAAGCATATCTCATTGGTGTGTCAAACAACATGGTCAACAAGGACAACTTTTCATGCACTAGATGTTGATTTAGTGTAGATAAATGTTCCCATTTTGATGTTATTATCCATAGGTACCTATGTTGTACAGAAACATCTAGTTATAAGATCCAAAATTGTGTGTAATTTCATGGAAATCACTTTCTCTATAATTTACCAAAATTCCAGGAAATATTCATTTACTTTGAATCATTCCTATAATTATCCATAGATGTATCATTAGACATACCTATATAAATTTCACTAAGTATATTTCTGATGTTTTCTTATCAAAGTTTACAAAGGTTAACAAAAACTTTCCTCTGATTTCAACTATAGAAACCCAATATTATCATACAGTGATATTATATATTTTTAAATGAATATTCAAAATATTAGCTAAACATGTGCCTTTAGACAGTACTATTTTAGTTTATTTGGAGACTAGGAACATAATATTCTAATTTGGTGAAATATCATCAACATATTCAATAAATATATTCCAATTTTGTGCTTTTTAAAACATACATCACTTAAAACCATTCTTCATAACCAGAGGAAAGGAAGCATAAGAAAGGGTCAGCTTATATTCTTAGTAAGGGTAAAAAAGAAGATATGTAATCATAACCAGAACATAAGGGTATGGTTACATGATCATTGTATTTCAATATCATAACCTTCATGAAAATGGTTATAATATTATTCCATGACATGATGATTGAAAGTTCATAAGACCTAAATGATAATGGAATCAGTGAACATGATCCCTAAGAGAAAAATATTGGAGTGAGACATATATTTATGGAATATTGATCAGATTATAACATTGTGAACATTTAAAAATATATATAAGTTCACTCATAAAGTTAAGTACCTGAAGTTATTACCCTGCATAAAATTATGAACATGTAACTTCATCCATGTGTATCAATATATACATAAAATATAGCTACATGAATAACTTTGTAAAAAAGTAATCAGTTGAAAACATAAAATTTTGAACACATAATTAGTTTCAAACATAACATACTGAACATATAATAAGGTTCATGCATAACATAATTACTCATGGGTTTTCAATATTTACCCAATTAATTAGATAGATATATAGGTCCCACCCATCATATAATAAAAACCATGTATATGTGTTCCACTGGATCATAATAAATTCATCATATCATAACCTATGAAATGGAAGGGGTTCATAAACATTAAATCATATCATAACCTATGTAAAATACTGAGGGTTCTTAATATTTTCATCATTTCATCATAGAATAACCCATGTAAAATGAAGCATGTTACATTATAATTTTAGCATGGTTTAACATGCGGAACAGAAACTAGTTTCACAAAAATCTTATCATGATAAACCATTCGAGAAAAAATAAGTATGCTATCATTACTTCACATTGAGTACAAAGAATAAGTTACATAAAATGATTTATTATTGGATGAATAACGCTTTTGAAAGATAACTTGAAACATTTCATAAGGAAATCAATATTTGTTTGAAGATACCTTTTTAAAAATAATAATTCATTAAAAAATTGAAAATAATTATACATGAAAATAATGTTTAAAAATTATAAACTAAGACTCAAGGAAAATTATGTTCATAATGGAAAATTATTATGTTCAGTTTCTATACATTAATACATTGATTCTACTCACATTTTCAGTAAATGACAAAGAGGTTTATTTGAAAAACAACATGGAGATTATTTCAATTATTTTTTAAAAAATAAAACAGGAGTATATTTTTTGAACAAATCATATGAATAATTTTTACAAAAAAATTATTTTATTTTAAAAAACAATTTTTTGGAAGAAAATGCGTTTTCGACCAAAGGTGGAAAGAAAATTATTTTCATAAAAATATTATTTTGAGCAACTAAGTAAGTAAATAGAGTAAAATAAAGTGTAAAAATTTATTCTTTTGATATAAATATAGGATAATAAAATCCAAAAATATCTTGAGAGATAAATCATATGATTTTTTCAATGAAACCATAATCTTGAAAAATCCTGATAAATAGTGAGATTGTAATTTAAACCCCTCACCACATTGGAAAATTTTAATCTTAAGGACCATAAAAGAATAAAATTAAATTAAATGTCCAAAATAATAAGAATAAAGTAATTCTTTTTATTACATGTAAAATGGTTTATATATACACACCTTATAAAATAAGTTACATGTATAATAAAACATATGTCTGAAGGATGAAAAAATGAGACAAACAAATCCCATAGCGATCTAGTAACTGTCGAATTTTAAATCCCATGATAGATATATTCAAAATTGGATATGTAAATATAAATAATTATCGGGATAATAATCATAAAATAAATTCATTTACTATATAAAAACCACATTAAATAAACAAGGGATGAATATTTAATTTCTCTCATAGATGTAAAAATTGAGACGAAAATCTCTCATTGATTTAGTAATCATTAGATTCATAATCCCCTATAAAGAATGAAATAAAATTAAAATTTTAATATCATGAAAATAATGGGATTCAAGAAAAAAATTTAAAAGTGGAAATATATAGACTACATAGAATAAATAAGTGGTGAATTTATATATGTCTCCCATAAATAAAAGATAGAATATAAATGTCTTACCTTAAGTGTCGACTTACTTCATACACATTATAAATTCTTGTATAATAAATACAAATTTATTTTAAATATATTATATAAAATTAATTATATATATTATAACATATATTATTTATTATGACCATTAATTACCCATTTATTACCAATTCTTTATTAAAATTGTGTATCGAGTAATAACTGCCTTTTTCTTTATATATGTTTTGACTTTTTATTTTTGTTACTATTATATTCACCATGGTTCCATCATATCATAAATAATAATTAATAAATAATTATAATATTTAAAAATAAATTATACTTTTAATACCAGTCATGAAATATCATTTTTGGTAATGAAGTATGTTACGTTCATAGAGACGGTAGGATGTATGTACATATGAGTATAATGTCTATTTTTTAATGATCATTATGGGAAATATGTAAGTAAAATTTTATCTTTAAATAATGATCATAATATCACAAATAACCTATAATTTCATTAAATATAATTTTAAACATAATGTGGTGTTTTGATGAAAATAGAGAGCCACATTTCTTCATGAATGTGATAGTCCACCAGTACATGAATGACGTTATCATCTTCCAGTGAGTGAAAAGGTAAGAATGAAAATGATATATTTTATTTTAAAAAAGATAAATAGGTCATAAATATATTATTTATAAATTTTATATCATATATATTATATCACTTTTTACTTATTATCTTTCATTTAATGCATTATAGAAAAAACAATCACATCACTTCATGTGGTTGTAGTCCGCCATACACACGAGCGACATTATCATATCCCCGGTGAAAAATAGATCAAAAAGGTTCATATATATAAATATATTTGATATAATGACTAAAAATGTATAATTGTGTTACAAAGATCATATATATACTTTAAATCCATAATAATACTCTACTGTGATAGGTAGTAATGGAAAAAAATGAGTTACATTTGTTCGTGAGGTGGTAGTTTGTCATTCGCACGATTCACGATTTCATAACCCATTTAATTAAAGTATAGAGTGTAATAGGTAATTTAAATAAAATATAAAATCTCACTATATTTATGATACTTATAGTATTACATCCTCATGGGTTAATAAAAATTTAAGGAGGTAGTTGATGAAATAAAATAAAAATGCCCATCGAAGGACATTACTGCTTCTTCTAGTATCGTCCTTAGGTTTTCACTGAGAGCCTTACTAGTTTGGATTTATCCCAAACTAAATGATATAGGATGAGATGATGGAATTTTAAAATAGGTTTTTGTATCTTATGTTCGAACAACATATTTTTATGGAGCAAATAATAGGGGAGAGAGGAAGTCTTTTATAACTGGGGTGAGTGGAACACATGTATTTTTTTTGAAAAGAAAATAGTGTAACACCCTTTTCAAATTACAAAAAACAGTCAAAAATTTTGTAATATAGTTAAATATACATTATAGAGTTATATTATAAAAATAATAATGATTTTTTAAAAGTTTTTAGTTCCTTTTAATTTTTATCATTGTAGTTTAACCCTTGATAAACTCATTTTTACTTAAACTGTAATATATAAATTTTACCATTTTTTACTATTCAGTTTATTAAGAAATTAAGTAGAACTTATTAGATTATAAAAATTATTATTATTGAAAATATTTAATCCATTTTTTCAAATTCAATTCAATGAGGTATGAAATTTTAATTTAAAATTAATCCCATAGACACAATGATAAAGTCGTTTTTCGAATAAAAAAATCATCAAAAGATTACAAAGATCTTCTCTAAAAATTAAATATTAAAATTACTCCAAGGAACAAAATTGTATTAGTACATATATAATTGAATTTTTTTATTTAACACCAATTTAAAATTTAATTTAACTTCATAAATAATTTAATCAAAAAGGGAACTTTTAATCAAACATCAATATTTTTCAGTATTTATATGAAAAAATAATCTTTTCAAAAAATTATAAATAATTCAACTTAATAAAATTTTGATATTGTGAATTTAATATTGAATTTGTTTTATAGAAAAAATAATAGATTTTTCAAAAATTATTTTTAAAATAATTTCACAAAGAATGTGACAAAACTTCGTTTTAGAAAAATACATTCTTCAATCCTGAAATTGGATTTATTCTTATCCATTATCCAAAGAACAAATAAGTTTAATGTTAATGTTTTTAATGAATGTATAAAATATAAATTTCATTAAAAAAATCAACAAAATTATTTTTTAAATGTTTTGTGGTAAAATTATTTTGTTTCCATGAAAAAAAAGGTTTTTTGAAAAAATGACGTTATTTTGAAATAGTTTTTATTTTTATTTTTATCTTATTTTTAACAAAATAATTAATTTTGTATACATCTGTAAAAAATATATATTAAAAATATATTTAATCCTATTCATAATTGACATTCTAATGGATATTTCATAACTTTGTTATGTTAATATTTTAGAAATATGAAATATTTCATTTAAACTCAATGTTGCTTGTAATGAAATTTATATTCAATGTTACTTGTAAGGAAAACTATAAAAAATTCATTTTCATTTTAAAACAAAATTAACAATAAATTTGGGTATTAGAATTTCTGTTCTAGGATATTGAGGCCTCAAAAGTGTAACTACCAATTATATGAACTTGGGTCTGAAAATATTCTTAAAACACTATTTTTCTATAGACCTTACCTCCTAGTAGAGTGGTTTGAGGTATATATGGATAATAAGAGTGTTAAGTATATATTATCTCAGTAGTACATAAACATATAATAGTAAATATACTTTTGTTATCTTAATTAATTTGACCTTTAGATCTCATATACACTAGGGAGAGTTAGTATTTTTGTATATTCTTTGAGGTGAAAGAATTATGATAAAGTATTTTAGGAAACTAAAACTGAGTGGCAACTAATTTCACTTTTTCTGAAGTTGCACCTTGGCATCCAAGAATTTCCATTAAAACATATTCTCATGGATTCTTGAGTGGTTTGGTCAATTCTGAATCAAATATAGTGGAGCTATATTTCTAATCCTTGAGGCTTCCCCCTATGGGAAAATATCTATGTTAAGGAGCCACCTCCTTATTGGGTTATTGATGAGGATGAGATGCTGAATGTACACAGGTGTGCCTTAGATCCTATAGGTATGTGATAGGGATTGATTTAGTGTTCTTATACATATAAATGGCCAGTTAATACAATGCTAATAAAAATAGTTCACGATTTTCTCCCCCCGTAATAGTGGACAACGATGAAAATTTGAATAACAGGATTTGTCACTCGGTGTTCTACTTGTTAGTAGGTGAAAGTCGAACATAATCATCATTATATGCTATTTCAACCATTACCCATCTCAACATGTAAATGGTATTATGTTTCTCTAGACTTTATAAAAGGGTTTCCAATATCACCTCGTGGAAGTGATTCTATATGGGTGGTTACATATATGAAGATGAATGTTACCCATTTCGTGCCTATCTAAGTGACCTTCTTAGTGGATGATCTTAAGTGATTATTTTTACAATAGTTCATACACCGTGATAAGATTATACAAACCACTGTGTGTGATAGGGATTCTTAATTTACCACATTTTTCAATTAATGGATACCAAATGATGTTGTTTTGAAGGTACTCTTGAGTATAACATATCACCCTTAGATCAAAAACCATTTTGATCACATTGTACATGAACTAGAGGGCATGATCCAGGCATGTTTCTAAAATTTATAGACTCATGTGACACACAATTGTCTCTTTTTCTATTTTCATATAAGTACATATTTTATGTCATCATTAAAATGTATCTTTATGATGCTCTATATGATATTTTAATTCATTCACCTTAGTGCTAGTTGGAGGTTGGGGGAAGTAATTCTAGGACCCCGTATCATTCATGATACATGAAATAAGGTTAAAATAATTAGGAAATACATGGAAATGACAAAATATATGTATAAATATTATGACTATAGTAAATTATAACCTCTATTGTGTGAGGTACGAGATCATGTATTATTATATGTCTCTCCGATATTGGGTCCTCATTGGACTTATAGGAAAGGAATGTTCAAATTTATATAATTAAGGAAATTTAAGATCTTGGATAGGTTCCTCATGATATAATATTAGATAGATCATCCTAAGTGTTGATGGTATATACATGTTGTCTTCAATAATTCTTAGATTCACCATTATTATCTCCTAATTTTTTTGTGCTTTTAAAAATGTTGATGTTTTTTTGAATGATGATGATTCTTTTTAAGAGAATTTAGTTCACATCAAAAATTATATCAAAAATAATATTTATGTTATATTTGTTCTTCCAGTTTAGGTGTTATCGTAGCACAACCATATTTTGGAGGAATAATGGAAATAAGTGACCACTTTATTTGATTAGTGGCCTAAATTAGTCTCGGATATTGGTTGAAAACTCTCAAAAGTGAAAATCATGGATGATTTCTCCAAAGGATGGGAGTTTGAAAGAGCTTAAATCTTCATCACGGTACATAATAATTTAATATAGGAAAAAAATTTACCCATTACAGATCATTTTCAAGTGTTTGACGGAAGGTGGAATTGACTCTTAGGGATTATGAATAAAGTCTCAATAGTAGCATTTCCTTCAGTCATGATATTAAGATGGTGGAAACACATTTTCTAGAAAGTGGCACATAGGATTGATTTTTTAATAAGGACATTTTGGTCAATTCAAAACTTCATCCCCTCTTTCATTCCTTATACAATATTTATCTCTCATTGTATGTCCCATTGATGGAAGGTGGACTTCCCAACTCTCTCAATTCCCTTATTTCTTTATTTTCACTATTTTTATAGGGTTTTTTATGTGAAAGATTGAATACAATATTTTCATTGATTTTTTGTTTCTATTTTTCAAATATCGTTTATTCTAGCTCAAATATTAGGCTGATATCAAAGTAGTAGTACTCCATGGGCCCTAGGTAAGTGGTATATATGGTATTCTTAATAATTATCACTATTTTTAAAATACACCGTTATTCCACTAAAAAGATTTTTTTTAACATCATCATTATAATTCATATTTTTATATTTTATTTCTCAAAACCCAACCTAAAAGTATTACCAAACACTTCAACACTTTTGAATGATTATAATATCAAAGTAAAACACCCCTTATGGTATTTTTGGTTTAATTCTCATGATTATCAAACATACCGAATGACTAATTAGGATGTATTTGTCTTATCTATTAGAAATACCACATTCCCTCTTTGATATAACAAACCCATACCCTTAGGATGTGTTTCTGTGTCACATTTTAAAAGTATTACAAATTCTTGTCCATGAGTATAGTTTTAATAAATATTATTTCAAACCCCATTGTGGATTAAATTTATTTATATCATTTACATAGATTCCATAACTTTCACTTATTACAATTACTATAAAAATATTGTTTGTTTATTTTTGGAATATTTATCATTCGTTGAATGGTGTAGAATTTTTGAGAAAGTCATCGATTCCCTCTTGGAATGATTCATGTGAAATAACAAGGTTTCAACCAAATCATTTTTGAAAATTCTATGTTTTTAACCCATATTGTATTTAGAAAGTGTCTAACTCTCTGGAATTATGTGTCTTGTAATAACTAATTAATATAGATCAATGAAAAAATCAGAATTCTTGAGATGATCTCAAAGGTTCATATTGATTTCCTGGGACAGGGAATGCCTTGGGATTTCCCCATGTATTCCAATAGATACAAACCACAAAATCAAAGGATATATTTGCTTGGTTCAGTAAGAAAATAATATTTTTATAATGATAACTATTTGTCCATAGGATTATGCTTAAAAACCTAGATCTAACATTCATGGAATGGTCACGAAGAGATTTCATGAAAACCAAAGTAAAATAAAATGCATTTTATCTTCAATGGATTCTAAATAGGTATATAGTGTTTGAATTACTAGGCAATTTAAATGGAATCTCCTTTGTTAATTTTTATTGGATTCCATGGAAACATTCCTTGTGTCCCTTGAACAATTGAAATCACACATGATTAAAAAAATTTAACTTAGGAAGAAGAATGGAAGGTTAACCATTATTCCCTGGAGGAGCCTAAGATCAAAATGTTCTCTCATACTTCATTACATAAATTTATTAAATATTCACATTGTTGCATTTTGTATTCATGAATTGTATTTTCATTAGACACCATTGGTTTTGGCCTACTGATTTGTACTCAAACCTTGTTCAGGACACCTCTGGGTACCAAAGTAGATTTCAAGGATATAGGAAATGAAAAGGGAATGAACCCCTACTATGTATTCTCGATTTTGTTGTTGTTTAGATCATGAGAGAAGTGGGATTTAATGGACTTGGAATTATCATGGAGCTTTTTTGTTATTTGGGGCTTTTGTTCTCTTTTCATATATTAGTAATACATGTATGTCTGCTTCCAGAACCAGATTATTATATACTTTGTATCACCATTAAATAATTTATATATAGGATGTTTTTACTTAATTATGTATATTTTATTTATTATTTTATTATATTATATTACCTTTATCTATTTTTTGTTTAATAACAATATATATGGAATATTATCCTTATTGTACCCCCAATATGCCTTCACTGATAGTTTGATGTTTCTAATACTTGGGTATGTGAATATGATGTGTTGTGTTTATCAGGAATTGTTACTTATCAGTGGAATAGGTCGAGGACATCACACATTATATCCCCAAAGGAAAACTATTAGATCCTAGAGGTTAATAAAATGATCAATTATTTGATTAATTATTAAAATATTAGTCGAATCCATCCTCTAATATCTCTTTCATGTGGAACCTAGGTCTCTCTATGTAGAGCTACAGTCCAATTTTCCCAAAAGAACCCAAATCAGTTATGTGTTTAAGGTCATAAATTAACCTATTTTATCTTCTTTGGTGAAATATTTTCCCAAAGGCACCTAATTTGGTGCTATAATAAAGTAGTTTCCATGATAGGGAATTCATTTATTATCAGTTTTTACTTCGGTTCCCTTTAATCCTAAGTTACCAACCTGGGTACCCATCAGGTCAAATAAAAAATAAGGGTTATAATATACCCAATCCTCATTCATGATCTCTTGAGATACATGATTTTTTTTACTAAAAAATACTCCCTTTTTATCATGAATTCCTTTGAAAATGTTAATCAACCATCTATTTAGAAGGACACTCTAGGTTTTTCACTTTAACTGACAGGACTCTTAAGGTGTTAACTATAATAGATTTACTTTATAATTACAACCCATTTAATTAAGATATCAATTAAACATAATTTGTCTTTATAGGATCATCCTGACTACCTAAGCTATCTTTTTAGCCTCTAATCATCCAGTTAGGATCCCTGGTCCACTGAATGACCCATAAAATCATGTGATTAAAAATTAATGTGTTTCATAAAACCTTCCTTCACAAAAGACTTATATTAGGATAAAATAGAAGTGGAATTTGTTTTATATGTCCTATACCAACCTTCGTTGGGATCCCTTAACTTTGTAGTTGTAGATAAATGACATTAAACTAGAAGGAATATAGTTTATTTTAGATGATGCTAAACAACTTGATATGTGACCTATTTTTATAACACTAAAATATTAGAAAACATTAATCATAGTTTCATGATCTTAAATAGAATATTATTAACCCTAGATACATAACCATAAAGGCTCCATCATTTAGTCAAAGATGTGTGACAATAAATGGAACATAAATTATCCTTGTCCTGAGACCATAAATGTTAGACATGTCTAATTATTTAATAGTTAATTATGTGAATTTGGATTATATTCCTAGTGATACATAGGAATATCCTTTTAGATTCTCGATCCCTACTCCATAACAACTATAATCTCCAATGATGGAGATAAATTCTAAAGTTCCATGTTTTTTGGACATAATACTTAGTAAAGTTAACCAAATTGAAATAGATGATGGCCCTATGAAATATATATATTAATATCGGTTAATGGTTTCATTAGATTTTTATCATAAATAAGGTAACATTTATAATTATATCTAATGATCTTATTAATATATTTTAAATTTATAAGAGTGTACTATAATAGAGAGTAAAACAAATTAAAGGGTGAAGAAATCTCATATCTTTTTAGACAATTAACAATTGAAGAGTGATTGATATGTTCCAGCCACCCTTACCTATGTAAAGATGTCCCATAAAGAAAATAATAATTTTAATTTCATGTAACACTTAGGGGAACACCTATATAAAGTGATTAATGGATTTAAAAATTGTATTTGAACCTTTTCACATCCTATCAATTCTCTATTGTGAATCTTATATCATATCATCCCCTTGACACCCAAGAGGTATTAAAATAAATTGGTTTCAAGAGGGTATTTCCCATTTTCATATGATATTCAATTAACTCATGGATAGACCATGGTGAAAGGATCTTGATGGGTGCTATATTTTGGTATTTTTAAGTTCATTAAATTTGATAGCATCCACAACTAACACAAGTCAAATAAACATTTTCCTTATTTATACTTGGCTGGTTTTAATTTATAATACATGGAGATCATGGATTAGGTTTCATATTTATACTATACTACATTGAATAATTTTTATTAAAACCTTTAAAACCCATCACATATCAAATAAATTACTACTTATGATGTTTGTGAAACTTAAACTACCAAAAAACGTTTAGGAGAAACATTCACCATCATAAAATATATTACTTCATCCTTAATTATCATAAACCCATAAGTTTAGATAATTTATCCTTTAAAAACATCATTCAAGTGTATTTTTTTATTATAAAATAAAATGTGAATTTACTCCTTCAGATAGTTATAAACAATCAATCTGTAAATAATTGATCATATAAACACATCCATGTTCTAATAACCAGAACCCCCTAAAAAATATAAGACATAAAAATCATGTTAACAATAATTTAACTAGTTTAGGGTCAGTTCACTATGATTTATGAGAATTTTATACTATCATTTAATGCACTCTTACTTCCCCAATAATAATTAGAGGCTCGATTAGGTATCCTTTATGAAATAAAAATTATAGATCATTATACATGATTTTTATGATAAATTAATAAAAATTTGAATGGTAATGATATAGAATAATATCATCTTTGTGATTGTATTTTAATTTAGATAGTGAAGGTAATATAATATAAATTTCCTTTTATAAGAAAATAAGGTGAATTTAGCTGAAGTGGTGATAAGTGTAGTGAATATATAAGAGATATGATAGTAATTTGCTACATGGGTCAAGAAGTTATACCAAATGGGTAATGATTAAGTAGTGTAATAGAAAAACTATAGATAATTAATTGAAGTTTCCTATAAAGAATAAATTTAATTGGGTAATTTATATAACAAACACATATCATAGTTTTATTATATATTTATATCATTATTCAATTCTAGTTAACCTTAAGAAGGATCTATCACATGGATGTCCTTCTTTATTTAAGTCAGTCAATGACAGGATATTAAAATAAAATGAAAATTTTTCAACTATATATAAAAATACATATTAGGTGGTTGTAGTTAGATTGAGGCAAGAACTACATAATTCCTTTATAATAATACAAAATTTATGTTTCCTTTAATCAGCTAGTGGTAATTTAAAAATCAAATAAAGTGAAATATTCTGGAAATTCAATCTATTAAAAAAATAATTATGAGGATAATTGAAAATTATGATTGAAAAAAGAGATGTTTCAAATATAAAAATTCTTGACTAATCAATTAACCTTTATAGAATAATCATTGGGATGTTTATAATTTATATTCATCTTTCATGCATACATTTTAGAGTATTTTAATGTATTTATTTCTATATTTAATTGAATAATTTTTCCAATATTGAGAACATATTACTAGTTTTAATATTAATGGATGTAAATGATGAACATTTTAAAATATAAAGAAAATGGATGAAATTTGGAGCTGAAAGGTGCTTCACGCTGTGAGAGAAGTGAAGCAGCATTCCACTGAAATTTGGATAATGAAGTGGAGCTGGAAAACCAGAGCTGAAAAGTTTCATGCCATGCAATGAAATTACACATTGTGAGAGTTTCAGAATGAATTAGCCTTATTGGACATGTCATGACTTCGTTACACACTTTTAATGGCCATTACATTTTGTTTAACCAGATTACACAACATGAATTTTTTTGAGACATGTTTTTGGAAAATATTACGTCGAGTTTCATGATGCCAACATATCGAAGGATTGCATGATGCGTAATTCTATTACATGTCCTAAAATTATGGGATGTAGAAAAATAAATGTGTATGTGGAAGAGGGTGTTGTCCAATTATCCTATAAATACACACCTCGTCCTTCCTTCCGAAGGAGTTTGGGACCAGAGGGAGTTGGAGTGATGCCAAAGGAGAAACACATGATAAATGTAGTCATAAAATAATTTTTTAGCGAATTATATAGTTTTTAGTAAGAATTTTAACAAAAGTTAAGCTATAAAATTATATTTTTTTTATAAAATATCTCAACCAATACATATATTGAATAAATCAAGATTAATTTTTATCAATGATTCATAGATCTAGTGGGATCAACTCAAACTTTTCTATGGTATTTAGATGGTCCCTAAATTATTTGTGACATTTATTTTACACACTTACTCCTACAAAATCCATGAAAGGGATATGGATTTGTGGTTTAATAGTTGACTATTTATAATGTCTCCATTTTTGATTTGTCAAACTAATCTTGTTTCGGGATTTTTCAATATTTTTACACTATAAAACTTTCATAATCCATGAATGAGGTATTGTTTAGTTAATAAAAACTTGAAAATTTCTTAGTTTCTCCATTTATTGGTTTTTAAGTAGACAATTTTACACCCTTTTAATGGTAATTTAGGGTGTTTTGGTTTGAAAAATATGGGTGGAAGGTGTTGAAGGCCATAAAATATTAACCAATGCATGTATATACTTTATGATCCTAGAAATAGTTATAGAGTTCATATTGTACACTAAAAACTAAGATAAAAATATTCCTTAATGTGAATTATGTAACAAATAGTTGTATTAAAAACATTAATAGGAAGATAATGAATTTAGTTTAATATTATATTAATTAGGCCAAATTTATTGTATAAATTTTAAGGTCATACAAACTTTACAAGATAGTTTAACATAGATTATACTCTTGGATAATTTAACGTAATGGTTTAAAAAGAAAAAATATTTTTGGTTCATCTAAATAAAATAACTAACTTGGTATTAATTAGAATGGAACATATTTCAATGACCAGAAAAGGGGTAAACATGTGACTAAATATTGAGATAAATTTATTTAGGTAACCCATCATTAGAAATGAAAACATCCATGATTTTGATAATTTAGGGTTCTATTATGTAAACTATAAATTAATCTATTTTAATTTCATATTGTGGAATGAAAATGGATAGGGTAGGCTAACTGCAAACTAATTAAAATGATTGGTTGTTAACATATTGTTTGGAATTTTTTCTTAGGATAACTATTGACCATGTTCAAATGATATGTTACCCTATTGTTTTGTACATAAAAATGGGTTATAGAGTTATTTTATTTGGGAAAACAAATGAATATTATTGGATTTGGGTGGGATGTATATGTTACATTATATGTGGTTCATGTATTAGCATGAAGATAATGTTTTCCCTATTGATTTGATATAATCAATACCAATTTTTAGAAATTTATTTTAATAAATCAAAAATTCAAGGTATAAAGTATTATATAGGAATGTATAATATTTAAAGACTATTTAAATGAATTGAATTAAGGAATATAAAAATTAGTTGACATGGAATTATGAGGTGGGTGAAGGTGGGGCCAAAATTATAGACATCCTTAGAATAAGTGATTTATGAATATCCACATATCCTAAACAACAATAACAAATTATCATTATTTTTGAAGAAATAATAGAATTTTCCAAGTGATGGTTTGATAGAGAAATATGACCATTAATTGGTAAAGACAATCACCATGTTGATATGGAAACCATAGAGAATTTAATGGAATGTAGGTCTATGGTTGTTCCCTAGATAGGATATCTGAGTGTCATAATATTATTTATAGTATATTTCTTGGGTTTGTGTCAGGAACTAATCGAGATAACCCCTCTAAAAACACCCAATTTATCCCATAATAAGTCTCAAAGGGTCTTCCCAATCGCTAATGTCCTGTAACTAGTGCTAGGGAATAAAAATATACACAAATCAGTTTATTTTATCCAATAAATAATATTAATAATGTAACATACCAATACAGAAATTCCAGCATGATGGTTATATAATTGGTATTCTCATAGACAATAAAATAAAAATATTAAATTAAATTTATTCTCATATATTTTTTAAACACAAATATTCTTTCAACTCAATATAATATATAGATATAAAATTAAAATATAAGGTAGAATTATGGCCGAAATTGATTATATACCCATGGTAAAAATAAACTAGAAACAAACCAAAATACCTAATTTATTCTCCATATAACCACAAGGTCACTATCCAGCATCTATGAGAACCCACTCTACTAGTGATTCGAAATAAATCGTGAACTTATAAAGGTTATTGGGACTAACAATTTCAACTTTTATAAGTAGGGTATCAGCAAAAATAACCTAATATGATACCCCATATTTTTTTATTCATTTCTTTTACCAAAATAAAACATAAATTCTTATTTAAAATATATTATTTTTAAATTATATTTTTTTAAAACTTTATTAATGATAATTACATTTGAATTTCTATAAAAATTTCCAAAATCTAAATGTACCTTATCAAAACATTAAAAAAATTATTGGTAATCCATAAAAAACCTTTAAAATCCATTTTATTAAAAAAAATAAAACATTCAAAACAAAGGTCTCAAATAATGGATAAATTAAGTATCAATTTAATAATATATGGGTTTAATAAAATATCATAATTAAATATCATAAAATGTAAAATATATAAATATTTTTAAACAAATTAATACGTCAAGAAAGTTATAAAAAAGGATATATGGTACTGGTAATAGTGATATTGGTATAAAACTTCATACTAAAACACAAATAATAAAAATAAAGAAAAAATATATTAAATTAGAAAAAATATGAATTTGTAATGAACTTGCCTAGGGTGACCAAAAACGTCACCCAACATGACCAGCTACAAGATTGAGGTACAATCCTGATCACTATTCGATAGTTAAAAGAACAAGGTTTTTAATATATATCCATATAGGAACATGTTTCACCCTTGAATAATAAATATTCTAGTAGAGGAAAATACTAAGAATCTAGAATGACCGACTATTACATCGGATAACAATATACATAAAAACTGATCCAAAACATATGAAATATCCAGTCCTAGAATAACATAGCATAAATAAACAGCATACCACATAAAATACAGCAAAAAAATATATTGAACATAAAATAATATCTATCAATACATATATATGTTAAACCAAGAGATATATTTTTGAAAATAAAATCAATGAAAACCCATATTAGAAGAAAATAAAATCACAACACAAAGAACCACTATGACACCTCCATGTTTCCCCTAGACCCTCACCATATCCCAAATGGATACTAATGGGCTTCAATAAGAATCAAATAAGAAGAAAAATCATGGGTTCCTAGAACAAAATTAAATATTATATACACATACACAGAGGTTTGTAATAAATGTCTATGATATATGTTCCTAGTAATAAAACACCAAGGATTTTATTAAATTTATTACAAAATGAATTTCATTAATAATATTTTTAACCTAATTTAGAGAATAATTTTATCAAATGTGTTTATTTGAAATACATATAACATGCCACAACCACCGTTATAAAATATAAATCCCTATAACAAAAAATAATAGGAATCAATACACTTTAATGAAAACCCATTTGAATTTAAAATCAGAAAAAAGGACATTTATGATTTTTAAAAACCGAACCAACCAATTTTGTACTCTTTTCAAAAAATTATTTCAAATACAATTACTGAAATCAATCATTACCTTTATTTTGAAACACATGTCACAAAACATTTTATAAATTAATTAAGAAAACTTGATTCCTAATTAAATACAAAATATATCAAAATAATACACTAAGATATCAATAAGATATAATAAAAATGAGAAATAACTATGTAATGGAGCCATATAACTAAAAAAATATTTGGGAAATAAGAAAAATTAGAAACAATGATCCCTTAAATATCTCACAGTAAATAATCATGATATAATCACAAGGTTGTAACATGTATCATATGATTATTAATTCATTTAGTCACTCTCTATAGTGAAATCTCTGAAAAATTGGAACATCCCATTAATATATCACTTATAGGTCCAACTTTTTATTATTCAAAAAATTATTAGAAAATAACTATCCTAGGGAACAAGAAAACATGGGCACACTAAGATAGTGTAACAGGAATCTAGAACATATACATGGATATCAAGGTTTCCAATGATTTCAGTAAATTCATGTTAGTGAACAAATTAATAAAAAACATTACACAGATAAACATTCATAACCTAATAAATAAATCCAATCACAACTCCAATATCCTATCAAGAAATAAACCCTTTCACATTCATGTAAAAGAATCAATAATAAAAATCCAACATGGATTCATAATAAATACATGGTTCATAAAACTAGTAGCCTAAATTTTTTTCTATAATTTATTTCAGAACACCTTTAAAAACAATGAAGTGGTACCTTTAAAAAAATGTCAACTGTTTCCAAGTCATTTACCATTATTGAAAACTAACCATGATGACCGCCTTTTAAAATTGAACCATAATAAATTATGATTGAAAAATATTAAAGAAAAAAAATCGAAATTCACATTATAATTGAAATAAATAAAATTCTTATAAATTTAATTAACTGGAAAATTGATTTAGGAAACCAAACACTTCATTCATTAATGATGTGAATAGGTTATAATTAATTTTGGAATCTAATTATTTTTTAAAAACTCTTAATCATTTAGGAAAATATTTTTAGTTCATAAAAACACATTAAAATTAGAAAACCATTAAAATATTATTATTCTAAGAATGTGAACAACTAAAAATACATATAAAAATACACTATGTTTAACACATCAGGGAATCCTTGAAAAATATGAATTTAGAAAACCAAAAGATATTAATAATATAAAAATTTAGGAAATTGAAAAAAATGACTAACTTAATCCATGTAGATCCAAATTGAAATGAGCCACGTTCAATAGAGAAACAAATGAACAAAAATTTAATTTCCTAGGTAAAATCGGGCTATAAAAACTATGGTTAAATCACTTAAAATAATTAATTTAATTCCCAAATCACCTCGGGTTTCTATAAGAAATCAGGACCATTTTAAAATGGGTATATATAGGAGAGAAGATGAAGAATGAAGTGGAATGATTGGTTGAACCTAAGTAATGCATATGAAATTAAACAAATAGAGGCTATAAATTAATGGAGAATAGAGGGGAGATACCCCTACATGTGAAACAACCCAAATTCAAAAGAGTGGAGGTCAAGACCTTGAAAAATATGTATAAGTAAAAGTTTAAATAAAATTTTATGTGAATTTAGGATTCCCAAAGGTATATGTGGCACAATTTTTGAACCCACATTCCAATTGTGTAGTTTCTAGTGGAATTTAGTGGAAAATCAAATTGTATGGATGAAATTCCTATATAACCATATCAAAATTATAAATATTTCACCTGAAATAGATTTCAATCATTAATCAATTTGGAACATTGTTTTCTAATCATTGTTCTAAACATGTGTACCCTACAATATGGAACTACTATACAATATGTGGTTTCTTATAAAGTTCATTTAGTTTATAGTAAAACATGTGTAAACTATTCAACACTTAGGAACATTTAGTTCTAAAACTAATTTTTTAAATTTCACTGAAAACATAAATTTTGTGTTACCCTACAAGTAACTATTATTATATATATATATAAAATTAATTTCCGGTAATAGTTATCTTTTACCAATTTATTGTATTTAATTATGAAATTTTGAAAGTTTATAGGTATGAAATACTTTTCAAAAGATTAATAGAAACCATTAAGTAACATTTATATGGGCGTTGTAGCTTTAATAGTTTGGTTTTTATAATTTGAACATGGTTTTCCATTCTATATGATGTAAGCGTGAAAAGCATGTGGCCTAGTTTTTGCTTATGGGTGACTAGTATGGTTGGTGCATTTCTAGCATAATATTTATGAAAAAAATCTATAGTTGACCAAGGATTTTCTTTTTTCACTCTTATGTTAGGAACATACTTTACAAATCCATCCATATTAACCACGATAGATACATATTTTTGTTAAAAAAATGAATGATATGTCTACCACTTTGAATTTTTAAGGGTTTGTCCAACTTTCCTTCTCCTCCACAATCGAATGACCCTTAGTATGAACCTAGAGATACCCCCTCCATTAATTTTATATTTGGAACTCATTCACCCATGTTTTTTGCGGATTTATCATTATAAAATCGTTTTTCATTCCCTATTCCTTTTCACTTCTTCCAAATAATAATTTTCTTAGCATATATTTTTAACATAAAACCTATGAGTGACACTAGCATGGTATTAGGGTTCTGAGTTTGTTAAAATAATTTTTTGGTTGTTAGGTATCTTGGTGGATTTCTCATTATGTGGATGGTTGTTTTATATTTAATGAGATGAATTATTTCATGATTTTCATTCAATTGAGGTATGTGTTTTTTTTATTATCCTTTATATATAATTCCATGAAATTATTAGTTTTTTCATATTGTTATTTTTATCAATTTGGACGTATTGGTGTATGTTTTTTATAATTACTATAATTTTTTATAATACGTATTCACATAAAATAAAATATAATTTCTATCTTTTTCTAATTTTATATGAATTTTGGTAGCCAAATTGTTATCCAAATGTTTTAATAACTGGTTTAAAAATACATTTGATCCTTTTTTATTAATTTTTTAATGGAATGATTTTTTTATATTGGTTATAAATGAAAGAATTGTATTGGTTCTAAAGATGTTTCTAATTGAAAGTGGTTATATTTTAGATGTATATTATGTCCTATTTCTATTAGCTCTTTTTCTTATAATTTATTATCAATGCAATTTCTAATGATTAAAAATCAGCTAAAGTAAAGTATCAAATATTTGTGTTCTACATTTTTCATAAATAAAATAAATAATTTATATGATATCTGGGAACCACAATAATCCACCTTTACTTTTGATGTTTTTTAGATTTTTATCCCACAGGGGAGTACATATATTTTTGTGATATAAAGAAAATTATTGGGATTGTTTACTCAGTGGTAATTAAAGGTAAGTTGAGATTTATATAATCATTTTTTATTGAAAAAGTAAATTTTTTGAATAGGAATATTCAATTTATATTTTAATTGGAACACTATACAATGAAATTTAATTCATGATTCATGAAAGACTAGTTTGGACGAATCATTTTCTAGTTACAGTAGAGTGTTTTTGTCCATGATAATTATATTCCCCCAATGAAGCTCGAGTGTATATAACCTCGTGGATTAATGTAACGACATGGGTATTTATAGAATAATACTTTTGATTTATTTTAACACATACAAATTATGCATTAATCCTAATTTAAAGTAGATTCTATGTTCGATGGTGTACCCGACATACAACAATTGGGTTTCTCCAAAATCTCATGTTGCACACAAGGTTGAGTCATACTGAAAAATAATAATATAATATTATTATTCTAAATTGTATTTAATTCCTAGAAGTTATATTTTTGGGAATGAATATAACTAACTACATTATTATGAAACATTTTTTGTAAATGTTTACACATTTATCCAATAAAATGTTTTGTCTTAAAATGAGAATGAATCCAATTTTACGCATAAATACTCTAATATTTTTAGTTGTAAGTTTTACAACCTTTTTATGAATAACCCATCTTAAATATAGTTTTTTCAAATTTTATATGTTCCATTTTACTAAATAAGCATCTTATTTAGAAGAGGGACATCAAAATTTACATTGAAAAAATTTTATGTATTTTTCTGATAAATATATTTTAATGAATACTGAAAAAGACTGCATTTTAAGTCAAAATTATCTTTTCATATGATTTATTTATATGGTTAGATTGTGTTTATAATTGGTTTTAAAGTGTATTTATATTTTGTATTACAATTTAATAAAATTTTGGTAATTTTAAGTAATTTTACTTTTTAATTATACATAAACACTTTTCAATCTTCTGATAGTTATTATTTCCAAAAAACATGCTTTTGGTTTTGACATCAGGAATGAATTTTAAATTAATTTCTGCTACTTCAGTGTTTGTAAGTTGGAAAATTTGATTCCATATTTGGAATAAGGAGTTCCAAGTTGTGTAAATAGGTATCTTTTATTTTTATACATTATGAATAGTAATTCTAGTAAATATTTTATTTACCATGGTTAAATGGTAATCTGGTAAATAGGGGTAAAAATAATATTATAATAATATTAAATTACTCTACATGTCTTAACCCTATTGGGTGATACATGTTAGTCCATAGACATCCATGGTTTGATTTTAGGACCCCATGGAGCCACTTGTGTGTGAAAATGTCATTTATTTGCTTTTAATTTAATGTTGAGGAAATATATCATAAACATGTATCTTATAGTATGTAAATTTTTATATGGGGTTATATAAGGTATCATTTCCACTATAAATATTCATTATAATGATAAAAATATTTAATATATAATTGTATTTAATTTATAATTTTTAGACATTAAATAAATAAATTTAATTATAATATAATGATGATGCATTGATTGCTTCATTAATAAAGCATTCAAATAAATGATATTATAAATGATAAAATAAATGTAATTGGGTTATTTTAATGTCATCCATGAATTTTCATGATGAAAGTTACATTTTATATTTGTATTAATGATGTTTTTTTGAATCAATAATGTTGTTATAGATTGCAAAAAAAATCATGAATTAAATAGTGTCAAAATTGACATGATTCACATTTTAAAATATAAAATATATTATAAAATATTATAAAATTACAAAAAATTTATGATTCATCCAAATAGTTATCATAAATCTAATTTTTTTTATTGAATCTTTAATTGGATATTTTCCATGTTTTGGTACTATTTGGAATCTTATAGTGTTAAACGCTTGATAAAATGGAACGATTAAAAAAGGGTTAAATAAAAAAGATAGGGATTAACAATTATCCAAAAACAATACAATTTTTATTGGATGATTTTATTTTGAACAACAGTCATATTATCTTCTAATTTAATTATTTTTTGACCCTTTGAAACTGAAAATTATTTTTTAATAAAATAATAATTTCAACCTTACCCAAAGAGCCCCTCATCCCACTTATAAAAGGCCACCACCTCTAACCCCTTACTAACACCTCTCAAACCCATTGGCTCATCTAAACTCTACCCAAATAACCTCCCCAAATCCCTCTCTTCCTCCATAAATCCTTCCCCATGGGATAAGGTAATTCAAGAAAGCTTTTTAGCTTAAATCAAAAGGACTACCCAATTTGTGCAAGAACAAGATACATATAAGACAAGTCAGACTCAAGGTAAGAGAACCATTCACCCTCCCATTTTAGTCAAAGACTTATTTTATGTTATATCTATTAATTTTGTTTTTATTGTGTTGGTATTTTTTCTTCTATATTTGCATTACATTACATTTTATGTCCAAGTGATGAGAGACCCATGTCTCTCTCATCAACTCATTTTCTTAATTTTTAAGTGACGTCGTTATGTTGCCAAATTTTCATAAGGGAACTTCTTAACCCAATTTCTGTTATTTGGGTTGATCTTATACTTCATGTTTTTGTTGTTATATGATTATGTGAGAAATTAATTTTGATAATTTATCTTGTATTTATAATTTCTATATGTGTACTTATAGTGAATATATATAGTCGATCCATTATATTTACAAAATGATCATTGTAAGGGACTTTGTCTCAATATAATTTCATTGGGGCATGTTTTGATAATATACACCTCCTAATTTTACATGGTGTATAGTAAACCCCTTTTATTTTTTTACTTCCATTCAAAGGGAATAATTTTATACGAATCGATTTACTAAATATCAAAAGGAATGTTTTCGACGTTTGCGGTGACAATGGCCTCTCTACTGCCATAATCATTATTTGGATTTCTCTATAAGCTCTAATGATTTTAAAAGGAAAAGAAATACCTTATTCCATTTTTGGGATTCTTTGTATTGAATTTTTTTTCAAGTTTATTTTTTATTTCAAAATTTTGAAATGATATATTGTGATTGAAAATTAAAAGTTATTAAAGAAATTTTGATATTTAAAAATATTTTATGTGTTTTAATTTTGCAAGGTTACATGGACATTTGATGGAAGGTTAAATGATAAACCAAAGGAGGGGTGGTTACTAGATAAACTAATGATGGGTGCTTACGTTATAACCTCCAAAGCATTTGGTATGTAGGTGGGCCGTTTGGCTATTCCATTTGGTGATATGTGTTGTAGTCGATCGTATGGTTATTCTATTGAAGTATGTTTATGTCCTGAGTTACCTTTATATTCTATAAGTTTTTTTATATGTTAATTATAGTAATATTTTGGTTACAAAAATGGTATGTAATGAGATTATATTCTGTGAAGTGTTTTTGCTACTTCTTTATGGTGAGAAGTATTGCTTTATGATTAAGTACATATGGTTTACTTGTTGTTTTGAAAGCTAACTACTTTCTTTCTGTGGGTATCCCTTAATGAGCCTTTTATTCTCATCCTAGGTTTTTGAAATGTTTTTCACAGGACATAAGTTGTAATAAGGTTAAGTATGGGAACAATGAAAAGACTTAATGTTTAAAAAATAGAACTAAACCTGTTTTTATTCATTTAATAATTTTTAATTTATGAAAAAATGGATGCTAAGTAGAAATATCTACATATAATATTCAAGATGCTTTGCATAAGTTATGAACTCATTCTCTATATCTCTATACCTGAAAATATCTTCAATGTGAATTATTAATTCAATTCAATGTTATGTAATTTTTAAGGGTGGGGCCTTATAGTTGGTATCAAAGGTCGATTTAGGAAACTTTAGGATTTAGGTTATTGTTAAATAAATATCCAAAAATTAAATTAGGGTAATATTTAAATGATATAGAATTTATATATAACCATCTTTCTTCGATTAAGATATTTTAGTGTTCATAATGGTTTTCCATAGTGGAAATAGGGAACCTATGATGGGATGAAATCAGGAGGAAAACAACCTTCCAAATCAACAACTTGAGATGGTTGTAATCAGAACAACAAATTTTTTTGCAGTGATGGAACTGTTGACTTACGCTATAAATGTTGGTTGTATACATTCACAAGATCAACTAGATCAAACCTATAGGAACATTTTTTTGTGTATCATTTCATGAGGCAACATCACCCATCATTCATAGGATCATCTGACCTTATGCTAGCTGAATGGTGGATTAAAGAACTAGAAAATATTATCGATGTCATGGGTTGTACTTGAAATCAAATGGTTATTCTTTTAGTTTACAATTTTAAAGGTAAAGTAGGTCAGTGGCGGTAGATGGATAAAAATATTAGCAATAGTGATGAGTTTGATGCTCTTTGTTGGGAACAATTCAAAGGTATGTTTTTAGAAATATTTTCTTGAGGCAGTTCGACTTAGGATTGAAAACAAATTCTTGGAATTGAGGATGGAGTATGACTCAATTACTTCTTATGAATAAATGTTCACTCGACTAGCAAGGTATACTAAAATTTCATCTGACATCTTGTTAGTAAGATAAATCGATTTTACTCGGGATTGAAGCCGTGATATCGAAGAGAAATAGCTTATCAATAATTCAAAAGCTATGAGAAAATAGTTAGATGTGCCGAGAAGGTAGAAATGGAATATTCTGATGATCATGTTGTCCAAGAGAGCTTGAAAAAGAAGTAGTCCAATTGGCATGCAAAGGCAAAGAATTCATCAAAAAATCCTGAAGGTAAGAAAAATAAATTTTCCATCTTCAGAGAAGTATAGTAAAAATAATCCAGGATAATATCTCTCCAAATATGTAAAGTTATTACTATGTGGTAAGACTGGTGATATTGAACATAACTGTAAGGAAGATGATCATGAATGTAATGAGAAGCTGTTGGTAAGATATTAGGGTTGCAATTATTTTGGACATTATGCCAATGTGTGTCCAAATTTGATTTCCTATGGTGGAAACTAGATATATTGAAAGAAGAATGGTGGGAAAAATCATTTTATACTACTAAAGTTGATGTGGGACCATCAAATGAAGTGGTATGATGTACATTTTCTGTTTTTTTAGATTATGCCAATGTGTTGTTTGATTTAGGATCTACACATTCTTTCATTTCTCTTTAATTTTCATGTAAATTGGGATTTCCATCTTAAGATATTAATCCTAAAATTCTGGTAAACACTCATGGGGGAAATGTTCAGGCAAAAAGAAATTATAAGAATCCTTAAATCCTTATTTGTTGAAAGAATTTACTTGAAAAAATTGTTTTTTTCTCTAGTATAGTTTGATGTTATTTTGGGAATTTATTTTTTGTGTTTACTATAATGAGGTTGACTGTAAAGCTAAAGATGTTTATTTTCAGAAATACATTCATTTTGGGTAAATGGATAAACCCTTATCTCTTATAACATATCAAAAAGTTGAGAAACTAATGAAAGAAGTAAATGATGTTACCTTGCACATATTTCTAAAAGAAAATTAACTATTTATATTAATGATGTTCTAGTAGTAAATGCATATCATGATGTTTTTCTTGATGAGTTTCCTAGAATTATACTAGATCAGAAAGTTGAATTTACTATTGACTTACTTCATGGTGAAAAGACAATTTCAAAACCTGCTTATCAAATTCCTCAAATTAAACTTTTATAGCTAAAGAAACAATTGTAAGAGTTGTTAGTTAAAGTATTCATTCGACCTAGAATATCACCATGGGGATATTCAGTCTTGTTTCTTAAAAAACAGATCATTCACTGAGACTTTGCATTGATTCTCGATCCTTTAATAATATCACGGTTAAGAACAATTATCATTTTCCACATATTGATGATTTTTTTGATCATCTCCATAGAGCTCAGTATTTTTAGAAGATTGACATGAGGTTGGGATACCATCAGATGAAAGTAAGGAAGAAGATGTTCTAAATACCATCATTCATACTAGATATTACAATTATGAATTTTTAGTAATTTTTTTTGGGTTAACCAATGCGCATATTGTATTGATGGATCTTATGAATATAATTTTCTATGAGTTCTTGGATATGTTTATGGTTTTTTTATTGATGAAATTTTGTTATATTAAAAATGTAAAGAGGAAAATGAATGTCATTTAATGATCATCTTATAAACCTTAAAAAAAAATTGTACGGGAAATCTGGAAAGTGTGATTTTTGGATACAAATAATTTCATTCCTTGGTTATATTGATTTAGAAAATAGAATAACTATTTATCCTACTAAAATTGAAGTTGTTGAAGAATGTACAAGACCTACAAATATAACAGAGATTCATAGTTTTCTTGGTTTGGAAGGATAATATAGAAGGTTTGTTGAGAATTTTGCATGGTTATCTAGCTCACTAACTCAGTTAACTTGAAAAGGTGTTAAGTTTATCAGAACAATAGAATGTGATGATTATTTTAATAAATTGAAAAAATATTGGTGAATGCTGCAGTATTGGAATTACCTTACAAAAATGGTGAGTTTTTTATCTATAGTGATTCTTTGTTGAAAGGACTAGGGTGTGTCCTATTGCAGAATGATCAGGTAATTTCATATGCTTCATGTCAGTTGAGACCTCATAAGTTAAATTACCCTGCACATGATTTGGAATTAGCAACTATTATTTTTTTGCATTAAAATTTTTGAGTCATCCTTTTTATATCGTAAAGCATGAAATATATATTGATCACAAATGTTTTAGGTATATATTCACTACGATGGAATTAAACATGTGACAAAGGAGTTGTTTGGAATTAATCAAGGATTATGATTGCACAATCCATTAACATCTAGGAAAGGAAAATAAATTGGATGATTCTTTGATCTGAAAGAGAAATTCTACATTAACCATGCTACGTTTGGAATAAAATTCCTTTATTAACAATTTGATAAACTTTGTCATAGAATTTGTTTGTGCAGGAAATTCCACTCTTTTGTTTCAAGTGGTAGTGAAATCATCTGTAGAAAATAGAATACAACAAGCACATAATGAAGAAATCGAGTTTTTGAATAATGTAGAGTTGGTTCATAAGGGCATGCTACTAGAATTTACAATTTATAATGATTGTATTTGGTGATTTGGGAAGAGATTATGTGCGCCATGTGATTCAAAGTTTAAGAAAGAGTTGCTATGTGAAGCTCATAGTTCTCTGTTTTTAGTTCATTCTATTAGTACTAAGATGTACAGAGATCATTGGAGAATTACTAGTGGGATGGAATGAAAATAGATATAGTTGAATTCACTGTGAAGTGTTTGACTTTTCAACAGGTTAAAGCAGAGCTGAAGTTACTAAAAGGTATGATTAATCCTTTACCAGTGACAAAGTGGAAATGTTAAAATATATCCATGGACTTCATTGTTTGATTACCAAAGACATCTTCAAGTAATAATGAAATATGGGTTATTGGTTATCGTTGGACTAAATCTACTCATTTCCTTTCTATTCGGGATACTTTATATCTAAATAAACTTTCTCTGTTGTACATTAAAGAGATAGCCAAGTTGCATGAAGGTCCCCTCTCCATTGTATTTGATCATGATCCCAAGTTTACATCTAACTTTTAGAAAGGCCTTCAAAAGTCATTGGGTACTGAATTAAGTTTTATTATAGATTTTCATCCTCAATCAAGTGGATAGTCATAATGAACAATTCAGAGATTGGAAGATATGTTATGTGCTTCTTCAATGGATTACCAATAATGTGGGGACCAACAACATTATTTGGTCTTGTTTTCTTTTAATAATAGCTTTCATCCTAGAATACAGATGGAAACAATTGATGCATTATATGTAAAGAAGTGTCGAACTCTAGCTTTTGGGGATGATGTAGGAGAATGAAAGTTGATGGGACCAGAATTGGTAGGAGAGAGGGCAGAAAGAGATCAGTTTATTCAAAAGTACATGAGGATAGCACAGAGAAAGAAGTGAAGTTATGCAGATAACTGGAAGAAAGAATTTTCTTTAGAGGTATTTGATCATGTCTTTATCAAATAATCTCTATGGAAAAGTGTGATGCATTTTGGTAATAATGGAATGTTGAGTCTTAGTTTCATTAGACCCTATGAAATCCTGAATAAAGCTAGATCAATTTCCAATAGAGTGGATTTACCTCCATGTTTATCCTAGGTACACAATTTTTTTCATGTTTCAATGTTGAGAAAGTATATTCTGGATCCACCACATATTTTGAGTCTTGAGGTAGTTCAGTTGGAAGAGAAACGTTATTATGAGGAACAACCTTCCCAAATTCTTGACTGAAGAGATCAGGTGTTGGAGAATAAGTTAATTCATCAGTTTAATCTTTTTTGTAAAAATCGTACGGTGGAAGAGGAATCATGGGAATCTGAAACAGCTATGAGGGATAAATACCACCACTTATTTGATAAGTGAATAGAATTGTGGGGACATAATTCCCAAATGGGGGGAAGGATGTAACAACCCAGGTATTTATCGATTAATACTTTTGATTTCTATTAATACTTATAAATAAGATATTAATTCTAATTTATAGGGGATGATATGTTTGATGGAGTACCTGACATGCCAAAATAGGTTTCTTCAAAATCTAATGTTGGACACGCGACTGATTCGTCTTGAAAAATAATAATATAATATTATTATTCTAAATGTTAGTTAATGCCCAACCTTTATATTCGTGGAAATTAATATAACTAACCATATTTTGATTAAACATGTTTGTTAATTTTTTTTTTCATTTATCCAATAGAATTTAGGGGCATAAAATGAGAATTAATCCAATTTTAAGCATAAATACTCTAATATTTTTAAAAGGTAGTTTTACCGTATTTTGATGGAGAAACCCTTTTAAATTTTATTTTTGTCACATTTATATGTTACATTTGAAAGAATAAAATTCTTATTTAGAATCAGGAAATCAAAATTTACTTTGGGTATTTTTGTGGTATTTTTCTGATAAAGTTTATTTTTTAATGAATAGTGAAAATTAATGTGTTTTAAGTCCAAACTGTCTTTTCATAAAATTTATTTATATTTTTAGATTATCATTTAAGTTGGTTTTAATGTATAATTAGATGATTTTTTAACATTTAATCCAATTTTGGTCATTGGATGTAATTTCGGTTTCTAATTATATATAAAAAATGTCAATATTTTGATTGTAATTATTTCTTAAAAAAAATATTTTTGGATTTGAAAAAATGGATTCCATATTTGGAATCAGGAGATCCAAATTGTGAAAATAGGTAACATTTATTTTTAAAAATTATGAATAGTAACTTCAGTAAATATTTTATTTCCAATGATTAAAGGAAAAATCTGATAAGTAAGGGTAAAAAATTAAATTATCATAGTATTAAATTAATCTAACATGTATCCTAACCCTATTGAATGATACATGTACCACCATGGACATCCTTTGGTCAATTTAAGGACCCCATGGATCAACTTGTCTGTGAAAATAAAATTTAATTACATTTAATTTAATGTTATGGAAAATATAACCTAAACATGTATATTTTATTAAAGAAAACTATATGGGGTTATATAAGATATCTTTTAGATTAAAAATTCTCATTATAAAGATAAAAATACTTACAACATCATGGTATTTTATATATAATTTTTATACATTAGATAAATAAATTTTATTTATGACAAAGTGATGATGTAGTGATTGCTTAATTAATAAAGGATTCAAATAAATGATATTATAAATGTTAAAATAAATTTAATTAGGTTATTTTTATATAATACACAAATCTTATAGATGATATTTACATGGTATCCTAGTACTAATGAAGCTTGTTTGAATCAATCCAGTTGTTATGTATTTTTTAAAAATTCATTTTATGAATTGTGTCAAAATTAACATAATTCATATTTTAAAATATAATATATTTTATTAAATATTTTAAAATTCCATAAAATCTAAGATTCCCCTAAATAGTTATCCTAAGTCAAAAAATTTAAAACTATCCCTTTAATTGGATATTTGTCTTGTTTTGGGGACTATTTTGATTCTCAATGTGTTAAATTCTTGATAAAATTGTAAGAGTGGAAAAGGTTTAAATAAAAAAATACAAGGATTTAAAAATATACAAAACCAGCCAAATTATTATTGGATGATTTTATTTTGAACAATAGTCATCTTATATTCTAATTTAATGATTTTTTTACCCTTTGAAACCGAAAATCATTTTATAAAAAATTATACTTTCAAATATTCCTAAAGAACCCCTCCTCCCCCTTATAAAAGGCCATAACCTCTAACTCATTACTCGCACCACTCAAGCCCCTTGTATCATCCAAACTCTGCCCAAATAAGCTCAGAACATCCCTCTCTTCCACCAAGAAGCCTTAAATTAGGAATAAGGCTATTCAATAAGTCCTTTTAGCTTAAATCAAAAGGAGTTTCCCGATGTGAGGAAGAACAAGGTACTTGTGAGATAAGTCGAACTCGAGGTACGAGAACCTTTCACCCTTCTCTTTTAGTCAAAAAGATTTTTTATGTTATGACTTTTAATTACATTTTTATTATGTTGGGATATGTTCTTCTATATCCTCATTACTGTACATTTTATGTCCAATTGATGAGAGACCCTTCTCTCTCTTATCAACTCAATTTCTGAATCTTTTAGTGACATTGTTAGGTTGCCGAATTTTTGTAAGGGGGATTCTTAACCAAATTTCTGTTCTTTGGTTTGATTTTAGAATTCATTTTTATGCCATGAGATGATTATGATAGAAATTAATTTTGATATCTTTTACTGTATTTATACTTGTTTTATGTGTACTTATAGTGAATACACATAATCGATCTATTTTATATACAAAATTATCTTTGTAAGGGACTTCACCTTGATCGCTGTTTATTAAGACATGTATTGATAATAGAAACTACCTTGTTTTATAAGGTGTATAATAAAACCATTTGATTTCTTACTTTCATTCAAAGGGAAGCTTTTTCTACGAAGCATTTTACTAAATAAAAAAAGGAATGCTTTTAACGTTTGCGGTTCCAATGACCTATCCACCATCGTAATCATTATTTGGCTTCCTCTATAAGTCTTAATGTTTTTAAAAGGAGAAGAAATATCTTATTCCCTTTTTTGTGTTTTGGTATTGAATTTTTTTTTGAAATGGGTTGATTATTTCAATATCATAAAATGATATCTTGTGATTTAATATAAAATGTTATTACTAAAATGTTGATATTTAAAATATTTTATGTGTTATGATTATTTAACGGTACTTGGACATTTGACGGGTGGTTACGTGATAAATAAAATGATGGGTGGTTCGGTGATAAACCAAAGATGGGCGGTTATGTTATGACCTCCAATGCATTGGGTATGCAAGTCATGTTTATGGAAATTCCATTTAGTGATATGTGCGGAAGTCGACAGTATGGTTATTCCATTTAAGTATGTTTTTGTCCCAAGTTACCTTTATATGTTATAAGTTGTTTTGAATGGGGTTTATGGTATTCTTATGGTTACAAAAAGGGTAATAAAAGAACTTATATTCAGTGAAGTGTTTTTATACTTCTTTATGATGAAAAGTGTTATTTTATTATCAAGTATTCATGGTTTACACGTTGTTTTGAAAACTAACACTTTTCCTTCTTTGGGTATCCCATACTGGGATTTTTATGCTCATACCAAGTTTTTGAAACTTTTTTACCGCACTTAATGGGGAATAGGGTCAAGGATGGGATCAATGAAAAGTCATAACGTTTAAGACATGGAACTAAACATGTTTCTTTTCTTATAAGCTTTTTTATTTAATGAAAAAATTGATACTAAGTTGTTATGACCTAAATCTCAAATTCTCTAAACCTATAAAGATCCTCAAAATGAATTATAATGTTAATTGAAGATTATGTTATTTTTAAGGTTGGGGCCTTACAATTATGGTTGGTTTCGGATGGAACATAATCAATAATTTTGTCCCATGTGTTTATCTCTATCTAAGACTATATCATCATTACACCTAGTGTGTCTCATGTCACACAAGATGGCTTTTATAGAAGAATCTCATTACTTATATTCCCTAATTTTATTAATATATATAGAAACATTATTTTTTATTAATACTTTTCTATATAAATTTCATTTGTGAAATGGACCCTTGATATTAATTTTTATTATCATTACACATAGAATGGTAATTTAAATGTCTTCCATAGTGATTTTTAAATGTGGTCATCTAAATTGATTTTAATGGTTGGCTTAAAAATGGATGTTTTAAAATAATGATGTTTTTAGAATTGGGTTATAATTTTATTGTTTTTATTTAAATAAAAGTGTGATACAATATTTTATAGAAATATTTTAGATTAAATTTAATAAAATTAATATGAGAAGAATGTGAAAAAATCTATGGATGTTTCCAACTTAGAACATTTTCACTCACAACCAACACACACACTCAAGTATATATAAACATCATGATTAATTTTATTTATATTTGCCTACATATCATCAATGATTTAATCATTGGGTTGATCATTTAGTGGGTTTTGGTATTTTGGGACATGGACATGGGTTACATAGATGATGGTTGGCCATGTTCAATTTTGTTTTTATGTTTGGGATATCCTTTTGTTATCATTGATGTTATAGATCATGCTAGTTTATTTATTTTAGAGTTATTAGTTAATTATTTATTCATTTCATTTTTCGTTTATTTATCCATGCTTTATATACTCTATGTAAATGTTTTTAATATTTTTTGGATGATTATTTTTATTCATGGGACGTACAATATATGGATGGTTTACAACAGATTAATTTTTGGAATTTCTATTTTGGTTCTGAATTCTAATGGTGAAATTAGTCCCAATGGTTATGGAAGGATACATTGGTAATTGGTTTTAGCCTATGGGGATTACGGATTCCTTTTTTCCTTACCATGACAATGTCTTTTCATTTTAGTTCAATATAAATTTGTATCAAAGTTCCCTATTGTTATTTCAAGTGTGTAATAAGGTAAATGATATTTGTACTACCATTGAAACGCAATAAGTAAATCCATTGTTGGTCCAATGTAACCATGTATATTGATGAAACATGATTTTCCAATGGTTTTCAAGGTTTTAATGTTTATTCTGAGCTTCATTTGAGTAGCTTTGAATAAATTTTAAGTGTAGTGATGATATTTTGATCCTTAATGAATATATAAGAAATTTAGGATTTCATATAGAGTTTGTATGTTGAACGTTGAGAAAGAAAAAGAGTTCTAAGGTTTTCCAATGTGGATTGGTAAACTAATTAAAACCCATATATATGGCACTAAAACTATTTCAAATCCTATTTCATGGATGACACATGGTTTAATAACCCATTCATCCAAACAACGTGCATCAAAATTTCTCATCATGATTTTTTCCCATTCCTTTCAAAAAAAAAATACCAATGGTGTCTACAATCATTGAGATGACCAATAAGGGAGTATTTAATATTTAATCTATGCTTTGTGTTTTGATTTAAGGGTTATTGTTATGGGTTGTAATTTTATTTTTATTTCTCAAGATTAACTTTTTGTTTTAAGAAAATTGGTTTTTGGGTGAAAAAATATACTTCCTAGAGAGTCATGTTTATCAAAACAGGTTTATCATTATCATGGAAGGAATTTATGTACAATGCATGTTTTTTTATAGAAAATATATTTTGACTGTGTTTTGTCTTTGGAAAAAAATTTAACTTTTTATGATGAAATTCATAGAATTAATTTCTTATAAAACTTGATTTTATTTAATATTTCCATGATCAAATATATTTTCTAGGAAATATCTGATAGTGAGTAGTTTTATGATGAAATTTAGAATGTATTTTGAAAATATGTATTTCATGATTATTGTAATTAAAATGAAATGCTTTTAAATAAATGTTTTTATCTTATTTTGTATTATTTTTTAAAGGACTGATTTTAAATTCTTATTTAGGGTAGATATTTTTTTAAAAGTTTAGTATGATAATATTCTTAGGTGATTTATTTTTGGTAAATTATTTTTTGGGGGGGAATTGTGTGACTTGAATTGTGAAGCATGAAGTAATTGATCTAGTGTTTCATGTTATATTGTGTATGCCGTATAGAGAGTATATTAACATAAAATCATATTTATTTAATTTTCCCCAAAGTCCAAAAGCTTACAAAACACATAAAGGAAAACCAAAAAGAAACATCAAAGAAAAAGATTTAGGGGTCAGATGTAATGGGGGATGAGAGAATCCCCTCTCACAAGGTTGATGCCATTTGGAGGTAATTCACGCACATTGGAAAAACAAGTAATCATAGTACACTGATCCGCCTTAGAAGTATGAAAGTCCTCCACTTTATTACCCTCCTACCAGGTATGAAGAATACCCTTCTGATTATCAATTAGGCCCATGCACCGTCGAATGATGTATGAAATAGACCATGGAGTAATGCCTGAACCAAGCAAGGACTTATAGGTCATAATGGAGTCTGCTTCAACCACTGCCGGGTTGATGTTAGCATGATTGCGAAGAAGAATACCCATGTTTGGTGCTCTGGATTCAACTTGAAGTGAATCTCCAATGCCATAGAAAACAGAGAAGGACAAAATAATTAATCATTGTAGAGTCCCTAACCAACCCACCTCCCTGCATGACACTCGATGAAAATGAGCCATCCGTATTCAAAATGAGGCCCGTGTTGTGAGGGTACCACCTGATCCAAAGTCCTTGGAAAATATGAGAGCTCGACTAAGCAAGGGAAAAACAAGCAGTGAGAGAGTTGAAGGTAGGCGCCGCGATCCAATTTTTGAAGAGCCACACCAGGTCCGCAAGGAGGTTATGGGTTCTAGAGACAAGTGTCCTCCCAGAGCATCCAATACCTTCAAATCGGGCTTTGTTCCGAGCATTCCAGATACACCAATAGCAGGCGGAGAGGAAAAATACCCTCACTTTCAATTCCAAACCAGTGACACCAGCACCCTGAAACCATTTCTTGAGGAAGGTAGACTCCCGCAGCTTAGGAGAGGAATAACTAATGAAATCCACAAAAGCTGACCACAGCTCCCGAGCCCAGCTCCCTTTGAAGAAGAGATGGTCCATACTCTCTTAATGGTGATTAGCACAACACGCACACCTAGAATATAATGAAATTGTTGTGTCCTCAATAACTCAACAGTAGGAATTTCTTTATAGTGGATCTTCTACACAAGAAAATTATACTTTTTAGGGAGTTACACGCACCACACCATCCTTCCCTAGTTTTCCAGCTACCTGGCCGAATGTGTAGCCCTGTAAAAATCATTCATAGAGAAGATTCCAAAAAATGATCCAGTAAAAACACATTTATTAGGCTCGTTTTTCAGATCAATACAGTCAAAAATAGCATGTTGCTGCTCATCCAGAACAATATTAATGAAACCCTCATGTCTTCTTGTTGATTTAAGGACATATCTGGGACATTACATCCAGGGAATCTGAGACATGATGTTTCCCAATTATGATTCCATAAAGATATCTCACCTTTTCCCACAATCCATCAAGAATGATTCTGAAGGGAGGAAAAGTGAGGGTGGATGATAGACCATTGGAATGAAGCACTTCCTTTAGCCAGATCTGAAGCAACATCGATTTTTTGGCCATCAATCTTCCCCATAGAGTCTTCTCCTCAAGTACCTCACCTGTCATCATTGCCTACATACACTGAAGAGTTTCTGAGAAATTTTTGACATTAATACCACCCTCTTCAATCGATGGAGCTGTTCTTGCCCAGGATACCCAGGGATGCTTTCCATAAATATTCTCATTCCATAAAAACAAGTCCAAGATCTTGTCAATCTGAGAGAAAACTCATTTTGGCACTCAAGTAGCTGAGAGAGAATGCATTAGGATAGAGGAAATAAATATATTAACCAGGGTAATTCTTCCTCCAAGATAGAGAAACTGATTCTTACCATTCATGATCCTTCCAGTAATTATTCCCACAATTTTATCAAAACAGAAGATACATGGTCTAGTGGGAGAAATGGAAGCTCTCAAATAGTACATTGGAAAATTTATTATCTGCATTTCAATGTTATTGGACAAGGAGGTAGCATGCCTGTCCGGACTTCTAGCTGAGATGTAAAAGTTATTTTAATCTGATTAATAACCTCGCTGATCCATTTGGAATAAACATCAAGGACTTTGTTGAAACCTTGTATAGACGTTGTGCTAGAATTCAAGAAAATTAAGGTATCATCAGAAAACATAAGGTGAGAAATAGGACAGGAGTACCTTCTACATTTGAAGAAAAGAACATTCCCCTACCAGATAATCCTATTGATAAGATGACTGATAACATCCTGGATCAAGATGAAAATGGGTAGGGATAGTGGATCTCCATGTCTAAGACCACGGGTTGCCCTGAAAAACCCCAGTTATGTCCCATGAAAGAGATAGAAATCCAGGAAGAACTGTAGCACTCGAAATGGAGATAAAAACCCAGTAGGAGAACCCCATTTTTTTGAAGAATTTAATAATAATGATCCATTCAACATGATCATAGGACTTGTCCATATCCAGTTTGATGGGCATGTTCGAACCTGTAACTTTATGATTGATATCACTGATCATCTCTTGGGCAAGAGATATTGCCTCTAGGATTGTTATTACTTTAATAAAATTGTGTTTCTCTTCCGAAATCCAACTGGGAAGGTACGAAGAAAATCTTCTATTATGCTCACTAGCAAGAACCATGTATGGAAAGTTACACATATTGATCGGGTGGTAATGCTGAAGAGGGGAAGGATCATTAATTTTGGGTATTAAAACTAGAGTTGTTTCACTAGCCACCCGAATAAGGACACCCCTCGGAAAAAATCATGAATCGCTCCCACTAAGTCACTCTTGATGACGTCCCAAGAGGCCCTATAAAAAGCCCCTGGGAGACCATACGGGCCAGGGACACTCTCCATGTTAAGGTTTTAAATCACCCCAAAAATCTCATACTTGCCAGGTAAGGATCCAAATAGATCATTGTCAGAGGGTGATTCCGCATGACGGGTTGCCTCGAGGAGATCCTCAACTCCACTGGGGTAGCCGCCTAGTGTATTGGCATTGGGACCCACAAGAATAGATTTGAAGTAGGATTCAACCAAGCCTATAATAAAATCTTTATCATCTGAATAGGTCTCGTCAACCATTAAAATGTTGGGTCTGGAAAAAAAACTTCTTTCTTTAATGAAATCATGAAAAAATGCAGAATTCTGATCGCCTTCACGCCGCCACTTAATCCGAGCCTAGTCACGTTGCAGGTGCTCCTGCCTCAATAGAATCTTAGGCAGTTCATTTGTCATTTGGTGGAGAGCACAGAATGTTGAAGTCATTCCATTCATTCTCAAGGCTAACTTCGAACCGATATATATCCTTCTTCACCGCTTCAACATCCTGGGAGGAGGGAAGATGACTCTAGATGCATGTGAGTAGATCTCCCTTTAGCCTGTGCAATTTTTGATGTATTTTAACCCAAGAATTCCCACAAGAGGGTTTGTTCCAAGAGATCCTGACTGCATCCTGATACCCCTCCAAATCAACCCCTTACTGGGAGAAAGAAAACTACCCTTCCCTTTATATACTATTCATTTTCTCATTGATACTCTCAAGACATAGAATTTATTGGTGGTTTTAGGTTCCTCCTTTTACATGGACCCCATTAAACGTTTTCTATGTCTTGTTGAACATATTTCCATGGTGGTTGTGGTTCAATTAAGTTTATAAGGTGGATGGGTTAGATTGGGAGAATTTTATATTCTCTCAAAACTTCTAATGATTTAGGGTTGAAGGCCATATTTGAATGATTTGTTCATGGGTGTCACTTGGTTTTATCATATTTTGTAGAAATCATGTGGTTACCATATGAGGGATAATATAGTTTTTAAATATTAGATATTAATGGTTATAACTTTGTATCCAATTTTTTTTGGGTCCTTGGGAATATTGTGTAGCTGAGTCTACTCCCAAGGGTGACTTAGATGATTAATGCACGGTTAAGAGAAATCATGCAGCCAAACCATTTTGGTTCTTAGTGGTTAACTAGTGGTACATGTATGGTTAATGAATAATTTACTAAACCATGTATCCTAACCATATGAGTTTCATGGTTTTGTTATAACTTTAAATTCTAATTTTTCCCATTAAAATTTATATGTGTTTAACCTAAATTTATTCCCCACCCTGATTAGCTAACCATGGGTGCATGCCTAGGGAGCTTTTACGATTATTTTTTAATTTTGAGCTCTTCCCATCACATTTTATGTAGATTTATTAAGTTATATACAGTTATTGTACTTTTTTTTCATTTCTCTATCTACCCTGCCCCATTCTCTATACCACAAAATTTCACTATGATCCCTATGAGTATAAATGGAATGGGATTTTGTTTCAAGGGTAGTTTTAATAATATGTTTTGAGGTGTTAGAAATTTTGGAGGCTTACTTGTTTTTTTATGTGTTATATATAAAAAGAAAACTAATCAAATCTTGATTTATATTTGATTATGGTGTATGTTTTTATAAAATTCATTTGATTTATATGAAATTGAATTCTCAGTTCTTTTCAAAAAAAATAATCGATTTGGATCTATATTGAATTGTTTAATATTATTTTTAAAATTTTTTTAAATCTGTATTCACTTTAAATAATTGTGTGTTTCTATTATCTTCTAATTTTAAAAGTTGAGTTGGGTTCCATGTAAAAATGAAAATGCTTTATTAGTGAGTTTTATAATAATTCATTTCTTTAAATATCGTTTTAAATTAATTGGTTATTTAAATGAGTGAAGGGTTGATAGTCTTGGATTTTTTTCATATGAAATGAAATTTATTTCCTCTAAAAAGGATTAAAAATGAAGATAATTACTTTTTAAAATCATTCTATGTATTTTTTTATTTGGTGAGTTTTTGAAGAGGTGATTTGAAATGGAATTTAAAATATTTATAAATCTATTTGCGTAAAAAGTATGATTTTTATATGGTATGTTTGTCATATAGAACTTTTTGAAATGTATGTTAGACCCTTTATTGGGCCCCTTTTTATTTTTTATGATATTATATAGATTTTAACTACAATAGGGTTTTTATATATTTTGATATATGGATTATGATACCATTTTTGTTTCTTAAAGGGGTGTCGATTTTATGGTAATATTTATTTTCTAATTTTATATTGAGCATGTGACTTTTTTGATTTCTAAAATTCAATTTTTCCTGGGAATACTAATTACTAATAGAGTGGTTACAATTTACGATATATTTTTCCAACCCATAAAATTTATAATGTCTCCTTTTGTGTTGTAGTCTCGGCTAATGGTCTGTCTCTAAGGAAGCTAGAGTGATGGGAATTGTGTGTTTAATTTTAGGTTATCAGTGCATCCTTGGAAAAAACTATTATCATGAATTTATAGATGTCTATAGCTTTTTAAACATAGAACCTATTTGGTTGCTAATGATATTAAATTAATTTTATAAACTATACCACTCCTTGCATTCCATAGTTTGATTTACATTTATTAAAACATTATCCTTGGTTTTTTCTTATAGATTTCTATTTCATTAATGAAATGGTACCTTGTAATTCCTTTTTATAACCATGTTATTAGAATATTAATGTTAATGGATTCCAAAGGGATTTTGATAAGTAGACGTATAATGTTTTCATAAAGATTAATTTAAAGATGAATGATTCTAAAATTAAGTAAAGGATTTGATGTGGGTTCTCAAGTGGGTTTTATTTATTTATAGAAAAGTATGAAAGATAAATTTATAAATATATTTCCAACTATAATAAATAATATCATTAAAAATGGATTTTTAAAAACATTTTTGTGGTATTTTTCTAGGATTGGTTTCACTAGACCCTTATCTATCCATTGGGTGTATATATCCTTATTGTTCAATTTAAAGTTAACTGGCCTCATTTTATTTCATGTTTTTATTTTTATGATGGTAAGAAGTGGGATATTTATATTGTAGTGTGTGGTTGTGGGTCACATAAATTATAACTGATCCAGTTAGGTTTTTTTCTTTATTTTTGTAGGCTTTTATATAAACCTTAACATATTAGATCGTGTTAGATTATTTATTATAGTTAGCTTTATTAAATAATTTTGATGTTAGGAGAAGTTTATATAAATAGGTATTGGATACTCTATTTATATTTTAAATTATTATTTATATATTTATGTATATACATGGGACACTTGATATATATATGGGTCATGAAAGATTATTGGGTGGAATCCATGATGTGGTATTGGATTCCAAGAGTTAAATCATTTTTATTAGTTTTGTTTTTATGCCATGTAAATAGTTTACAACCTATGGGGATTAAGAACACCCTTCACGACTTTCCAGAAGCTTGTTTCAGTGCCTGATTGAGGGCTGATCCTAGTTTGTTCGTGATAATAAAGAAAAATATTTTAAAATAATACACCATAGTGACAGGAGTGCATTATAATTTTCCCCTCCATACAATATTCTAGATAAAAAAAGTCTTTAGTAAAAATATAAAGGGAATAAGGCCAAAAATTCCATCATAAATTATGGTAGGGATGATCCAAAAGACAATATCCTAAGATAGTCACCAAATATAAGACAATCTCTTAAAATCGACAGGATAATTCCAAAAATACCATTAAATGTATCTATGCATAGAATAAATAGAATCATTAATAACCTAATATTACAAGTATCAAAACCTAGTATCTATTTATCCTGCATTTATAGATTTTCTAAAATAGTTTTAATGGGGATGGACACATTTAAAATGGGAAAAATTATTGAAAACACAAATAACCACAACTAAGGGTACAAATAAATTATCTACAACCCACCGAACACCTCTTATGTCTAGGATCATAATTGAAAAAAGGAATATACAACCCAAATAATGTCTAAATTATGTACAAACACCCCAGAAACACTAAAAATATCATTATACATGGAATACATTTCCATCATATCCCATACAATTAAATAAATGAGATACAAAACCAATGATCTAATGTTAGAAAATAAAAATATGATGTTTATTAATAGGTTAAGAAACTAGAATGATGTGTTATATGGGACCAAATCCTCATTAAACCACTATTGGTGGACCCCAATAATCAAATCTATTCACAATAAAATAAATCTTCTCAGTTAGTGTCATAGTCATCTCATTTGCCCTAGAATGTACCCATGGCTTCCAATTTTCATTCAACCCAAAACCCAGATTAAACCTCATCACATGTATTCAAAAAATCATGATTCCAAATATGAAAAAACCCAATGTTACATAAACAACCACTAATAACCAATATCCAAATGATGGGGTAACAAAATAACACATAAGAATTCTTCAATACAACACCATATCAAAATATCAAGATATTTTATTCCCAAAAAGCATAAATTTAAAATATAACCAAATCAAAATAATATCAATCACATCTTGAAAGGAAACATGTCAAGTTATAACATGCCTAACTTTATGTTTAATAAAAAACTCTCCTAAATAATCAGGATTTCACCCTGATGTTTTAGGTATTATTAGTGAATTTCATGTTTTCTTATTCCTCCTTAACAACATAGTATCTTCAATAAGACCTCAATAATCATTAAATGAAGGTGAATTTAATCATAGAATACAAAAACATAAAGGATATGGATTTAACCATTGCATTCAGAATATTGGAAAATTCAGTAATAAAAAATTTCATTGTCCAATGATGAGAGAAATAACCATGTGTATTATTTTGGAAAAGAATAAAAAAATTACATTTCATAGGTACCTTTTTATAAGGTTTAATCTATGTATAAAGAAAAATGAACCATTTCATTTCATGTTTCACAAAACAATCCAAACAACACCAATATAAATTAAAATTAATTATGGATGAAAACCCTACCAAAATGAATACACTTTAAAACTTTTATCTTCACAATAAAGAATACAAAAAATCAAAACAAGGATCCTTATAAAAATATTCCATATTTATTTGAAAAAAAACTGAAATCCATTTCATATAACTCCCAAAATGTATAATCTAGCCTCACCTTAAAAATATTCAGAGCACCACATTATGTTTTAATAAATGAAAATTTCTTTTTTAACCCATAAAATTTAATAATGTAAACAGATTTTGGAATCGCATAAATTTTTATAACATTGTGTATCATTTATCAAAATGAAAAAAAATTCTCAAACCCTTATGGAATAAATGACAATATTAACATTTGGTTAAAACCTACTAAGTCTCGCTGAAAATAAGTACACACCAAATATTGTTTAGTTCATTTAATTTTAAAATACACTATTAATTCCATCAATAAACCAAAAATGTTTAATGTTTCCAATTTATCATCCAAAACCCTTCTAAATATCATGTCAAAACACTACTTTGATTCTATAATGATATCAACCAATATTGGAAATAAATTATGAAATCAAATAAATTTTCAAATGAATCAATAAAAACCTATTTAATATCAGAATTATTTCAAGAAAACAAAATTGATTTTTAATAAATGAAAATTCCCGATATTAGACCAATTCACCTAATAAAATTACCTTTTTAAACAAAATTGAATTTTACAACATACACATAAATAGAAAACATCATTTCAAATATGATATAACATCACCCAAAATCAGGAATACTTCCTTTTATCTAAAATAAATTAATGGTAAACATCATAAAAACTGATTTGATGATGGAATGAAATGAAAAATTGAATTCAATAAGGATGATAAACTACGAAAATATTGGATTCATGTGTTCAAATACCAAGCACCGACTATCATGCAGCTATAGTAATAGTTTTTAGAACAATCCTTATTATCATCACACAGTTTTACACATTGTTCAATGTTACCTTGATGCTTTAATTCATCATAAATTTTCACAAAAACATCAATGAAACACCTATACTATTTTATAAAATTCATGTGAGGATCAAAATAACATCAATTCACATATAAATATATCAAATAAAAAAATTCAAATCCAAAAATAAAATGATGAATTTAAATCGAAAATCAATGATCATGTTGAGAAAGAGATTTCTAGATTCTCTCGACACCCACTAATAAAGATATAATGATCTTATTATACTTTCTTCCAACACACACCCCAAATAGTAATATAGTGATTTGATACCATTTTTAAGGAATTATTTTTGGATTATCAAACATTTAACCCCACTTAGCTCAGCATAAGAATAAAAATAACCTATATAATATTGAAATATTGGACCATTGAATAATTAATTGTATAGAATCAGAAACTATTGTTAGTTCAAGATAACCAACTAAAACATCAGATGAATATGAAAATAATAACATGTTCAAAAATAAATTAATCATATAATCAAATCATATACTAGTGAAAATAAAAAATCATAAAAAACACTGACGACTGTATATAACATAATGAAACATAAAACACCATATGTATAAGATAACTAAAGAGAACAATCCATGTCAACTAGGTTGATTCAGAATCACGCCATAAGAAAATAAAAAACAATACTTGTGTAACATTCACTTCACATATAAGTATTTTATGTTAAGTCATCATATCTAAAAATGAAACTAATTTTTACACAAACAATCATGATTGACGTAAAACATGTGGATCCTAGAAGAGACATAAGTACTATATACACAAACAATGGTGTGTTTTTAGTGTTTGATAAGAATTCCTAATAGGATACCCCCAAGTATTTTTTTAATTTTTTTTAAAATGATATTTCATTAATATTATTTTATTCATAATTTAAATAAAATGTATTACATGTAGTTATAAGGAATGAAACTAACAAGCTAAAAAAATATTTTTAAGAAAACCTACCTTTTGATATATATATGTATATATTGTTTGAAATAAACTTCATTAATAAAAACCCATTAGATATTAAAATAATTAATTTTTTAATTTTAAAATTTATAAAAAAAACCAACCCCTTTCTTCCTCTTCTCAACCCATTCTTTAAAATACAATATTCAAAATTAACCACCACCATTACTATGACACAAACAATCAAAATAATTTTAAAATCAATTTAAATTTAAAAATATCATAACTAAAAAAAATATCAAATAGAATACAAATTATCAATGGCGTATAATACACATGAGAATAACCCAATTAATATCTCCATATAACCTGTCAGAGCTTGTGAATACAAATAAAATGGGTTGGAAATGATCCGTTAAATATTCATCAATAAAATTTATACATTAGATGAAACTCTCTAAGATCTAAAATTAATGATTATATACCTCATTCATTAAATCACTCTCTATAAGGTCCCCGATGTGAAATAAATCATTCCATTTATCTTTCCCTTGTGGTTATTAATGAGTATTGTACAAACTCCTTCAAGGGGATAACTCTCCCATGGTACTATCCATCCCGTTTAAACTAAGATAGTGTAATATGAACCAAGAACATATAATTGATCCCTATTATTCCCACAATATCAAAAAATGGAGGTTTTTAGACAAATCATTTGATACATATCAATTATAATACCATAGTGCGGGGGTGAATTATAGTATGTTGAATTTAAATAATTTTTTCTTTAATTAGGGATCTTGTTCTCAAAAATTGTGGAAAAAAGTTATCTTTCATTACTTCCCAGTCTATGAGCACTGAAAATAAATAATAGAAACATTTAGTTTTACATGGTTCACCCTTGAAGGGAAAATTAAATTAAATTCATGTCCATGATTCGAGGTACCGAGAGATAATAGAAGCTCACTATTTAAATGACTATATATTTGATGTATCCCAATAGAACCTCATAGTCTAAAACCATTATCAAATGAATGATACACTTCCTTCCTTAACCAAATAACTCACTTATATTCATGATGATCATCTTTATATTCACACAAATCCAATGAAAAAAACATAAAGTAGAGTGTGTATCTATAAAAGTCAATCTTTTAAAATGCAAATAATATAATTGGCCTCCCTTTAAAAAACTTTATCCTTGACCTTTATTCTTCCAAGTGAATTTTGGAATCACACTCCTAATGATAGCCTTTAAAAATCTTTAACACACTAATACGTCATGTTTTCTATTCTCCTCTCATCCTCTATATCCAATATTTTCTTTCGTATCTTTTTAGTCTTAATGTTTCATTTTTCAAGCTATATCACTCATTTTAATTTCCAAAAACAACACAAAATTTAAAATATTTAAAGGTTTTAAAATCCATAAAATTGTCCCATGATTATATGTAAATTGAATTTCAACATGGATTTAAACACAACATGTTACATTTATGCATGAAATGGATTTCATCATAGTCATTGTTAGTATAAAACCACCATTAACCAATCCATACATGCCCACACTTGTATTTATACAATTGTGTGGTATATGAAGACAAATCAATCACTACATCTACAACCTTCGAATGATATCTTCTCATGTTGTTACTTCTGAATAACAAATATTTTGAAATGATTAATAAATTAATCATGAAACCACCACCATGGAATGGATATAGATGTTTCATTATATTGAAGAAAAAATAATTGTGCTACAATGTGATCATCCCTAAACTAGCCATGTAGGTTTTCAGAACATTCATTCATCCAGGTATTCATCTACCATGAAATGATCACTCATGTCACAGTCATGTTGGCCAC